>CM017564.1:1756306-2356306 GCA_007844125.1 Sinonovacula constricta
GTGCTGCTACATAACCCGGGTAGGCTGTATTGTATATAGTATGTGCATATAAAATATATATTAATTGATTTTAAAAATAAACAAATATATACACAAATAAAAACTGCAATGTTTTGAAAGGAAATTTAACAACAATAATATATTTTACATACAGAGTTGAAAAATACTGTGACTGTTTAATATTTTGTTTCCATTTTATAACACCGTGCGCTCTTTTTTAAATTATGATGCACCAAGTTATGTTGTTATATTATTATATTACTGCAGTTACTCAATTCAATGTATATGTCCCTGACAAGAAATACGTCTTTATATACTTTTTTGCCATGATAAAGACTCAATACTGTTTCTGAAGTAAGGACTTAGAAAATCGATGTGTAAAGGCCAAACAGTCAAAAACAGGCTCGAACATGTCGATATTTGTTCTTTATTTATTAAATTATTACGCTGCAGTAAATGATGTATAATTTTTTACATTTAACAGGCTTTAATTTAGCTTAGAATCATGGAATTATTTCATGTTTTACACATTATAAAATTATATCTGCAATATGTTTAAAATTTCACACAACATTAGATATTTTTGCCGGTTTTTTTTTTTTTTGTTGTTGTTGTTGTTGTTGTTTTTTTTTGTTTTTTTTTTTAATATAAGTAAAACACAATTATTTCAATTTTATCAGGAAAACAAATTTTAGACACTTAATTATCTGTATCTGAAATATTCTTTCAGCAAAGGAAAAAAATAATAAAAGAAGGAAAAGACACCAACTTGAGTTAGTAAGAATGTCAGTATTTATCATATGACCTGCTAATCATGTGACAGGTTGAAAACAGGGGAGGTAACTTAAACACATGATCTTCTACGTGAATTAATACACAAGGACCTTTATTGGAAAAGAAGAACAATGTTATATAAAATAATAAAGCAATATGCGTTATAGCCTACATTGCAATAAGTGTGTATTTAGCCAGCTTAATAACATATAAAGTTCTTGTCTATTTTATTTTGTGAGATAAATATGTTATTTACTTTTTGGGAACTATTTCCTGAGCGGAGGTGTGTGTTCTCCGTACTATATAAAGCTCAAAATTTTCTGTCTGTTTGTCCCTCTTCTCGACATCGCGCTGCGAAGTTACACGTGTTGTGTGTGTTTTCAAACCACAACACAAAAAATTGATGAAAAACGTATATAAAAAATACAAAATATATTAAAAAATAACAAAAAAATCCGTAAAACTTGTTAAAAAACAAAATAAAAAGGTTAGCGTACGGTAAGGTTTGATTCAACTTGGAAGATTGAAGCATACCATCGAGAGAGCGCCATATTGAGAAGTATTTTTTTTATCTTTTATTCACAACCGACGAAAAATAATTCAAAATGCAGTCTTCAAACACAAGCTACCCGATGGCGTCCCTTTATGTGGGCGATCTTCACCCGGATGTTACAGAAGCTCTGCTTTTTGAGAAATTTTCAACTGCTGGACCTGTCCTCTCGATTCGAGTGTGCAGAGATATGATTACAAGACGATCCTTGGGATATGCCTATGTCAACTTTCAACAACCAGCTGATGGTAAGAGCACTTTATTATTGCAATTTACATCAACATGCACATATTTGAAGCATTTGCTTGCTAGGCTACTGGTCATTTTGTTGTCATTTAAAATCTTCTACAAACATTTCTCAAAAAACAGTGTTAAGCTAGCATTTCTTTTCCTTCTTCCAATTTGACTTCCTATTAACCGGATTCAGTAACGTTCATAACTTTGTCTTGGAGTTTTACATGTCTAAATATTCACATCTTTGTTAACATGATTTTTTTCATTCAATCTAATCTATCAACAACAGATATTTGTGTGCACTTTTTGCTGATATACTTACCGTTTTGTAGGAACCTTTAAAAGTACAAGTTAAATTGTTCGTAATTAAGGCGATTTTGTGAATTTTTCAATTCATGATAATATGTCAATTACCTGGCCATCTCCGAATCCGGCAATGCCACACCCCCTTATTCAGATGTTTTGAATGCGGTTGCTATGTTACGAGTCCATATAGTGTCCTCAGTTCATGACCTTAAGGTTCCTTTTTCATGGCAGCATTTACTTGATAAAAATATTAAATAAACAAGGTTCTTTACACTGAACTTGATTAATTTTGTTATAAAACCTGTAAAGCTTATTCTCTAAAAATCTATTTTTAGCTGAACGAGCCCTCGACACAATGAACTTTGACACAATCAAAGGTCGACCAATCAGAATCATGTGGTCTCAGCGTGATCCCTCTCTCAGAAAATCTGGAGTAGGAAACGTCTTCATCAAGAATCTGGATCGAAGCATTGACAACAAAGCTCTCTACGATACCTTCTCCGCATTCGGAAACATCCTTTCCTGCAAGGTATGTCAAATCACCTAGCAGGTTTTTATCTCTCATCTTTGGGGGAAAACTGCATTGTGTCAAATTAAAAGAGCCAGAATTGGTTGATGTGTTTTACATTATGAACAATTGCTAGTCACATTCTTACATAGTGCTATCACAAACAAAAAGCACATTTCTTGGTGTCACAATGGTAACCTATTCACTATGTGCTTAACAGTAACACTGATTTGATTGTTGTTAACTTGGCCAATCCCTTTGAAACTGTCCACTGTCAGCCCTCTTTTGAACATATAGTCATTAATAACTTAACATTATATTGTCTTATAAGTATATCTGCTCTCTTGTATCAACTTATATGTATGTATGTCTGCTATCTTATATTGACTTATACATATGTCTGTTAGCTTTTTGACAAATAGTCAATAACAGTTCCTCTTTTGTGAATTTTCATTCCATATAATTCTTTTACTGTTTCTTTAGATTGTCTCTGATGAAAACGGATCCCGAGGTTATGGATTCGTCCACTTTGAGACCGAAGAGGCAGCCAGGAATGCCATTGAGAAAGTCAACGGCATGTTGCTGAACGGCAAGAAAGTGTAAGTGATGAGTAAGACCTTAAATTTTCTGTATTTGTCACTTATCTTTTTACCTCAGCTAGTAAGGCCCCTTCAAAAAAATAATCTGATAATCTTATTTTGAGTTAGTAGACCCGGTCAAATGTGTTGCTAGAATGATAGACTGCCTGTCAGCTGGAAGATCTCCCCACACAATTTATTGTCCGGACCGGGACTCGTGCTCTTATATTTGGGGTCTGATTAGTTGCAAGCCATCAAAAATCATTAACTATATAAATAATGTGCCATAAAGACTTGTGTAAAAAAATGGTGGAGGGGGACAGGGCCTGTGACCTTCCTATGGGAAGGGGAAAATTTCATGGCATTTTATTAAACAATATGCATGTTTAACCTTTAATTTGTTTTAATTTTAGACATGTTTATTGCAAGGCCATCTCTGTTATTCTTGGTCTTTATTGTCTCTGTCATAGTCCGGGTCACTCAAGCTACCACTGTATTTACTGGTCCACATGTGTCTTTTTCGGCAACGAAATATTGAAGCTTATAGGAGGGGAATTTTATTTTTTAGTTGGAAAAACTAGGCCTCTTTTCTGAGAGTATGGAGCCTTTAAATAGCTTGTTCTATATAAGGGCAAAAAACAACTGAATTTTATAAATTGTTTGCGCACACAGGTTTGTGGGTCGATTCATGAATCGCCGAGAGAGGCTGGAACAGATGGGAGATAAAATGAAGAAATTTAACAACGTCTACATCAAGAATTTTGGCGAGGAAATGGATGATGAAAAATTACACCAGATGTTTGAACCCTTTGGCAAGATCATCAGTGCCAAGGTAGGCCCCGAAGTTAATAACGATTGACCTTCTGTATTCACAATTCTTAGTTCTTTGCAGAAAACTGCATTAAAAGGTGAACAAATCCCCACAGATGAAAAAATACTAGAATTTCTGTCCATTAAGCTGGAACAAATATGGCAAAATTTCTGGAATCAGTCACAACTTAATAAACATATTGCTCCAACAAAAATTTTGGTGGACTATGCTGTAAAGTTTGAACCTCAGCAGCAATTATTGCAGAGGTGTCATTACAATATTCATTCGTCATGCCCATGTTTGACTGTTTTAGCAACAGTCTATTGATGAACTATTATGGTTTACGTTGTGGCTGTTGGTGGGCAAACATGAGTACAGATAGATTACTATTGATGAAGAAATAATCACAAGGGAACATGGGTGCTTCCATAAGCAACAGCCGCAGGGGTGCCCGTGGCATAGTGGTAGAGTCGTCGATTTGGTCACAGCAATGTATTTAAAAAACAACAACATCCGCTACTGTTTGTTAAACAAATCGAGTTTCCCTATGTTGTGCACTCAATATTGAGGGTGCCAAGGGACATAATGCTCTTTGAATAAAAATGAAGGAATATTGGGAGCACTCTCTTGGTGTACAGATACCGATCGTTGGATTTTATTTCCCAGAGTAAATTTTACTCAGAATCTTAAGGCCTTGTAGTATAAGCTACATTGTAGCTTTGAGATAGAGGTTAATGCACTTGTTGTAATTGCATACTTCATTAAAATGATAAACCTGTTGCTTTCAAATATGTGTACCATAATACAAAACCTAGATGAATTATTAACATTTTGCAAAAATGACACTGATACACCTTTTGCTGAAGACAAAGTCTTGAACATGCTTTGAAATAATCATTGTTACTTTGTCTTATTTTGTTGTTAATATATATGTCTCTTTATCTGCTCCATAGGTTATGAGTGGATATGATGGTAAAATCAAAGGTTTTGGCTTTGTCAGCTTTGAAGAACCCACAGCTGCTGAGAAGGTAGGTGTATGTTTTGGCATTTTTGTTGAAAAATTCGAACTGACCCTTTCAAAAAAGAATGGGAATTAACTATTGTCACTCAGCCCATTATTGTCTAGGGATTATCCATATATATTTTTTGTATTCAGGTCAATGTCTCTTGACTTATTATAAATTTTTCGCTTCTATTAATTTTTTGGGGGGATTGTTGTGAGGTATGATCAGATTTACAGTGTTCGATCTAGCTGTGCTCCAAACGGGGCCCTGCAGGTCCATCAACTCTACAAAGGCCCTACAGGGAAAAAAATGAGGGGCCATCATCACACAAATGAAATCATAAACATTCACCTTAAAATATAAAGCTTATAGGTAGTATACATGGTCTTGAAATCTAAAAAAACCCTAATACTTGCTGCTCTTGTTAAAGACCCGACTCATGTCATTGAGTAAAAATGATCTGCCATGAAGTGATTTTCAAGAGATGTTTGATAATATTGCAATAGAGTTGGTCTTATTGCTTTAAATACATGTTTTGCAAGGTTTGATCGTGAAAAATTAAATGTTTGGTGATCGTCAGCCATTTGCATTTAAATAATCGCTTCTTCTGTAAAGACACTGGCTAAAAGTTTGAGAAGGTATTGATTTAAACTCTCCTTTTTCTGCATTTTGCAAGGACTTTTGCTGATTGCGCTGCTAGATATTGAGATGCACTTCGTATGTTCTGGGCACCAAAATCATGCAAATAGCAACCATACAATATTAAAATGAGTTGTTTAACAGTATTTCACTAGTAAAAGGCCTTCGGTATTAGTAGAGCTTCGCACAGTCCTCCTGTGCGATGGGACCAAAGGAGCAGTTTATTGACAAACATAGGGATGTGCTCAGTTTTTAAGGGGTCATGGACGCAATGGCGCACTGAGATGAAATACTGGATTTTGATAACTTTTTGGAAAAGAAATATGGGGACGCTTTTGGTCTTAGCCATTTATAAATAAAAAATAGTTACCATCAACCTTCAGCTTCTGTCAAGATGATGTCATGTATATAGGAAAAAAAGGATCGATTTTGAGGTTAATAGGCCAAATTTACTTGTTGTTTTCATTAAATAGCTGCCTTTGTCAAAAGCAAAACTATATCTGTATAAAGTGACAGTGCTTCACTTAATTCCTTTGTCCTAATAACATAATTAAGCTATTTATGATGTAGTTGTGCTGCTGATGTCTTTAGCGAATATTGATATAAGCATTTGAGAAGGAAATACTAAAGTTTTTTAATACATATCTCCAAAAGGGTATTTGAACCTTATTTACCCATTGTAAATCATTTCTCAAGGCTGTAACAGAGATGAACAACCAGGAAATTGATGGGCGTGTGCTGTACGTTGGCCGTGCCCAGAAGCGCGCCGAGAGACAGGCCGAGCTGAAAGATAAGTTTGACAGACTGAAGCAGGACCGTGTCAACCGATACCAGGGTGTTAATTTGTATGTGAAGAACCTTGATGATAATATTGACGACGAAAGGCTACGCAAAGAGTTCTCCCAGTTTGGTACCATCACTAGTGCTCGGGTAAGTTATTCAGATGTGTTTTGATGCAATTTTTTTGCAATCAATTTACTTTTTCTTTCTTTCTTTTTTCTTTTTTTTTTTTTTGCAGAGGAATTTATTTGTGTTTCTGGGTATTTTTTGTATAAGTAAATTTCTTCTGTCCTTTACTTTCAATTAAAACCAGTGTCTGTTTAAATTCAATAGTGTTCACGCTTAGTTGAAGGCAACAACATAGCATTTTGTTGGATAAAGCCCATTGTATGGGATCTTTCATTTCCTTGGAATCTTTTTGTTATTGTAGCACAGGGTATCAGGTTGGCTGGTTGTCTTTCTCTGTTGGTCTATGATCACAACATTGTATGGGCTTTTTCTCCTTCAATTTTGTACACCTACTGTTTTCATTGCAATCTGATGAAATTTTAGCTGTATTTTAGACATTGATAAAAGATGGATTTATGAACAGGCAGAGGGTATTTGATAGCCATTGGTTAACAGTTCTAGAAAGTACAGGCAAAGCCCCACCCTAGGATTTTAAGTCAAAAGGCCACGCACATTATTCATTCATTTCTCCAGTTGCCTCTATACAAAGTACTCAGTATTGTCTGAATTGCCGCAATAGCTCAGGTGGTAGAGCGTCGGCTTGCAGATCGGGAGGTCGCAGGTTCAAACCCCAGCCAGGTCAAAGCAAACAAAGACAAAGAAATTGGTAGTAATGGCTTCCCTCCTAACTCTCAGGGCTAAGGGGACAGCATTATGCCTGACTCGACGGTGTCAGTATAATGGACCGGCCGGGTCCCTGGGCACCTCATAAGAACCCCAGTGCTGTAATGATAGAAATTTCACTGCACAGTATTGGCAAAAATGACGGCAAATCCTATCACATTGTCTGAATGAGACCATCTCAACAAGTATCAGCAACATGAGGTTTGGTAGAGATTTATGTGCTATTTAAACCGTAATCCCAACAACCCTGGTGCCAGTGTACATGACTGAGTGCCTCCCAGGTTGGGTACAGTAACATCCTACCCTTTATACAGACCCCTCTCTGGAGTGCTGGTGGGGTTGATACTGGCTGGAGATATCGTAGTCCTTCCCCAAACAACTAGAGGCAAATATAACGGTATATGATATTAATGAGACTGCAGCAAACTTCGCAGATCCTGATCCAACAGGGAGCTTAGTGGTTGAGTCGCCGACATCCTATTTTTCTTAGCCTCTCATCTCTTGGGTCTGAGTCCCGTTTTGAGCGGAGGATTTAATGTGGGAAGGTCTTGCAGCTGACTTTCAGTGCTATTGCTTCTACCCAGACATTTGTCTGGAGTCATCCTTCACCAAAATAGCTTAACATCACTATTAGGATAAAAATTGGGTTATTGCAGCATGTTTTAAAAATAACAGCCTAATCATCTAGCAGGAGCTATTCCCAATTTTTCGAAAATGAAGGAAATGCTTAAGTTGTCTCCCATTCTATGCATAGGCTTCAATCTTAAGTGTTTTTCAAAAGTTTAAATGTTTTCTGCAGTAACTTCCCACAAGGGAGGTAAGAATGTAGGTTCTTTTAATAGAGTAATTAATGTCCCTTTACATACAAAAAGAGGGAATTGAATCTTGAATTAAACTATTTTCCAAAACCTGGCACTGTTTGTTCATAGCCCATACAAATTCTTTGTTATTTTAACACCTACATGTACATGAATCCGCATTAAGACTTCTTTTATGATGACACCTTAACCATGTGGGTTTGTTATTTATATTTTTCATTTTTTCATTTTCATGACACCATAGTTGTGCTTTAACTGTGCATTTACCATTTCAACATCTCCACATTTTACAGGTTATGTATGAGGGAGGCCGCTCCAAGGGATTCGGGTTTGTGTGCTTCAGTTCCCCCGAAGAGGCCACCAAGGCCGTGACAGAGATGAATGGGCGTATTGTCGTAGCAAAGCCCCTCTATGTTGCCTTGGCACAGAGGAAGGAGGACCGCAAAGCCCATTTGGCATCCCAGTACATGCAGCGACTTGCATCAATGAGATTGCAGATGGGAGTGAGTATTTTAAATGCTGCAGCCTTTTGTACTGCTGAATTAATGGCTACCATAAACTAATTGCCTATCCCTGCAAGGAAATTCCTAGTTACAATGTATGCAAGTTGCTGTAATGGACTCTTGGTGCTATGTTAATGTCTGATTCAGCTGGCATTGACGCTTGAGCTCTAGAAAAGTTGAGAATTTTTTTATTCTATCTCCCTCTGTACTTGGATATGAAATAGTTAAGATATTTCTTGTATCAAATGCCAGAACATTGTTTACTTGAAGAATAAACCTGTAATGTCCAAAGCCCAAATTCGATATTTTTCTTGGTAAAGTAAATAGCTGTTATTTTATGTTTACATTATTGAGTGAAAATGGTAAGACTAACACAAAATGATGGTAAAATCTGCACTCTTTGCTGTAACAATACAATCCAGTCTTTTTCTTGAGTAAGTGCCCGTGACCTTTATCAACATATTTCTATTATTCATCTAGACACAGCCATACAACCAGGTGTACCAGCCAGGAGGTGGCGCCGGCTACTTCGTGCCCACAATGAACCCTGGCACAGCCCGCGGAAACTTCTTCGCCCCAACACAGATCCCCCCAATGAGAGGAGGACCAAGGTGGCAGACTATCCGACCAGCACAACAGACCGGATGTAAGTAGTTCTGTAATACAATGGTGTTTTTTGTTAAGAGATAAGTAAGAAGCATATCAGTTGTTGCTAAAATGACCGTAATTGGTCACTGTGGTTTATTTGTAAAAAAGAAATCCAATCCTTACCTTAAAATTATGTTGTTTTAGATAATAATTCAATGCAGCACCATATGATTCTGTTGTTAAATTGACAAATTAGCATAACAAAAATTATCTATTCCTTGATGGTATATTGTAGGAATAGACAGCATGAAGTAAAACTACACAACAAACTTACCCCTGTCCCTTTTCTTCACAACAGCTTCCTTCCAAATGCCAACTGGCCCCAACGTGCGTGCCCAGAATGCCCCACGGCCAACAGCTGGCGCCGGTGCCAGCGCCAACCAGCCTCCTGTGCGCGCCCCAGCCAACATGACTGCTCGACCGATCACAGGCCAATCGAACCAACAACCCCGTATGCCGATGCCCCAGAGTGCCATGCCAGGCAGACAGCAGCAGCAGGCCCCAGGGATGCAGCAAGCAGCCCGCCCAGGATATAAGGGATACCCCAGCCAAATGCCACAGGTAAATAGACTCAACAAGCAATAGTAGTCGGCTGAAGTGCATACAAATGAATTCTTAATTTTAACCACTTATAGATGTAGATATATGTGTGTGTGTGTATGTGTATATATGATGTGATAAGAACCTATCGATGATATCTTTTGTAGGATTTAAAAAAATGCATAATTGGTAGAGGGTCTGCTCCAGGTATGGGAGACCCTGGATTTGATCCTGGGCCGCCACATACCATACGTCTCCCAGTTAAAAGAGTGAAGTTTCATGTTGGGAGATTACTTAGCTGAGTGGCAGTATGACCGTAGTTCTACACAGACATTTGTTTTGGGGCATCTCAACTCAACGATGTATTGGTGATGAGACTTGTTTTAAGAGTAAAACTTTAATTGCAACTTACAGAAATACTTGGGAAACATCATTTGCTGTTGTGGAACAAGTGTTTTAAGATTAAAAGCTTGAGTTTATTAAAGAGTATTATATGAGGTATTAGTAACAAGAGAAGGCTCAAGCATGTAAATAACGAAAATGCCTGTGGGCTTCTTTGTTCCCCTATTTCATTATAAATTATAATTCCCTGTCCTTTTCAGCAGCAGGCAGGCCAGGCTATCGTGGTTGCAGGCCAGGACGCTCTGACAGCCTCCATGTTGGCTGCTGCCCCACCACAGGAACAGAAACAGATGCTGGGAGAGAGACTTTTCCCACTTATCCAGCGCATGCACCCCGAACTCGCTGGCAAAATCACCGGAATGTTGCTTGAAATTGATAACTCTGAACTTCTTCACATGTTGGAATCTTCAGAGTCCCTCAAGGCAAAGGTTCGTTGATTGCTGCAATATCTAAATATTTGTGTATGCTTTCAATCAAATTAAGGACAAAATGTGTGAACATCTTCCAGCTGACCTGCGGTGCGACACTGGTTCTACCCAGACATTTGTTTGGGGTCTTCCTCCTCCAAAATAGCTGGATGTCGCTTTTATGAATATAAATGGTACCTGCAATGTATTTTTTTCTCTTTAAGTTGAATCTTGTTTTTCTCTTGGAAGTGCTATATTGATATTAAGGGCTTAATATTTAGTTTTTATCCTGGTAAGTTGAACTTATTCAGGCATAGGCAAATGTTGTCGATTCAGATCAGTCAGTTTCTTCTGTGATCTGTCTCTTCAACTGGTCGCAATAGCTTAGGTGGTAGGGCATCGACTTGCGGATCAGGAGGTCGTCGGTTCAAACCCCGGCCGGGTCAAACCAAAGACTTTAAAGTTGGTAGTAGTGGCTTCCCTTCTAACACTCGGGGCTATTATGGGGACAGCATTACGCCCGACTTGTTGGTGTCAGTATAATGGACCGGCTGGGTTCAGTCCCTTGGCACCTCATAAGTGCCCCTGTGTTATAATGATAGAAATGTTGCTGCCCAGTATCAGCAAAAGTACCGGCTAATCCCATCCCTCTCTCTTCAGAATCTACACCATTTGCTTCAATCTCTTAATTTAAATTGGTAATCACTATTAAAGCTAGCATCAGACAGTTTCGTTGAAAAATGGTGTTTCAAATAACCAAGTAAGTCGTTAAAAAGTTCTTGCAAAATGCTGTCCACTGATGCCAATGATCTTTGTGAACAGTCTAGGATAGATCCCCACTCGTCCTTGCATACAGGTGTTTCCTATCCTAGCCACGCTTGGAAAGCCACGTGACCACTTACTGTTATTATAGTCTTCTGGGTAATCCACTCTAACATCAATATCTAACTTTAGTACAGACCACTATCATGCTTTTTATAGAGTTGGAATATCTGAACATGTAGAGTTGTTTGGGTTTTTTTCACGATAAGTACAGTCTAACAATAAAGTTTGTGTTTAAAATCATCTTTATATCGGCTTAAGTATGGGTTTATGCAAAATGTATGACCAAAGTCCCCAAATCAGGGGTCAAATATTGGTATGTGTTTAACTATATGCAAACTGTCGGATATCACCTTTAAGGGGCACCCATGGCGTACTGAAAGGGTCGCCAACTTGAACTCCGTTTGATGCATTGAACTTAATGTGGGATGGTTACCTACTGACCTGTAGAGCGCTGGGGGTTTTACCCAGACAAATGTCTTTAAATAACTTTCCAGTTTCCAATATAGGAGTGTAAGATTGATATCTCTACTGTCAGAATAGAATGGGAATCACCCTAAGATTATGTCTACATCTTTAATTCCTCAAGGGCATGCTACCACCATGATAAAATAAGTTTGAGAGTTATTTTTTTGTGATAGAGGACTGATATTACTAAATAATTTAATGATAGCTAAGAAATCTTTTCTTAAATTATTGGGTATGTTGCTTGTTGTGAAGTGGAGAGAACTGAACTGATATATCTTGTAATTTTATACTTCCAGGTGGAAGAAGCTGTCGCTGTACTGCAAGCCCATCAGGCCAAGGAAAATGCTGCCTCCCAGTCTGCCAGTGCTGCCATGAAGAAAGAATAGATTTGAAATTTTTAACCATGACAACCAGCTGACATTACCAACCAAGTGGTGGACAGTTGAGAAGTTGATGACAAAGTTGAGAAATGCGAGCAAAACCTATAAAACCGTACCTTTTCCATTTTTGAGCTGCTTAGTCTAAAAAATCGTGTATATATATTAGAACAATTGCATACTAGCTCAAAACAGCACTTAGAATTACGGTGTAAATGACTCTGTTGCAAGTGTTCTAATATAAATAACCAAAAAAATTCAAGTTTTTCTCATAACATGTGAACTGTGTTGAAATTTTGATAACATCCCTTTTTTACCCTAAAAAGTGCAACAAAAAAATGATAAAAAAAAATAGCAAAATGTGTTAAATGTTCAATGTGAGAGGAGTTGCAATTCAACTGTATGAGTTATACAAGTTTCACATAGTTGTAACGTGTTTGTGTAGTAGTTTGTAGGTGTTGTTTTAAACAGTAACGTGTTAACAAGTTCTAAGTACTAAGTAAGGTCCATATACATATACTTGAGAAGAGGGAGGCGCAAATACAATTTTAACTTGAAGGGATGTTCTCAATTTTACAAGGTTCATGTGTTTGTCATTTTAATTTTTTTTTGTTTCTCCACGAAGAATCAAGAAAATTTCTGTTTGGGTAAAAGTTTGAAAAAAAATAAAATTCAGTTCAATTGATGTAATGCTTTGTTTTGTGACTTCATCCCCTTTAACTGAATAATAACAGAAGTAATCCCTCTAGTTTTTGTGATCGATCATTATTTCTAAGTTATCAAAACCATGATTGACTTTGACTTGCCAAGATATTAACATTAAAACCCAATTACTTTTAAAACCTCTAAGCACATGGGTGGTTATAGACTGTTTCTGGGTTTTGCCATGAATATAAATGGATTGTTTTTTTCCATTAAAAAACAGCCAAAGTGCCTGATAATAATTGTTGTAGTAAACTGTATAGGAAGTCTACATTTTATAATGTTCTTAGAAAGATTTCTTCTTTGTCATATTAGTCTTAAATTGTGCTATTATTTCATAAATGTGCTAATCAGTCTTGAAATATTCTCTCATTCGTGTTTTTTCTGTGTATTTTTTAAAAAATAGATAAATAAAATCGGTAGAGCATTGGCTCCAGGTATGGGAGGCCCCGGGCAGGGACATACCAGTTGTTAAAAATCATAGTGGTATAGCTCCTGTGCTAACGCTCAAGCAGATATAAGGGTAGTTCCATGACTGGTTGGCCCGGTGTCAGGATAATGTGACTGGGTGTGGTATCATGCCAGGTGTTCACGGCATGCACTATATCTGCTTCAAGTGGACACCATCTCCAGATAACTGAAATAACTGTTGGTTGGACAATAAACCCAATAAACTTTATTTAGTGAAGATTTGTATTTAAATGAATAAAAATACATCAAAATTATTAAAATGTAAAATAAAAACATGCCTGTTTAAACTTACAGGGAGCAAAAATGTGAAACCTTGTTTCAGTGAGTTTTGGACTCTAGTATTTTCACCCACATTAAGGTATCTTATTGTAATATTTGTTACATGTATCTGTAAATCGGTATTAGTGCATACATCTGGTAACAAAATAGTCAAATGTAACACATTTTACAAAAAATAGTTTTTAGCCAAATCTAAAAGGATCACTGTTACTTCAATACAGCAGCACAGCGTATCAAATGAGAGACATTAATTAAGTCTCCTCTGAATAATCCCTAAATGTAAGTAGGTCCTTTCAATTGTTTTACTTGGTTTTTATGCTTGTGCTCTTTGGAGTGTATGCAGACTGTTCTGCCTTTCTTATGTTAACCATCATCAACAAACACTTCCATTTTCTTTTTTAAATAAATCTCTATAAGTGTCTAAATAGATTTTAAGCTAATATTTATGCAAAAGTAGGAAATTTCACTGTAATTGCAGTATCTACAAAAGAACAGGCGATAAAGTCCAAGAATTGCAACTAAATGGACCTACCTACTGTTTGGAATACCTCAAATATTATCTAACAAGGGAGACAATTTCCATTTCACCAATGTAACCCATTTTAACAGTATCAGCTTTTAATGGGAGTAAAATGCAAAAGGATTTTCCTGTTTTATTTTGGCTTGTCCAGTTTATTAAATAGATATTAACAACACAAAATTTATGTACAAAATAGATAACAATGGTACTTTTTCTAGAATGGCTAAAAATCTTTGGCAAATTATTAACAACACAAAATTTATGTACAAAATAGATAACAATGGTACTTTTTCTAGAAACGCTAAAAATCTTTGGCAAATTTTCATTTTCAAGAGTTAAACACAATTTATTGCTTTCTTCACATGTAAAATGTTCATGGCGCTGCCATATTAAAATTTTATATTTTTTTTTGCTGAAAATATGAGTGGGAGTGTTTTTAGAAAAAATATAAATACTACAGTTCCCAATGGAACAATTTACGACATTGTAATACCAATGTCATTGTGATAATGAGAACAAATGATAACTATTGTGATGTTTGTTGGAAATGGTCATATAAACATTTTATCGCACAATTTATGTACAAAATAAAACAATGGTGTATGATAAGAAATCAATAATTATGGACATGTTGGTGATAATGAAATCAATAATGATGGAAGAGTTTGTGATAATGAAATCAATAATTATGGAAGTGTTGGTAATACTGATAATTACATTAATTTGGTTTGAGCTGTTGGTCATTGGTTTGAGCTGTTGGTAATTTAAACAACATTAATGTACAGAATAAAAACATTGGCAATGTGATGATAATGAAAACACTTCATTATTGTTTGTTTTTTGTGACATCGCACCAACACAATTATAGTCATACTGGTGACGTCCAGCTAATTATTGGTGAAGGAAGATCCCAGACTTATATCTGGGTAGAACCACTGGTGCACCTCAGGTTAGCTGGAAAACCTCCCCACATGAAAGTTCTCGCCCCAACCGGGACTCGAACCCACGCATTGAGGGGTTGACGCATTGAGGGGTTGAGGAATTTCAAGTCAGTGACTCTAACCGCTCGGCCACAGGCGCTCACCCCCGCCCCCTTAATGGTAGTGTTGGTGGTAATGAGTAAGACAATAATTTGAACAGTTGATTCAATATAACTTTTAGACCATAATTTTTGTACAATGGTGTTGTGGTGCTGATGAAAAACAATAATAATTATGGACATGTTGATTGGTGGTAATGCCAATGAAAATAGTTTGGTTTCTACAGTTTATTAAATACACAATTTATGACAAGATTATGTACAAAAATATAGCAATAGCTATGATGATAATAAAAACAATGATAATTATGTTAGTAATGGTGATAATGAGAATGACATCTCGTAGTAATTTTCATAATTGAAACAGTTTATTAAATCTACCTTTAAGAACATCATTTATGTACAATGATATTGCATGTATTGTGGAAATGACAGAAATAATAATAATTATGTAAGTTTATTTATTTGGGTTTTACGGCACACCGACACTTAGCAGGTCATACGGCGCCGAATACAATATATAAGTTTAATCTGAATAAAGAATAATCAGGTAAAAACTAAACTTTGTTATTAAAATGTAGAAAATATAAAAATCTTATCAGGTTAAAATAATGTAAACTACAATCGAAAAAAGTTGAATATATTGAATGGTTTAAAAATGTATAACGGTTGGTAAATAAACAGTTTAAAAATTTATAACTTATTAAGAATACTAATCTCGTTCAAGAAGCAAACAAGTTTAGAATCCGACACTGTCCTAACAGTTCGTACATGTTATTGACATTAAAATACTTCGACCGAATGTGGTCTGTGTCAATACACTGTAATAAAATAATGTTGGTGGTAACAAAAAGGACAATAGTGATAGTTATAGTTTTGACTTAACAATATTATAACTGATGGATTTTAAGGTGTATGATGATTGCCATTTTCGATAATGATGATGATGATGATGATAATTGTTTATATGGAGATGATAATAATGTTAAAAATGATGGTGTTTGTGGCATTGATGACTATGACGATACTATTGATGCTCATGCGGAGATCTGCAGCTGGTGTTCGAACACTGCCAACAACAGCATGAATCCATAGCCCAATAGCAGGCCCAAGTTCTCCCCAAGAAACATTTTCTTTGTTGGCTTACGGATGA
Source organism: Sinonovacula constricta (assembly GCA_007844125.1). Taxonomy (NCBI): domain Eukaryota; kingdom Metazoa; phylum Mollusca; class Bivalvia; order Cardiida; family Solecurtidae; genus Sinonovacula; species Sinonovacula constricta. Next base: position 1,772,492 of record CM017564.1, read on the forward strand.
AGTACTCCTTGCACTCCGGTACCTACAAGATGTCCACACGTGGTTAGCTGGGCAAACACAAACATGTTGATAGCAAATTAGTTAATAAATAGGTTTGAAATAAGCATTGGCTTCATTTACTTTTGTTATTATTTTTTTTTACATAATGAACAAATAACATTGTAGGTGAAGAATTACATGGGAAACTTGATATGTACAGATTTGGAATCTCTTTGAAATAAAAATCTAATAGTTATACCAAGTCTGAAAAGGTATCTTAATATTATTTATACATAGTAAACATTCTAAATTATATTTTTTTTATTTGCTGATTTCATCAAAATGCTCAGGCACGTTTGGCTCATTCATTTCTTTCAACATTTCACCCTAGTTACAGAAAGGGAAAAATAATTTTAAACAGTGACTTTACATGAACCACCTATCCACAAGGGAGGCAACACAATGAAAACTGAATAGTAAGAGGTTAGTCCCTTCATACATGAAAAGTGAATTAATCGTCACGGTTCGACATAATGAGTTATAAAATCTACTAAAGAACAATACCTAACAGCTCTAATGACTGGTTTCTCTAAACATGGATTATCTTCGCTTCCGTGTCTATTTCTAAATTTAGATGGTAATCAGATAAAATATCAAGTTAAGGCTTGACGAAATCACATTTATGGAATATATTAATGCTATTGTTAAAGCTATTAGCGGATAAATGAGACACTCTGAAGGCAAGTGGTTGCCATCTTGATAAATGGTGGCCATCTTTGATTTCGAGATGACTAACAGCGTTTTTTTCCACAAAGTATAGCTATTTCCGCATCTTGTTTTTCTTTTTCTCGATTCTCTAGATATTTGTGCCATCAAGAGTTCAAATGAAAAAGAAAAAACTGAATTAGAAAACTTCAACTCTGGACTCCAGAATTTCATTCAGGTTATCAAGAAGTGTATCGTAAATCAATGAGTCAAACCTGTCGGCTTTTGGCGCTTCAATGCTGATATATTATAAACACTGGTGTTCGTCACCCTTGGACAAGAGGTTCAGTAAAAAACAACTCATAAAAGCTTCAGCCACTCACTATGTTAGTTCGGTTCCTGTGCCAGACATTATGAAAAATTATTTCTTAGATCATTCTGAGGCATTTGATAGGCCAGATTTGAGTTCAAATTTAAAATCTAACCAATCAGATGCCTGAGGATGGTCTTAGACTTAAGGTCAAAAATTATAACCTCAAGCAATAGCAATGGTCAGTGATTTACAAAAAGAAGTGAACTACTTTTATGAATAATGTACACAAAGAAGCACGCACACACATGTGCACTCTTGAACACAGTAAAGCACACACCCTTGCACACAATAAAACACACTTGCACACAATAAAACACACACTCTTGCATACAATAAAGCACACACACATGCACACCTACCAGATCAGTGAGTGCAACATAGAGAAACATGCCCGCGCCGATAGAGAAGATCCATTCGGACGCCTCGGCTTGCTCTCCGACGGACAGACCGATGTACAACCCGGCGAATGCCGTCAGGCTGGAGACAAAGTTGAGAACCATTGCTCTCTGGATGGATAGGCCCGTAGATACAAGAACTGCAAAGTCACCTGCAATAACAATATCGGCTTTATTTTTTTCTTAAGTGTCGTTAAGTTATTGGTGAGAGCATGATGTGTGTTTATTTCATACGCAGTGTTCCAGTGACCTACCTAGCTCGTGTGGCAGAGGAGGGTGATTGCACTACCATGGGTGCTGATAATGACCTACCTAGCTCGTGGGCCAGAGGAGGGTGATTGCACTACCATGGGTGCTGATAATGACCTACCTAGCTCGTGTGGCAGAGGAGGGTGATTGCACTACCATGGGTGCTGATAATGACCTACATAGCTCGTGTGGCAGCTCATGACAGAGGACTGTCATTGTATTACCATCGGTGCTGATAATGACCTACCTAGCTCGTGTGGCAGCTCATGACAGGGGGTGGTGATTGCACTACCATGGGTGCTGATAATGACCTACCTAGCTCGTGTGGCAGTTCATGACAGAGGACGGTGATTGTACTATCAGGGGTGCTGATAATGACCTACCTAGCTCGTGTGGCAGCTCATGACAGGGGGTGGTGATTGCACTACCATGGGTGCTGATAATGACCTACCTAGCTCGTGTGGCAGCTCATGACAGGGGGTGGTGATTGCACTACCATGGGTGCTGATAATGACCTACCTAGCTCGTGTGGCAGTTCATGACAGAGGACGGTGATTGTACTATCAGGGGTGCTGATAATGACCTACCTAGCTCGTGTGGCAGCTCATGACAGGGGGTGGTGATTGCACTACCATGGGTGCTGATGATGACCTACCTAGCTCGTGTGGCAGTTCATGACAGAGGACGGTGATTGTACTATCAGGGGTGCTGATAATGATATGCCTAGCTCGTGTGGCAGTTCATGACAGGGGGTGGTGATTGCACTACCATGGGTGCTGATAATGACATACCTAGCTCGTGTGGCAGCTCATGACAGAGGACAGTGATTGCACTACCATGGGTGCTGATAATGACATACCTAGCTCGTGGGGCAGCTCATTACAGAGGACGGTGTTTCTACTATCAGGGGTACTGATAATGACCTACCTAGCTCGTGTGGCAGTTCATGACAGAGTACGGTGATTGAGGTTGAGAGTCCTTTAGTAAAAGAGAGACTAAAAGCTGCACCGATGGCCAGTCCATCTGCGAAGTTGTGGATAGCATCCCCAATAACGATCATCCACGCCAGCGATCGCAGGCCTACCGAATACAAAAGAGAACGTTTGCAGCATCGTAAATAGAGGTTTGATTGGTTTTGTTCAGTTTGAGAGCCGTGGATAACGTCCCCAGTGACGATTATCCACGCCAGAGTTCGCCCGTCTGCAAAATGCAAAAATATAGTGTGGCCATTAAAACGCAGACATCTTTGATAAATGTTTAATGATCCCCCAATAACTGCTATCCACGCTATCAAATGGGTACTTTCCGTGAATATAGACTCCGAGCAATCTAGAAGTTCAAGCGCCGTTTCGACATTACAAAGTGTATGCTTATTGTGGACATCATATGTCCATTTAGTATCGATATATGCCCGTCTAGCAAACCTTTAAGCTCCGGACCGCCGTTGTGTGAATGAACGCCAGTGACGTTAGATGCCGTGGAATCTAGACGTTCTAGAGCCGTTACGACATTACAAAGTGTATGTTTATTGTTGACATCATATGTCCATTTAGTATCGATATATGCCCGTCTAGCAAACCTTTAAGCTCCGGACCGCCGTTGTGTGAATGAACGCCAGTGACGTTAGATGCCGTGGAATCTAGACGTTCTAGAGCCGTTACGACATTACAACTATCCGTTCTCGTCTTCTCAACCGATGCGACATCAAATACGCTGTCGGCGGTACTCTTGTTGCTTGATGTAGATTTGTCTGATGCGTTGGACGTAGTAACGTGAACATCATTGTTCTGAAACAACACAGTAACTGATCTTCAATGAAAGTTGCATCATTGTAATAAGTATATAAAAAGGGGCATTTAAAATACACGTACCATGAAAAGACAGCCTTCATTCTCAGACCCCCACGTTTTAAACCCCCAACATAATAAGATTCCCGAAAGCTTTAAGCGCTCAAACAAAGTTGGAGTCTATTTCTATGCATTTGACTGATCAAAATTATAAATTTAAATAATTCATATTGCTAATTCTGACCAATCAAATAATTTAGAATGTCGCCAGAATCAATGCTTATGATTTGGTACCTCGAGCCCTAGGGTTGACCACACATTATAATATTATCCAAGAATTTTTAACTGTGCCGCTAACCAGGTACCCCGTATTTGTTTACGGATAATCAAGCTCATTTTCTCCCAACGTCAGAACCACAACCAGCCGGTAGTATATGTAAACATCGTTAATTCTAATTGTATACATGTACATTTATTCAACTGTTTATTATAAAGCAATTCTGGTTGTAACATAACACCGGTAAAAGCTCTAGCTTATACACATAATCATGATTTATTCAGTGTAAGCATTCGGGAACGATTGTTTCCCGGTAAGAGCTATAGCTTATACACACATATGATTTATTCTGAGTAAGCATTCGGGAACGATTGTTTCCCGGTAAGAGCTCTAGCTTATACACACATATGATTTATTCTGAGTAAGCATTCGGAACGATTGTTTCCCGGTAAGAGCTCTAGCTTATACACACATATGATTTATTCTGTGTAAGCATTCGGGAACGATTGTTTCCCGGTAAGAGCTATAGCTTATACACACATATGATTTATTCTGAGTAAGCATTCGGGAACGATTGTTTCCCGGTAAAAGCTCTAGCTTATACACACATATGATTTATTCTGTGTAAGCATTCGGGAACGATTGTTTCCCGGTAAAAGCTCTAGCTTATACACACATATGATTTATTCTATGTAAGCATTCGGGAACGATTGTTTCCCGGTAAGAGCTCTAGCTTATACACACATATGATTTATTCTGTGTAAGCATTCGGGAACGATTGTTTTCCGGTAAGAGCTATAGCTTATACACACACGTGATTTATTCTGAGTAAGCATTCGGGAACGATTGTTTCCCGGTAAGAGCTATAGCTTATACACACACATGATTTATTCTATGTAAGCATTCGGGAACGATTGTTTCCCGGTAAGAGCTATAGCTTATACACAATTATGATTTATTCTGTGTAAGCATTCGGGAACGATTGTTTCCCGGTAAGAGCTATAGCTTATACACAATTATGATTTATTCTGAGTAAGCATTCGGAACGATTGTTTCCCGGTAAGAGCTATAGCTTATACACACATAATTATGATTTATTCAGTGTAAGCATTCGGGAACGATTGTTTCCCGGTAAGAGCTATAGCTTATACACAATTATGATTTATTCTGTGTAAGCATTCGGGAACGATTGTTTAACGGTAAGAGCTATAGCTTATACACAATTATGATTTATTCTTAGTAAGCATTCGGAACGATTGTTTCCCGGTAAGAGCTATAGCTTATACACAATTATGATTTATTCTGTGTAAGCATTCGGAACGATTGTTTCCCGGTAAGAGGTATAGCTTATACACAATTATGATTTATTCTGTGTAAGCATTCGGGAACGATTGTTTCCCGGTAAGAGCTATAGCTTATACACACAATTATGATTTATTCTGTGTAAGCATTCGGGAACGATTGTTTCCCAGTAAGGGCTATAGCTTATACACACATATGATTTATTCTGTGTAAGCATTCGGAAACGATTGTTTCCCGGTAAGAGCTATAGCTTATACACACATAATTATGATTTATTCAGTGTAAGCATTCGGGAACGATTGTTTCCCGGTAAGAGCAATAGCTTTTACACATAATTATGATTTATTCTGTGTAAGCATTCGGGAACGATTGTTTCCCGTACTACTACCACCGGTTAGGTTAACCACAGCTTCAATGTCCCGTGACTATCGGGGATTATAAGGCTTGTGAGCGCCAAACTCTGTCCTGATGTAAAACTGTTCCAAAATTTAAAATGGGCTCAGTTTAAACATTTATATATTTAAATATCGTTTGAGATCTAGCCCTTTTTGAACACGGAGGCAGTGGTAACTGTATACTGAAAGTACTTTTCATGTCATTATATGTAGTATCTTTTTTCTCTCTCTCTCTCTCTCTTTAGTATAGATGCCGTGGCCGAGGTGCTCCGAATAAAGGAAAATGTATAACATGCGGTTTAACTCACCAGTGCTTTTGGTACCTGATCATCGGACCCCGCCCTCGTAGCGTTGTGAATCTTTCTAAGAACTATCTGCTGCAAAGAGATAAAGAAACTAGAGTAACAATTATTAAAATGTAGATAATACATGCCAGAACACGGTAAGTAATGGTAATTATTTAATGAGTAATGTGACTTTAAGTGATAAAATCTACATTTTCATTCGTGGTTTGTTGTGGTCAAAATTATTATACTAGTAAAACTATCCCACACCCATATACTTCGCTCAAATTAATATAATGCTTCGTTTGGTTTATATGTTTGAAAAATGGTCATTTCACGATAAAACGTATATTTGTGTAATATACACACAACTTCATTTTAACCTAATTATCACGCCTTTAGTCACTTTCATGTGTTAAACATGGAATGTGATAAGAAGTGCACACATATATATTTTTTCTACTTTTTTTCAGCTTAACGATTGACTAAGTCAGATGTTACCTTTAGGAGCAATATCTATTTCTTATTATTCTTACATTTGTATTTTCCGACGGAATCTCGTTGTTGACGTTGTAGTTATGGTTACACGTAAGTTCTACGTTGTGACTATGTTTGTGGTATTTACTAAGAACCAACTCTAGAACAAAGAACGCGTACACGCTTCCCAGCAGTGCGCACATCTTCCCGAGAGCATCTGAAAACATGACACCATCTTCTTCATGCTCGGATTCTTTGACAAGAATCTGAAACAAGTAATACATACTCATCAGTAACTGTCAATTGTAATTAGGAAATGTGCAACTATCATTAAAACTACGACATACACGCAGGGTGCTCCGAATAGTGACTCATCAAGGGTCCACCAAGAAACTCGGTAATGTACAATAGCATTCATCCTACATTTCACAGTGGACATGACAACAAACTTACTAGGCAAAGAACAAGCAATTTCTAAGAATTCGAATCACAAACCTTATACTGTTTTTTTCGTATCTGGGCTACAAAGAACTATCAGAAAATTTGCCACACGCCTCGCTTTAAAAAATACAAATGTATATTCGCCCAGAACGTCACACCACCTATCATGAAATGAAAATGTTAGACAGCAATGAATAGAGCCAGCCGTACTAGCGAGGAGCGTTTATCAACTTAGCTCCCTAAAATTATATTTACTGTCAGTAAAACTAATGATATACCTATCCATCCGATTATAATGATTTTTATTATAAAACTCATCCTGGTCATGGCACCAAATTTAACACGATGTAAAAAAAAGATTAAGCCCATGTTGGGATTCAAAAGACAAAGGTTTTCTCTATTAACCCACCTGCACCAAACTACCAGTAAATCCCCTGTAACCAATATTGGTTCTGTTATACTGCATCAGTCTTTTTAAAACACACAAACACAAGCAGGCCATTTTACGAAATGGAAACATTAAAAGGTAAATCTAAATATGGATTTGAATAAAGATCTCCGAAATTCTAGTGGGTTCTCTTTCAACAGAGCTATTTAAGAATTGCCTGTTATCCTTCTGTGAGTTTTAGTTTGCGATGGATTATGTAGATAGTAAAAAAGGAATAGGAAATAGGAATCAAGGGAAAGGACAAGACTGTGTTTCAAAAGAAATTGGATTGAAGCGACTCCATTGCTTCTTATACTTAATGGAATGTTGTAACTAGAATATATTAAACCTATTTCTTTCTTAGCATCGCGATTTAGCAAAGTCAGGAGCTGATAAATATAGTACATGTGTATTTGGTAAAAATACTAAATATAAAAAAAAATGTTGTAACATTTATTTGAGGCATATAAATATAAATATTGTTGAGATATATTATGCACAGCGAGCTTTAGTCCTAGCACATACCTCAGGCAGCAGGTGTAAAGCAGCGTCGGCGACTAAACAACCAACTGCTAGTGACAGCATGGTAGCCATCAAATAGGACTTGATGGCGCCGTTGGAGAGCCGCAGGAAACAGGCGCCTAAAAGGCTGCACAGGCTGATCACCAATACGGCCAGGGTTCCACAAAGGTACGCTGTGAGGGTTAGTGTTGATAATCAGAAAGTTCAGACATATTAAATGACAAAAACCTAAATGTATATAACACCCATTTGCCACGAATTACACTGTGGTCATTATATCTAAAGAATTTGATGGCCACAATGAGAGAGGTGCAGTAGGAACAACACCAACACGAGAAGGGTGCTACAATTGTATTCTAAAAATAAAAGTCAATGTCATAGAGTTTAACTAAAATATCTCCGAAATACACACTCTCTCTCTCTCTCTCTCTCTCTCTCTCTCTCTCTCTCTCTCTCTTTCTTTCTTTCTCTCTTTCTCACTCTCTATAACTCTCTCTCTCTCTTTCTCTCTTTCTCTCACTCTCTCGTAAAGGTCTCGTATAGGTACGCTAGTAAGTTGTAGAATCATGGTAATCTCTAGGCTACAAATGTCCTGCTTTCAGAGATACAGTCATATCTGTTTGCAAAATCAGTCAATATTCATTACAGAGACTCCTACCATTTACATCGGATGGTGTGTCTAGCGTGGTGACGACAACAGGAGTTGGTGGATGTCGGCATGGTGGGGCCAAGACTTGGTGAAGAAGGATAGGGCATAGGTCAACAAACAGCTGCAGATCCACCCGGCTAGTATTGTGTAGGTTATACATTGCGTATAGGTCTCCCACCGTCATCGTCTGACACTATCGATGGACAACACTTGTGGTTTATCGACTCAGGAACGGTCGTTTTCTAATCTTTGTTCAATTGTGTGTATATGACGACAATTTCCAGTATTAGTGAAAGAGCATGGAAAATAGCTAACTTACTCTACACGGCAGAATTATTGTGTGCGTTGTGTTTGTGATACTGTTTTGAAGTATAAAACCGAGCAATCTTTTGTGTAAAGTAGGCCAACTTGTCACCACTTTATACTTACGGTACACTCAACAATCGTACTGATTGAACGAATCTACTTATGTTTTGAAAAACATTTTATACTAAGCCTACAATTAAAGTGTTAAGGTTGATATTCCGCTTCAATTGGTAAAGCTTGAATTTGCATACAAAGTGACGCTGTTGAGGCTAAAAGTTGCTAGCCTTGTTCACTCGTTATAAAAGCATATTTGCTTACAAAGTCACGTTTTGGAGGCTGAATGTTGCCCACGCCATCATAGTCTGCCTTGGTGTGCAGCATTGGGTTATCTTCGTGGGTTGGTTGCCGGTGCCACCACCACCACCAAGAGTTGTGGTGGCTGCTGGACGAGCCACCATGATTGACGTGATTGTTTGACTCGTGTTCGTGTTCAGATTTCGCCTCCACCGTCAATTTATCGTTATTTTGGTTGTTCTCGGACGTGCTCGGACGAGAGTTCGTGGTGCTGATCCATCGACGGTGGTCCGGGGCTCTGACTGGATTGGGGTGCGGTGGATGGTCTGGCGCCACTGAGAAGTCCATCGAGTCCGCGGTGAATAATTTGTTCAGACCTAACGTGAATAAAACGTATCATCGTTTTGCAAAAGCACTGTAAGACGCCCACTGTTTTTTTCAATATTACAAACGTTCGAAAGAGAATTCTGATTATGAGAAAATCGGTCATACGAACTGGCGAAGTGATACGAATAATGCCGCGAGATTTGGCAATGGAATGTGGGTTGATACTAGAAATATGATTTTAAGGCAGTTGGGAAACAGCAGTGAAAACATTGTTTAGAATCTAAGCTCTAACGTTTGTTACCCAGGTCTACTAAGTTCTGCTTTATTTTCCATACTGTCGTATGGAAGTCTTGCATACTTAATACAATATATATCTCAGGTACAAAATGATGTTTTGACAGACTTACCTTCCATAGTGACATGTTTGGAATTGTTGGCGACAGTGTCGTATAGCTCGTTCAGAATCTCTATCGGACATGCGGCTGAGTCCGGAATGATGTTGTAGCCTGGCGGCATGTTAAAGAATTAAAAATGTTATTAGTGACATAACGATGGAGATTTTTTTTTGCTTTTGTAAGGCTAAATATGTGTATTTGATGACAACTTATCGAACATGATGTATTGTCCATTTTGCAAAGCCAGAGGTAACCCCACCCCACCGCAAAACCCCCACCCCCACCCCATACTTGTAAAAGCAAGGTTAAAGCCATCAAGAATTTCCCGACTCATCCCATTTGTAAAAGTCAAATGTTAGGTTTCCCCAGGGAAATAGCCCACACTCCCAGACCTGACATCAAAATCTGGTCCAAACAACCCAAAACATATATTCGTATTGAACCGACAGTATCATGGAAAGACAGAGCAGAAAAAGTCGACCAACAGAAGAAAAACCAAGTACCAAGACTTAGCAGAGACATGTAGAGAAACATGCTGTATGACTTAGATCTTTCCAGTGGAGATTGGAAGCAGAACATTTCTCTCACGAGCCAAAGAAAAAATGTTTGGAGCACTTGCGGTCAAATGCAAGCTACGAAAAGCTACTGCCGAGAAAGAACCACATTAGCTATAGTTTCAACGAGGCTAAAAACAATAAAGTGCCACTTAGAGCACAAGTCGGGATAAAAGCTGGACACCCTACCCGCTCCTCCATTCTGCTACTCCGCTGATGACGTCCACGTTAAGCAGCATCAAGGTATCGTACAAGATATACTGGACGACAACTTACCGTACATTATGTATTTGACGATGACGGTGGAGGTTAACGTCCATGGTAAAAAAGCCGCTCTTCCCCATCTGGTCACCTCTCCCATTCGGATACACTGCAATCGCGAAAAAAAAACTGCACCATTTAAATATTAAATAAATACATGTACGTGTAAACATATTTTATATGTCATATTATTCTCTAAATAAAAGCTGTAAATGACCATGTAACAGTACAAAACAGTGCATTTGCAGTTGTTTTTAGCAAATTGCTGATGACTTGTCTCGGCAATTTCTCTCTACAACATAATTCTACAACATACAATAAAGGAATTCTTAGGGGATACAAAAGTGGACTTATTAAAACATAAAAGACATGTTGACGTGATTTCAAAATTATTGTCCAGACTCTTCTTTCTTATTGCATTCTATTTTTAAAAAATCCTGCCCCACTTTTGTGTTGGTATTTTACAACTTTTACAACTTTGTTTGTCATTTCTTTTGTAACATCGCAACGACACAGTTATTGTCATATTGGCGACGTCCAGCTTATTATTTGTGGAGAAACCCCCATATATATGTCTAGGTAGAAACACCGGCACACAGCAGGTAATCGCGGAAACCTCTCCACACAGCGAGGGGCTGAGGAGTAACAAGTCAGAGACCCCACCCGCTCGACAAAGGGCGTCTCCACTTTATAGATGGCTTTGTGAGCTAACTTACCAAAAACCTGTTGGCGTAAGCTTCGATTTCTAGCCGCGGTAGTAGTGATGATGATATTGATGACGATGAGTGGTGCTGGAAGGAGGAGGAAGAACTTAGTGATGTCGACAAGGCGGACCTTCGGTCGTATCTCTCCACGACCCGTTCGATGAGCTCTTTGCTGCTGCTGATGTGAAGGTCACTTGAGGTGTGTTCACAACAATGATGCAGGGCGGAGAGCAACAACGAGTGGCAGAAAATGTTGAAGTTCCTCTCTTCAAAAAGCAGCGTCTCGTTTTTAATGGCTTGTTTTGATAAAAAGGAATTAACCGCCTGGAAAGTAAATTAGATTTGCTGAATACAAATTTAGAATATGAAAACATCGACGAGATTTACTAAGCTTCTCCAACCCCGCCCCTATTTCTTTTATTATAATGAGTTTATAATCGCTGTATGTAAAACCAATGCACATGTTTTCGTGCGCAGATTTTACCGCGAGCTTTACTTAACATCAACTGGTTTGTTTTTAATATATTGCAGCGGCACAATTATGGCCCTTCTAGCGACCTCCAGCAATTTTGGTGGAGGAAGACCCCAGATAAACATCTAGGTAGAACTTCCGGCGCACTTTAGGTTAACTGGAAAACCTTCGCACAGTAAAACCTTTATTTAACTGGGACTCGAACTTACGTGCTGAAAAGTTTGGTAGTTACAAGTCGGCGATTCCACCAATCGGCCCACACACCCACCAAACACACAAACACATCAATGGCAAAATCCGTTTGTTTTTTGTTGTTTTTGTAAAAGAAGGAATATGCCTTCTCTTGTCAGTTAAAAGAACAGCTACTTTCATTTATCAAAACACAGCTGGGCCTCGAATAATTGTTTACCTGGTGCAGCTCGTACATGGAGCAGTCCCGTGATGGGTTACACCTGAGTCTAGCAAAGACCACATGCGCTAGTCCCTTTATAGCTTCCTCATCAGAGACATCATCGTGAGTGAGGAACTGTCTCATCTCATACAGAAGGCTTTCTGTGGCTGAAAGTTAAATAAGGAGTTCGTCCCATGTGTCAACAGCAGTCTGCGTAAAAACATTCGACCTACTTTTAGACAATGCTAACAATAAACGGTTCTACTCAAGGACGGTTTTGCCTGTGTATACATTAGACGCTTATTTGTAAAAATTAATATTAAATAATACGGAAGTATTTTATAATGCAGAAGAACAAATCCCCCTAATTGGCTATTTGTGAAGCGTCATACGTTAGAGGTAATTAAAACCTAGTGATGCCATCGTCTATGTGTTAACTGCGACTTGCATCTTATGTGAACTGTACTATATGTACAAATATGGTAACTGTAATAGAAATGACCGAGGTGTTTCTTATTTTATTCGAGAAATAATGATGAGAAGAAATGTTTTATGTAAAGCTGTATGATCTAGATGTTAACTTTAACTTAAATCCAAGTGATCATAACAATTTCAGTCATTTATGATTTTATATGTTCCCCTTTTTTAAATGAAAGAAATGTTTTAGTTATCTCCCTTGTGGGAAGGTATTTTTAAATACTCTATATACGAAATACAATTTTATTTTAAATTTTCTATTTTAAAAAAAAAAAAAAACACATTTTTTTTAATAAATTCTTATCTCAATCAATTAGATTCCATTTTATGCGTCTGTTTTATCCTTAAGTGTTTGTCAAAAGTTTAAAAAATGGAAAGTTTTCTGCAGTAATTATATATCAAATACTTACCCACAAGGGAGGTAAATTGTAGTTTTTTAATAGTTAAGTCCCTTTAAATAAGATAACAGGGAGTAGTTTGACATCATGATTTTTCAAACCACTAACCAGATTCATGATGGTCCCGATGTTGAAACCTCACCGGAAGTTGGTGCATGCTGGGTATTGATCTCACATCCCGGTACCCAGACCCGGCGCATGCGCAGGAAAATAGCAACAAGAAACTCACGGTCGCCATTGGCACTCTGAGACGCCATCTTGATTCTGACCTGTCCATGACAGCATATAATAAGTTCTCACGTGTGTTTTTTATCTGTATAAAGGACTTTCATTAGATGGACGTATAAAATATTTGGAAGATTACCTTAACCCGTGACACTGGGAATTTTCGCGAAATGAAAACTCCCGCTACTCGATAAAGTAATAGAGTTAATTTTTATGTTGATTCCTGCTGATTTATTCGAAAATATAAGTATTCGATAACGTACAACAGTTAATTTTTATGTTGATTCCAGCCGATTTGTCCGAAAATATCTGTACTGCCGATTTGTCTGAAAATACCTGTATTCGATGAAGTACAACAGTTAATTTTTATGTTGATTCCAGCCGATTTGTCCGAAAATATATGTACTGCCGATTTGTCCGAAAATAACTGTATTCGATAACGTACAACAGTTAATTTTTATGTTGATTCCCGCCGATTTGTCCGAAAATATCTGTACTGCCGATTTGTCCGAAAATACTGTACTGCCGATTTGTCCGAAAATATCTGTACTCGATAACGTAAAACATTTAATTTTTATGTTGATTCTCGCTGATTTATTCGAAAATATCTGTACTGCCGATTTGTCCGAAAATATATGTACTCGATAACGTACAACAGTTAATTTTTATGTTGATTCCCGCTGATTTATTCGAAAATATCTGTACTGCCGATTTGTCCGAAAATATCTGTACACGATAACATACAACAGTTAATTTTTATGTTGATTCCCGCCGATTTGTCCGAAAATATATGTACTCGATAACGTACAACAGTTAATTTTTATGTTGATTCCCGCTGATTTATTCGAAAATATCTGTACACGATAACATACAACAGTTAATTTTTATGTTGATTCCCGCCGATTTGTCCGAAAATATCTGTACTGCCGATTTTTACCGAAAATATCTGTACTGCCGATTTGTCCGAAAATATCTGTCGATTTGTCCGAAAATGTCTGTCGATTTGTTAGAAAATATCTGTACTGACGATTTGTCCGAAAATATCTGTATTCGAGAAATTACAACAGTTAATTATTATGTCTTTATATACAAATAATAAAGTTATTAGTAACTAAAGTAAGTTTGTACAGAATTTTAAGAGCATTTTGCTTACTGAATTTATAAAATGACTCAAAAGTGTAATCATGCCCTAACTTGTTATGGTGCTGTTAGAATTTGGTGGTGGTGTGTGTGGGGGGGGGGGGGGGGGTGTGATGTAAGATTTCGCGTTGGATATATAATCGATAATAGGCTACAAAATTGACACAAAAACACCACAAAACAACACCCTGGATGATATTAACGAATCTTTCCCACTTTTTATTTTTCTCCCCCTTTGGAACTCCAACATATTAAAAATAACTTTAAATTAGACACCTTACCTCGTCTCAGCCATGTCCACTATCCTCTCACAGAAACTGTCCACTTTGTATGTCATGGAACCCCAAGCTACGTGAATCTAAGATGGGAACAGTGCGTGGTGTTTTCACGGTCCATCTTATCTTTGTCCCGTCTGACCTCTCCAAAACTCTCCCATGTCCCAAATGATTTCTTATCTAACATGAAATTGTACGACATTTCCTGCACGAGTTCATAGTGTTCTCACGTAAAAGCTATCTGTGTAAAAACACTCAACCATTATTTACGTTTACAGTTTTATTTTTGGCGGCTTACTTTTTTACCAAACACACATTTCTTTCGATTATACGGATTTTCATGGGAAAATATCATACACAATGTCTGGCACTTTTAATTTTTAATTTGTTTTGATAATCACCCACCTTCAGCACACACACACACACACACACACACACACACACACACACACACACACACACACACACACACACACACACACACACACAAACACACACACACACACTCCACACACACACACACACAAACACACACACAAACACACACACAAACACACACACACACACATAACCTTGACAGCGAATACAAATTATTTAGTTAAAAATGAACTCCCAGCTATTTTTATTTCGTCAACATTAGACTTCTGTCATCTGAATCAATATATTTCGACTTCACAATTCTTTTCCGAATGCGTGCAGTGACTTTAGACTGAAATGCTGTGATGTCACCTCTATCATAGCCTGGTATAGATCCGCAGATGGCAGTGAGGTCCCACGCGTTATGTTTAATGATATTCCTCTGTGACTGTTCATTAAAAAAATCTTAATTTTATGTATATTTGCATTACACGGTATAATCACTTAATTATCTATTTTAAACAGATTACAAAATGCATGTTAACATTTGAAGCATGCCTAGAAACAATATTCGCTTCTTGTCGCCTTCATCATATTTATTTCTGTACTCGCACTACTTTTTTCTCATTCATGACGACTGACCGCAAGTAGTCAATGTCATGCAGGGTCAATCCTTCGTGCTTCCAAAATTCAGCTTTCTAATATCTTTGGATGACATCGCCCATGTATGAGTGAGAAAGTATCAACATAAGGTTAAAGGAAATAGTCGGTCTAAGAGCGCTCAGATGATTTTGGGTACTACAGCCTGTGTGTCTGGTGCAATGATACTTTCAGAATCACGATCGTTTTGTTCGCCGGAAGAAGGATACGCCATTAAAAAGTTCTTCACAAAAGCGATAGGTGTAGATTATTTCATCCTATAAACTTTCATTTATCAATTTATCTGTTTACATCTCGGTAGATATACAACTGTTACTACTTTTTAGGTAGTTATAACAAAACATTTATCTTTGTTGTTTTGATGACATCAAAGGCAGCAACATGTTTATTTTCGCGGGATTTCCCCGTCATACAACCGAGAGTTGATTTGTGAATTATCCTAGGCGTTCCGATTGGGTATGAGAAAATGTGGCACTCGGAACACCTCGGCCTGTATTCCTGGCTTGTTCGGATAACACAGAGTAGTTATGAATTTGAACGTGGGTTACCGAGGATGGAAATCACCATATATGGAAATGAGATCATCAGATACATCGACTGACTTGAATGATTTGTTTACTGCAATTGTTATAACATAAATATAACAGTATCTGTTATAATATGTATTAAGCATTGAATGAAGCAACACTTGAACAAAATGGGACATTTTTGTTTTATTTTACTATAAACATGTATCATGTACCTTATATGAAACCGGCCGCAATAGCTCAGGTGGTAGAGCGTCGGCTTGCGGATCGGGAGGTCGTGGGTTCGAACCCCGGCCGGGTCTAACCAGAGACTTTAAAGTTGGTAGTAGTGGCTTCCCTCCTAACGCTCGGGGTTAAGGGGACAGCATTACGCCTGACTCGTCGGTGTCAGTATAATGGACCGGCCGGGTTCAGTCCCTGGGCACCTCATAAGTGCCCCTGTGCTATAATGATAGAAATGTCGCTGCGCAGTATCGGCAAAAATGCCGGCTAATCCCTAATCCCTAATCCCTTATATGAAGTCGTCACCAGTTGAGACCCCAGGATACAGCGGATTTCAGTAGTATATGTATACAAGAAAAGCGCTCACGCAAAGCATCCAAACTATGTTTTTAAAAAATATATCATCTGAAGAATGACAACGCTGGACATCCGATGAGTACTTTGACTTAAAATAAGCTGAAAATATGATCAAACAACAGACCTCCTAGTGCACATCACATATGCTGCACCATGTATATTGCAAATTGTCTAAATGTATCAAACAATTAATTTAAAAACGCAACTTATCTTTTTAAGAAACTAATTTAAGAAATTTTGAAATATTAACAATCTTAAAACCATCGTAGAGTACTGCTTACAGGTGAGAATAAAACTTGGTTAATCCACATGTTTCGAAGTTGCTAAAGTCGGTACGATAAATACGTGGTAAGAAGTTGAAGTGGTACAAATCTGTGACAACTTAAAACCAATCGCAACACGTCGGCCATTCATACGAAATAGAATTGCCCGAATACGGCCGAGGAGATATGAAATACATGATAACTACAACAACAGCCCATTGACAAATTTCTAACGCATTTCATGCAGAGCGTCGCGCTTCATCGCTGACGCTTACAAAAAAGCGAGGTCTGCAAACATTTTATTTGTCTAAATTCATTAGTTGGTGTATATTGCATTCGCGTTGTAAATTTGATACCTGTTTCATTTTTGAAAAATATATATTGAGTACGAGATAAACTGCCAGTTTTTTTATGTATTAATATAATACAGAGCTCAACTGTTTAAAGGGTGGAATCCAACAATTTGGACCAAACTATTTTTCCTCAAATAACCAAACAAGTCACTGAAAAGATCTTGCAAAATGCTGTTTATTGATGCCTTAGATCTGTAGGAACAGTGAAACATAAATTCTCAATTCCTCATTGCAAACATTGCAAAAATGTCCTATCTGAGCCACGCTGCAAAGATGGCTATTTTTAACTAGTAAACCCACGCGACTGCTCACTTTTGAGATTGCGTTATATAGTCATTATTATTTATAGATGTGGAATGATTGAACTTTTAGTGCTTGTAATCGCGACTTGTACTGTCTAGCAAAGTAGGCTGTGTTAAAACCGTCTTGAATTATACTAAAGTATGATTTATTTTATTTTTTTGCAGAAATTATGTCCTTATTCACCAAAGCAACGGTAAGGTATTCACTGGTGTAGCTTCCTTTAGGTACAGTAGGCACGTGCCTACACATTTTTCTCAAGATTTAAAATTTTAAAAATGCCAATTACACAATCTATTGCGCCTAATTTCATAGGTATATAGATTTATTCATTTTTACTGAAAAGCGTAACAAAAGCATAAATACAAAATTCATATATACAGTATGAGTCAGTTCCCTTATATGCTAAAAAAATATTTTGACACTAGACAATTTAAACTTTTTAAATAAAAACATTAAATATGGCTGCATACAGTCCTTCATACAGATATAGGTTCGTCTGTATTTTATGTGAGCAATCCCCTGGACACCCCCAAACACACCATACACACACGATTTAAGGTGACTACACATGATTTTATTGTCAAGCTACGTCCCTGGTATTGTTACATGAATTTGATGTAGGCCAACTGTCGGATAGCAACTTTTACAGGTGACTGATTATTTATTTATTTTTAGTAACACATATTTACATTCACGTACTGTAACGATCAGAATGCTTAAACACAACCAAGCAGGCGCGTTTCTGCCATTACGCACTTTACGCAGGTGCGTAGCCTCCGTTCGAAAAATCAAAAATCTAAAAGTACCAAAAACACTCAGAAAGTCGATGCCTAACCCGGGTTAGGAATGATATAGCCTATTTTATTTTCGTAGTTTCTATTTTATAAACTCTTATTACCACACCAATGAATTTAAAAATGTTTAAAATGATTAAACTTTTACACGTCATGATTTTAGTCGTTCATATTTTGCGTTAAGTTTCTCGCATGTCCGCATTTTACCTGTTACTCATTAGAGACTAACCGAATATATTAAAAAATATTACCGGTACTACAAAGGTTATTTCCCTTATAATTGTGCGTAACTTCGAAAACGGCCCAGATACGCGCCTACAACCAAGTAACCATTCATATAATGCAAGCAACGTTCAAATAAAAATATTCATTTACCAAAGGATTTTATAATAATAAAGAAATATGACAAAGTCCTACTAACATTGCAACTTATACCAACATTTGAAGAGTCACTGTACAAAGGTATTCACATGCAAGCTAAACGTAAACATAAGAATAAACATGTGATGAGTCACTAAACAAAAAGAGCAAACCCAACGGTTACCGCCTTGGAACGGCCCCAGAACACCTACAAAAACACCGCTTAAAACCCTAAAAGGTACAGTTTGTATGAACATGACATGTCTATTTTCTGAAAATTACGAACCGAAAGTACGGTAGATTTACCGAAAACAGCAATCTCTCCCACCTGGCAAGTTTTTTGGCAGGGCATGTTTATTCATCGTTAACGGCAGGGAACGGTGCGAAGATTTAAATGCATTGTTGTTTATTCATGGTTTTTCTGCTTCACCCGCATGGACAAAGGTCTAAAGACAACAAACTCATTGGACATAGCACACAAGGTAAGTTTTACATGTTTTAGTTCATCGATGTTAATTATAGAGTTATTTCCCTTGAATTAGTTTATTTAAAAAAGACATCCATGAGTCCATGACAAAGTTCCCATCAACTACCTTTCAATTGTCGAGAGCCTTTATCCAGATAAAGATAGATGTTAATTAAAAGGTGAAACCCGGCAGTTTGCCGATATTAAAAACCTGTAACCATATCTTACCACTGTTTGGTTGAATTTTGATATAATCTCATAATCAACTCATACTGTCCTATAAAGAAAAACTATTCTGATTTTACCACTGTTGTTAGGCAGAACAAATCGCGAAATAAATATCTCTCTAAATGCGCATTCTTTCTAAACCTATAAGCACGATGTGGATTTCTGCCTATTTTATCGATATCGAAGTCAGAGCGGATTACCAGGATGATAAAAGAATGTTATCGTAAAAAATAAGTGGTCACGATGTTTTCTTTATTTAAATACAGCTACCTGTGCAGCGTGGCTCAGAAAACACATATCTGTGATGATGAGTCACCTTTTACAATCAATTTTTCGGGACATTTTCGTTAATTATTTTTTATTTGGTTGTTTGAGAAAAGATCCACCTTTAAGTAGCAGGTGAAGATATCGAGTTATCTAGGTCATTAATACCTGCCCTGATTAGATGTTTGTCTGTAACACGGGGGTATCATTTTATTCGCGTGCCGTTTTTATTTGTTTTCGATATCTCTTCGATATACTATTCATTGTTTTCGCTGAGAACAAACGACCTTATCACCGTCGAGTATAGTAGTTGTTTAGTTGGCGAGTCCTTTCTTTCTTTTTTTCTTTCTTTCTTTTTTCTTTCTTTCTTTCTTTCTTTATTTATTTATTTTCCTTTCTCTTACTCTTTCTTTCTTTTTTTATTTATTTTCTTTCTTTCTTCCTTTCTTTCTTGGCGGGAACGGGCGTTGGTTTAGGTGAGTTCGGGTACGTTCGTCTGTTCGCGCGTGCGAGTGTGTTGGCTGGGGTACGAGAGTACGTAAGAAAACGTTCGAAGAAATGAAACATTGATATCGATTTATTATCCCCGAATCAATTACACAACCTGATAATATTTAAAAGTGATATCCGACAGTTTGTTTATGTCTACTACATGTTATATCTTTCCACTGTTTGGGGGATTTCGGAAAAAGTTACAGCAATTACTCATAATGTAGTTTACGTCAATGTTAATTATAACATTACCTCAATTGTGAAATAGTACAAGTCGTGAAATAAATCGCCCTAAATGTTCTTGTTTGTTTTTTTCCGAATCTATAAATAAGCAGGATAGACAGTTCTGCTAAAAATAGATTTCGACGTCAGTGCGAATTACCCGGATGATGATAAAACAAAGCAGAATGAAAGCTTACTGTGCAGAGAGATAGAATATACCAATCTCCAACGCAGTGATCTCCCCCTTTCAGTAAGGAGAATCTCTGCTACCACACAGAAATCCTTCCAGATCTGGAAGGATTTGATTTTTTTACTTTTAATTTTTGTTCAGTAAAATGACAATCAGAATGAATGTGTTTGTTAGAAAAACGACCAATAATGGATGAAAAAACAAATTCTAACGATAAAGAAAAAAAAAAAGAATGTGTTTATCACTACAATCGTAACAACTCGGCCATTTCCGTCCTTTCGCCGAGGGCGAAATTTCAGTGTTACACCGGTTCAATGTAAACAATCAATCGTCACGTGATTTTGTATGATGGCAGTGGTTTTAAGCGAGCGTAGCGATGTCGCAAACCCTGTGCGGAGTTTGACAATATATGTGTTTGTAATCACAAGTCGAGTATTGTTTTCTCTTTTCGTATAGAAGTAGGATATCGATATTTTACGGGCTCCTTTCAGGTTAAAATCATTTATTTGGTTGTTTAAGGGGAAAGAAACTTGGTTCAGACTGTTGGATACCACCTTTGAGATATTATCATCTAACCAATGAGATACCGGTTGTATATAACCCGAAGTTTCGCATGATAACATATAAACTGTGATTTTGAAGCGTACTTGTACTATGTTTGTTTCAAGTATAAGAATAATAACTGACAATTTGGCTTGTAATGGTAGCAGATGTGGTCTTTGTAGTGGTGGAAGTCTTCGTTGCAGCAGTTATCGTGGAAGTGTGGACGTGAGTGTACTGAAAGTGCTTATTGAAGTAAAGGCGGTGGTAATAGTAGGTATTCTCGTATATTCTAGAAGAGGTGGAGGTAGTATCGTTAATCGTATTGGGGGCGGTGGTGGTAGCAGTAATAATTTTAGAGGCGACGGTGGTGGTAGCAGTGATAATTTTAGTGGCGACGGTGGTGGTAGTAGTAATAATTTTAGAGGCGACGGTGGTGGTAGCAGTAATAATTTTAGAGGCGACGGTGGTGGAAGCAGTAATAATTTTAGAGGCGACGGTGGTGGTAGCAGTAATAATTTTAGAGGCGACGGTGGTGGTAGCAGTAATAATTTTAGAGGGGACGGTGGTGAAAGCAGTGATAATTTTAGAGGGGGCTGGTGGTAGCAGTGATAATTTTAGAGGCGACGGTGGTGGTAGCAGTAATAATTTTAGAGAGGACGGTGGTGGTAGCAGTAATAATTTTAGAGGCGACGGTGGTGGTAGCAGTAATAATTTTAGAGGCGACGGTGGTGGTAGCAGTAATAATTTTAGAGGCGACGGTGGTGGTAGCAGTAATAATTAGAGGGGACGGTGGTGGTAGCAGTAATAATTTTAGAGGCGACGGTGGTGGTAGCAGTATTAATTTTAGAGGCGACGGTGGTGGTAGCAGTAACAATTTAAGAGGCGACGGTGGTGGTAGCAGTAATAATTTTAGAGAGGACGGTGGGGGTAGCAGTAATAATTTTATAGGCGTCGGTGGTGGTAGCAGTAATAATTTTAGAGGGGACGGTGGTGGTAGCAGTAATAATTTTAGAGGCGACGGTGGTGGTAGCAGTAATAATTTTAGAGGCGACGGTGGTGGTAGCAGTAATAATTTTAGAGGGGACGGTGGTGGTAGCAGTAATAATTTTAGAGGCGACGGTGGTGGTAGCAGTAATAATTTTAGAGGCGACGGTGGTGGTAGCAGTAATAATTTTAGAGGCGACGGTGGTGGTAGCAGTAATAATTTTAGAGGGGACGGTGGTGGTAGCAGTAAGAATTTTAGAGGCGACGGTGGTGGTAGCAGTGATAATTTTAGAGGGGACGGTGGTGGTAGCAGTGATAATATTAGAGGGGGCTGGTGGTAGCAGTGATAATATTAGAGAGGGTGGTGGTGGAAGCAGTGATAACATTAGAGGGGACGGTGTGGTAGAAGTGATAACGTTAGAGGGGACGGTGGTGGTAGCAGTGATAATTTTAGAGGGGACGGTGGTGGTAGCAGTGATAATATTAGAGGGGACGGTGGTGGTAGCAGTGATAATATTAGAGGGGACGGTGGTGGTAGCAGTGATAATATTAGAGGGGACGGTGGTGGTAGCAGTGATAATATTAGAGGGGACGGTAATAATACCAGCCGACAATAATGTGTGAAGATCGCTAAGCATTTTATGTTTTCATGAGTTTTATTTATTTATTTTTATTTGGGTTTTACGGCACACCGACACTTAACAGGTCATACGGCGCCGAATACGAAGAAGTTTAATGCGAATAGATAATAATCATGTTAGAACTAAACTATGTAAAGTATAGAAAAATACAAAAATCTATCAGGTTAAAATAATGTAAACTACAATCGAAAATAGGTTAATATATTTAACAGTTTAAAATTTTATAACTTATTAAGAATACTAATCTCGTTCAAGAAGCAAACAAGTTTAGTATCCGACACTGTCCTAAACAGTTCGTACATGTTATTGACATGAAATACTTCGACCGTATGTGATCTGTGTCGATACACTATAATAAAATATGGTTAACTGTCAGTGATTCCTTGCAAGGGACACATACAGGTTGAACTTCTCTTTTTAAAAAGTATGAATGAGTTACTCTAGTATGTCCAATGCGACAGCGGGTTAGAGCTTACCATGAGTACATGCACTCGGAACTCCTCGGGTAATTCCGTCCTCTACGTTATCATTATCTCCGAAGCTTGCCGGAGATCGCCGAGTAGGTACGATTGGAGTACATGATGATATTGGGAACTTCAGCCAATGACAGTCACTATTGTAATCATTCGGATTGAGTTGATGGTGTGCCAGCTTTTGGGGTCGCTTAAGTTGGTCAAAAGCTAGGTCAGACAGTACGCCGAAAATCACACTGCAGAAGAGATCTACCTGACGCAAAATGTATGCACAATACAGCGAAAGGGTCCAAATTTACAGGGGAAACCCCTCCTACTTTCACTTTTATGTGAGCCTCCCGATTGACTCCGGGACAGGTGCGTATCTGGGCCGTTTTTGAAATTACGTACAATTACCAGGGAAATAACCTTTGTAGTAATAATTTTGAATATGTTCGGTTCTTTTTTAATTAATAACAGGTAAAATGCGGACATGCGAGTAAATTAACGATAAAAATATGCAACGACTAAAATCCTGACGTGTATAATTTTAATCATTTTAAACCTTTTCAACTTGATTGGTGTGGTAATAAGATTTTATAACATACTAACTACGGAAATAAGACATATCATTCCTAACCCGGGTTAGGCATCGACTTTCTTAGTGTTTTTGGTACTTTTTGATTTTCAATTTCTCGAACGGAGGTTCCGCACGTGCATAAAGTGCGTAATGGCAGAAACGCGCCTGCTCCAGGATATTTCACACAATTAGCTGTCTACCAGCAACTGTATAATGGCTGTAAATGTTTAATTATGATATCATAAAATCTTTATCATGAAAAATTCACAACAGATACATAATAACTCACAAATACTTGATTAGTTTAAGTTACTCAAAAACAGTTTTACTATTTATATAAATGTGTCTGTTACTAGTAGTCATAAGTTTATTCTTTTGATCATGTGTACATTGTCTAGAGTATTTAGTGTTTATGTATGCCATTGGGGTCTTTGACCTGGATGTAAACCAAACATTTAAACTTAAAACATATATTCCATATAATCGCAGCGGGGGCGGATCCAGAAAATTGGGGGGCGGGGTTTGGGGGGGGGGCGGGGTTGGGCGGGGGAGCGGTGTACGAATCAAGATCCAGTCAACTTTATCGCAGTAAATACTATACATAAATTATATCCAGTTACGGGCCATAACTTCGAAGTAAGCAGTCAACCGACAAAATTGAATTAAAAAGCTTATATTTTTTAAGCTTGCATGTAAGTGTTTCCACACCTCTGCTATTTGACCTTGTTGGTGGGGGTGGGTGGATGCATAGCCCCACCAACACCCCACCCCACCCCACCCTCCACCCCCACCCCACCCCTCTGGATCCATCTGTGACCACTAGTGAGACCCTTTAATTCTGTGTTGTTGTTTTATCTAGCTAAGATCTGTGTATTTTGGGAGGTGCAGGCGATTTATACACTTAGGAGTATAAAATAAACACAAGTTTTCAATTTGCTTCTCTGATATTAACTGCAGTAGCATAACCTGCTATCAAAGTGTTGAGGTGGGCGTGGCAGGTTTATTGTAACACTTCAGATACTCGCCGCAAGTGTTAAAGCAGCAGCCAAGGTAAAACAAAATCAGCCGACCTGCGGAGCCATGGAAAGTCTATCTAGTGGTGATGATGATGTTGAGGAGAAGGAGAATGGAGGAGGCGGAAATATTGTAAGGTACAGTGGATATAATAAGAGCGTGTCTACAACAATCAGGAGTGACCGGAATTAAACAATTATCTCAAAAAGGTCAAATGGTTAATGCTGTTTTTCTTATCTGTTTAAGGTTACACTACTCGCAGCGTTGGAGGGATCAGACCAAGTATGAATGGACAGCTCACTCGGAACTCCTCGGGTAATTCCGTCAACGTAATATCCGAAGCTTGTCGGAGATCGCCGAGTAGGTACGATTGTGGACAGCTGTGTCTCATTTTCCGTAAATGACAACTGAGGTATATATAACAGAAGCCTTTGAAAATCTTTGTTACTGATGGGTGTATAAATGTTTACACGACACTAAATGAGAAGAGACAGTGAAAATACAGTAAAAACTGATGTTACAACAGCGTTCAAGAACATCTTGCCGAATTACAAAATCATTATTGTTGGGAGCGTAAAACATTGATGACGTCACATTTCGCTTTTGACGTCATCTGCAACTATTTCTGTTATTCTAACTGTTGGCGATACGTTGCGGAATTGGCTGCATTACCATTGGTGACGTCACCATTAAAATTGATAACGTCACTTTGATAATTTTATGTTTGACACCAAATTAAAAATATGCGTGATCACGCATTATCTGAAGCAAGTGAGAGCAGTTTTGAAACACAACGAATGGAGGGAAAAACGATAAGCAATTCCTCATCATCAAATGAATCCCACCAGGGTCAAACTTGTGAGCATTTCTCAATAGATGACAGTTGCCAGTCACACATTTTCTCTGAAGCAGACCAAACACATGAACGTTCTTGCTTTGATTCGAGAGGATTTAACGCACATATATGCTCTTGCAACACCCTTAATGAAGAAACGTTTCGAAAACAAGTTCATTGTCAACCTGCTACAGCATGCAGACAGGTTCGAACACCCCGAAGAATTTCACAAAATACTATTGCTGAGGAACGCTATTACGAATCGCTACTTCCGCAACAACAATGGCGTCGAACCAGTAACAGGCCTATCAGCGAAGCTGAAACTGTCCAACGATATGACACTGTTAGTCGTAAGGCGTGTCCGCAACGAATTAGGCGCCACACGGAAAGCGAACTTTTAGACCGTGGCCAGAACCAAAACATCTGCTCGTCTGACTTGCACACTAGTTATACCACACCATTTATACATACGGATACACTTGTCTCCAATCCAGCCCTTTGTCAGTGCCGTCAACAAGTGCGCCGTTCATGTCCAACAGTGCAGGTGCCAACACATGACAATGTGAGCCCTGCATGTGCTCCACCGAGCCAATACGACGAACAAACTGCTGCTAGAATAAGATTAAATGGAGATACACAGCTAGCTACCAGTCAAGCTTTTCCGGATGATAAAACATACATTCACCAAGGGAAATGTGTGTGCTCTTGTTTTGACAATTTTCCATCGAACAGATGTGTTTACATTTTGTTTGCAGTAAACATTATTATGATAATAACAGTCGCCGTTGGTTTCCCGTACATGTTCTTTGCGATGGAAATCCGGGAACTAGCCACATCGCCGACGGCACTTCCGGTTTTTCATACTGCACCACCTTGCAGACAATGCAACAAATATGAGTTTACACTTCTTTACAAGAATCATACAAGTACCGGTCTCCAATGCTGCACCAATACGTCTGACGCCATAATGCAGGTCAGTAATTATTAAATAATTATAAATTTTATAAGTCATGGATGTATCTAGGGGGATGAGGGATGCATCCACCACCCCCACCCCCACCCCCACCCCCTAACCAACGAGGTAAAAGAGTCGAGTTGTAAAAACACATACATGTAAGCTTAAAAATACAAAGCTTTTAAAGTAAGTTTGTCTGATGACTTCTTAGGTCGAAGTTAGGGTCTCTTACTGTGTGTGTCTATATATTTATATATATATATATATATATATATATATATATATATATATATATATATATATATATATATATATATATATATATATATATATATATGCTTATAGGATAAGGTTAAATGGAGATACACAGCTAGCTACCGGTCAAGCGTTTCCGGATGATAAAACATGCATTCACCAAGGAAAATGCGGGTGCTCTTCTGTTGACCATACCTTATCGAACAAATGTATATATATTTATATATATATATAACTGTATTCTTACCTCCCTTGTGGGTAGGTATTTGGAATTTATATATATCTTCT
The DNA here is from genome assembly GCA_007844125.1 of Sinonovacula constricta. NCBI lineage: Eukaryota > Metazoa > Mollusca > Bivalvia > Cardiida > Solecurtidae > Sinonovacula > Sinonovacula constricta. The sequence goes on from CM017564.1 coordinate 1,799,578, forward strand.
CAATCTCCAACGCAGTGATCTCCCCCTTTCAGTAAGGAGAATCTCTGCTACCACACAGAAATCCTTCCAGATCTGGAAGGATTTGATTTTTTTACTTTTAATTTTTGTTCAGTAAAATGACAATCGGAATGAATGTGTATGTTAGAAAAACGACTAATAATTGATGAAAAAAACAAATTCTAACGATAAAGAAAAAAAAAGAATGTATTTATCACTACAGTCGTAACAACTCGGCCATTTCCGTCCTTTCGCCGAGGGCGAAATTTCAGTGTTACACCGGTTCAATGTAAACAATCAATGGATACTGTTGAAGAAATTCACAAAGTAATAACGGAGTTTGACTCCTCCATAAAAGCGAAACCCAAACAGATCGAGTGTCTGCAGTCTCTGTTGGCAGGCAAAGACGTCATAGCTAATCTGCCTGTTGGTTACGGCAAAAGCCTCATCTATCAGATATTTCACATGATCTGACTATCGTCACGTGATTTTGTATGATGGCAGTGGTTTTAAGCGAGCGTAGCGATGTCGTAAACCCTGTGCGGAGTTTGATATCTTCTGCAGAGCACTTAAGGGCTTTTTTTAAACAACAATAAGACGTTTTTAAACTGTGTATTACACTTAAAGCTGAAGCATGCGCATAAAATATAATCTTATTGAATGAGATCAGAGTTAATTAAAAAAGCTTTATTCTTAAATAAGTAAATTAAATTACATTTTTATATAAAGTATATGAAAACACATTCCTTCAAGGGAGATAACTAAAACATTTTTTTCATTTCGAAAATAGTGCATGCGACATTGAGAACAGAAAATCTGCACTTGTTCGTGTACTTTAAATGCAACAACAATGGAATTTTAAATTATAATCTTAGTAAGATTTAATATTTTAGCAAGAAAGTACTTGTTCACAATTACTCAGTTTAAGGAAAAACCGCGAAAAATATATAAAGAAACCAATTTTTTTTTTATACGCGAGCATTCAGATGTAGAAATGTTTCAGTAACAAGTTCTTTCAATGATTTTTTTATTGTGTGATGCAACATGGTTTTAAAGCACTGCACGAATATAATGTCGTGTCTCTCAATTTGCAATCGGAACCCCTCGGGTAATTCCGTCCTCGGGACAATCATTCCTCGGATGTATCTGGTGCAATGATCTTTACAGAAATCACGATGTTTTTTTCGTCGGAAGTTGGAAGAATATGCTTAAACTGAAGTATGCACAAAACATGAATAAACAATGGCATCGTTTGACAGCTTTGTCTTTGCTGCGCTGGGTAAATTATACTTGGATGATTTAAAGTTTAAGCTGCCACAAATTGAAGTTTTCCAGTCATCGTACTATAGTGAGCTGTCATCCGAGCTGCCATCTTTGTTTTGACGTCTGTCACAAAAGAAATCAAATTTAGGGAAATGTCCGAGGTGATCCGACTACCTACATACATCCGAGAGATGATTCGTGAATTATCCGAGGTGTTCCGATTGCTTCTATTTGTTGCGAAAAACGTTACATTGCGAATAAATTACCCACATGTCTGCTGACTTCCGTTCCGCAGTATTGGTTGCACTTGGATGACATTGTTTTTGCGCCAGTTTCGCCCTTGAAAAAAATATTTGTTGTTGGTGTTTTTTAATAAAATGAAATGAGGTTAAGTGTATTTAGCATTATCTTTTTTATTTGTTTAAATAAAACACACCGGACCTGGTAGCGCAATCGGTAGAGCGTCGGCTCCAGATACGGTAGGCCCCGGGTTCGATCCCGAGCCGCGACATACCAAAGTCTTTAAAAATGGTAGTGGTATAGCTCCCTTGCTAACGCTCAAACTAATATAAGGGTAGTTCCAAAACTTGTTGGCCCAGTGTCAGGATAAATGTGACTGGATGTGGTCTCATGCCAGGTGTTCACGCCATGTTATACAAAGTGAAGGCAGCACTTTATCTGCTTCAAGTGGACACCGTCTCCAGATAACTGAAATACTGTTGGCGGGACGGTAAACCCAATAAACAAAACAATAAATAAAACAAATTTATAAAAGTTAACAAATTAGATGCCGTAGGTGTTCGTACTAGCGGCCTGCGATGTCTGTTCGCCTTTAATAATTGATACTGTATTTAACCTTCTATAATACATAAAATTTCCGTTACTAACAAAGTTAACGTGAAGACCAAAGTTTGAGTTATTTAAAGGTACATCAGGCGGGAAAGTCTAAATAGAGGATCTGACATGAGTTGTTATTTAATACAAACATTTATTAAACGAGTTCAGGTAAGATAATATTAAACGAGCCTTGACACAGCGGACGTGGTGGCACAATCGGTAGAGTGTCGGCTTGAGTTGAGGGAGGACGCGATTTCGTTAATCTTAGGATGAAATATCTTTCTTCACAGACCGGGCCTGGGACCGCCATCGATAGCGTGTCAACTCTTGGTAAAGGAAGGCGCTGGGCTCGAACCCGGGTCGCGATATACAAAAGTCGATAAAATGCTAGTTGTGTAGCTCCCTATTTACGCTTTAAGTGTTATATAAATATACGCGCAGTTTTACGCCTGATTTATCTACTATGTATTCTCTTTAAAATAAAAATAACATTTTCAATACTCTCGCCATAATAATAATTCTAAATCTTGCTCTACATTTATTACAGATTGCCAAATTGGCTGTGAAAGAGAGCGGTAAGTCTGCCTCTAAAGAACTCCACTGTGATGATGATAATAGTTATGATAATAATAATAATAATAATAATAATAATAATAATAATAATAATAATAATAATAATTATTATTATTATTATTATTATTATTATTATTATCTTTATTATTATTGTTATTATTATAATTATTATTATTATCATTATTATTATTATTATTATTATTATTATTATTATTATTATTATTATTATTATTTTATTGTTATTATTATAATTCTTCTTCTTCTTATTATTATTATTATTATTATCTTTATTATTATTATTGTTATTATTATAATTATTATTATTATCATTATTATTAATCATTATTATTATTATTATTATTATTATTATTTTATTGTTATTATTATAATTCTTCTTCTTCTTCTTCTTCTTATTATTATTGTTATTTTTGTTATTATTATTATTGTTATTATTATTATTATTATTATTATTATTATTATTGTTATTATTGTTATTATTATTATTATTATTATTATTATTATTATTATTATTATTATTATTATTATTATTATTATTATTGTTATTGTTATTATTATTATTGTTGTTATTATTGGTACTTCAACTACCACTATTATTATTTTTATTGTTATTGTTGTTGTTGTTGTAGCATGTACTAATTTTTACAAATATTATTGTTATTTTTAGATCTACATGTATTATTATTACTGGTATTACCATTACATTTCTTCCTTTTATTATCATCATCATTATTTTTTATCATAATCATCATTATTATTTTTAATGTTTATTACCATCATTTTTATAATCATCACCATTATAATTATATACTATAGTTATGATTATTTTATATCGTCGGAACCGACGGTGAATATTCCGTTGTCACTACATATATATACCGTCGGTTAATTGGCCGGAAAAAAAAAGTTATATATGTATGAACATTTGATTGGCTGTTGTTTCCGTAATGTATGAACATTTGATTGGCTGTTGTTTCCTTAATGTATGAACATTTGATTGGCTGTTGTTTCCTTAATGTATCAACATTTGATTGGCTGTTGTTTCCTTAATATATGAACATTTGATTGGCTGTTGTTTCCTTAATGTATGAACATTTGATTGGCTGTTGTTTCCTTAATGTATGAACATTTGATTGGCTGTTGTTTCCTTAATGTATCAACATTTGATTGGCTGTTGTTTCCTTAATGTATGAACATTTGGTTGGCTGTTGTTTCCGTAATGTATGAACATTTGATTGGCTGTTGTTTCCTTAATGTATCAACATTTGATTGGCTGTTGTTTCCTTAATGTATGAACATTTGATTGGCTGTTGTTTCCTTAATGTATGAACATTTGATTGGCTGTTGTTTCCTTAATGTATGAACATTTGATTGGCTGTTGTTTCCTTAATGTATGAACATTTGATTGGCTGTTGTTTCCTTAATGTATGAACATTTGGTTGGCTGTTGTTTCCTTAATGTATGAACATTTGATTGGCTGTTGTTTCCTTAATGTATGAACATTTGATTGACTGCTGTTTCCTTAATTTTGTACGGAAATTCAGTCAATTAACTTATTGAAGCGCGACGCCTATATATGGAATGCTCACTGAAATTTGCACATAAGGGTTAGTCTATTTATTAGCGGACTTTCTAACCCTGATAAAATACGGGTTCTTATTCGGTGAACGGAATTCTATTTTATTTATTTATTTTTATATTTTGTGAATCGCTGTAATTTTCATGCAAAGGTGGCAGGAAACGAGATATTTGGGATTTTTTTCTTTGTTACTAAAATTTCTGAACATTGAATTAAATGCACATGAAGAGTCAGTACGCCCTTACTTACGAACGTAGATATGAATGCTCTTCGATACGTCCTTCCATGTTTGACTGCATGTTAACAAACTGAGATTATCTTTAAGCAACAAAGAAAAACTTCTTCTGATCGATTCATTGAGTATGCAGGATAAAATCTGACTTAAGATGCAATATTTATGCAACATTCAAAGATTCCCGCAATATACGTAAAAGATTTCTGTCATGTCCTCGCAAATCTAAAAATACGTTTACAGTGCTGCCAGCGTACACGAATGTATGGGTTCAAGAGATTATGTTTTTCGACACTGGATCGGGAGATTTCAAATTCAAACCCTAGCCCTGTCACGACAAGTTTTCAAAAGGATCTTATTAGAGAGATTCTGATGAATAATTCACTTGCATAATAGAAAAACGTGCAAAAATCCAGCTTTCTCATAACTATAGACGTTGCCGCAAGCTATTATAAACATATTATGTTACTATTTATAAACAAAAGACGCCGAAGATTAGTGCGGTCATCTTGGCATTGACATGTGAATTTTCTTCACCAGGGGGCGTGCTACACAAGTTTCGCTTACACCTATGTCAACGCCGGGAAAAGTAGTTCTCATACACGTGATAGTGATCTTATTTTTAATTTTTACCTCCGCAAAATGGTTCCGCGAAAATTTGGGTTAAAATATATCTTAAACATTATTCTAAAAAAAAATAAAAATACCCATTTTCATTTTAAGTAAAATATACAGAGACCAAAATAATCTCACGAGCATTTTATTCATTATTTATATTTTGTACAAGAATCTTGTACACCGGGCATTGACAGAGGTGTAAGCGAAACTTGTGTAGCACGCCCTCTGGTGAGAGAATGTGATAGATGGTGTGTTGTTTTTTTTTACTTCAAATGAAGAGTAGCGTCGACGTAACGCACATTTTCATTGGACCACTGGTTGCCATGAATATTCACGAAAACGAACTTTGACCATATTCCACGGCAACGCGTTGCGTCAACACACGGTCAAAATGACCTGTGTGAATGCACTCGGTGTATTGTGGGTAAAGTAGTTCTTTAACATGGCTGTTATGAATACGGAAGTGATTGCTAAAATGAACAAAACAAGTACGAAGAGGTATACAATAGATTATTTTGGCATTTTTTTATACATTCTAATAGTTAAAATATGTTTCATGCAAACATTTTGAACTAAATTTTGTAAACGGTCCAGACTTTAACGTAGTGACGTCACACGCTATGTATAGAATGGACATACTACTGTTTAACGAAAGCGAAAGTAGCAAAACTTGCTCATCGTATTTTTTCCATTTATCTATGAATATCAAGACTTTACAAGTTTCTGGACATAGAATAAGGCCTTAAAATATGGTTGTTTAGTCATTTATCTTTATTCAATAAATATTATAATCGAACGTATTTCCTACGCGGAACTATTTTTTTATGTAGGCACAAATCTCAAATTTTGGGTGAGTTACGAGTCGTAGTATATAGATGACTTTAACGTAGTGACGTCACACGCTATGTATAGAATGACGGCAACGAAGATTTAGAGCGGTGTCAGTGAACGTGGGTTCTTGTTTTTTTACCATATTTTTTAGACTTAAAATACAAGACTGAATAAAATACAATTGGGAACTTCCTTACATATCCAGTCGTTTGTTGTCCACTCTGGGTACACGTACTACTCCAGTTTAAAAGTACTAAAATGAAATATCAAAGTCAACAAAAATGGTTTGAAGGTTGAAGATGATTTTGCATTCATGTTTACATTATAATACAGCCATTGTATGTGCATGATTCGACTTATGCCCACGTAGTAATAAGTATAACAACATTCAACACCAAATCGATAAGTCACATAAACACGTCACATTATACACAATGCATTTAAAAGTATAATTATTATTTATTTATGAAAGTTTCGCCATTCCACTTGTTATTCATCATTATATATATATTTAAACGATTATTATTATTATTATCATCATCATAATCATCATCATCATATCATCATCATCATCATTATCATTATTTTTATTATTATTATTAATATTATTATTATTATCATCATCATAATCATCATCACCATATCATCATCATTATCATTATTTTTATTTTATTATTATTATTATTATTATTATTATTATTATTATTATTATTTTTATTATTATTATCATTATTATTATTATTATTATTATTATTATTATTATATGGCTTTAAATGGTCCAACTAATAAGCACGTTGATTATCTTGCCATTCTTTCCTTCGACAGACACATTAGGTCGACATTTCATCCATGCATCAGCCAAGAAGATGGACGATGATGGTAAGTCATGCTACTAAACATTTTCCTGAATTTATTTTGACCAAAGAAATATATGTCATCCCACCAAAAGTATTTCAGTTATCTGGAGACGGTGTCCACCTGAAGCAGATATAGTGCTGCCTTCACTGTGTATAGCATGCCGTGAACACCACACACAGTCACATGATCCTGACACCAGGCAAACCAGTCATGGAACTACCCTTACTTGTAGAGAGGCTTAGCAGTCAAAAGAATTACAAATCGGTGACTCCACCACTACGCCACGGGCGACCCCTAGTTCACATAGTATGTAGGACCTTTTAGTTGGAATCATTGGATGTTATGGCCTGTTCTTTTGGAGATTGTGTCATTACAATGACTTTTCATAAATATGAGCCCTAAATGCTTATTAGATATCTTGTTTTATCAAGAAATTTGTCATATTTGTAATTGAGAGTGGATCTTAGTATCAAAATGCAAGCATAGAACCTATTACTTTTTTTTCTTAAAGGGAGATTACTGCTAATCGATTCTGGACCCGCAAAAGGGATTATCCTAAATCGAAATGACTCTAAATTAGAGGTCCAGACGGATGGCGTCTACTTCATTTACAGTCGGGTAACTTTACGTCTGGAAATGGGCGAGCGACAACCGGGCAGTCTTACAGTCGTATACAGCACACACAGAAACAGGTACGATGACTAAATTGCAAGTTGTTGGCGCCGCTCTGGAGAGCGGTGGCTCTGGAGAGCGGTCTTTCTCTCACCAGAGGGCGTGCTACACAAGTTTCGCTTACACCTCTGTCAACGCCGGGAAAAGTAGTTCTCATACACGTGATATTCTATCGTCACATGTCGCAAAATAGTTCCCCGAAAATTTGGGTTAAAATATATCTTAAACATTGCTCTAAAAAAAATAAAAATACCCATTTTCATTTTAAGTAAAATATACAGAGATCAAAATAATCTCACGAGCATTTTATTCATTTTTTATATTTTGAACAAGAATCTTGTACACCGGGCGTTGACAGAGGTGTAAGCGAAACTTGTGTAGCACGCCCTCTGGTGAGAGAATGGAGAGCGGTGCCACTTATGGAATGTATTTTATGGGGACGATAGTGTAGCTGGCAAAAACAGAAAATCGCAGCTCTTCTGTGAGATTTTGTCAGAGAAAGGTCTGAGTATTCCGTTTTTTTAAGCATTGTCGCTTGCAAAAGAAATGTGTGGCTTGAATTATAAAAAGAGTAGCTGGCATTTATAGGAATTCGCACCTGCTTGGCGAGGTATTGTTTTACAAAAGAAACCGGGTGTACCGAACCGATGTTAGAAAATGCAACAGAAAACAAGGAAAGCAAACAAAATAGCAAATACTCTACTTCCCACCAGAGTTATGGTTCGTAACTGTCAAATATTTATGCAATTAATCGACAGTGTAAGAAAGTGTTTAGTTCCCAGGATAGTCAACTTCTAGTTTAAAGCGCATGCTCTCTACGGCTCCTTGGATGTCTCACATTCTAGCTCTTTCTTGTGTGTAAGGAATTCACAGTGTATGTGTTTAGTTCCCAGGATAGTCAGTAACTTCTAGTTTAAAGCGCATGCTTTCTGCGGCGCCCTGGATGCCTCACAATAGTGCACTTTCTTGTTAAATATATGTATGAAAGTAACGAACCGTGACTCTAATTGTCTATGTTCTCTCTAAATAGCAATATTTGTTGTTATCTTTAAAAAAAACGTCGCAGCGACCAATTATGATCACTATAGCGACGACCGGCTATTTTAGTGTGGGAAGACCACTGGCGCAAAGCAGGTCAGCTGGAAGACCTTCCCACATTAAGTCCTACGCTCCGGCCAGGATTTGAACCCACATAATGTGAGCCTGAGCAGTTACAAGTCGGCGACTACAACCACTAGGACACGTGCATCCTATTGATTTGTTTGTTTGCCTCATGTAAAATATCTTACTTTTTGACTTTCTGTAGAGACAACCTCAAATAAAATAGCATTTTCTTTTCTTTCTACAGAGACAACCTGATACTCCATGGAGACACCCTGACGTGTTTGATATCTTCAAATCCAACAGAACACTCTCTGTTTACACAAGGGATTGCCCGCCTGGAGAATAAAGATATGATTTACGCAACGGTAGACGTACCAAAAGACATGGATGTGACTATGACAAGTCACTCGATCGGAATGCTTTTCATCTCAGCTACATAACATTCCGCAGATAAATTCATCCGCTTTAGTTTCCGCTTTCGATCATATTTTATCTTTGTTTTTACTATAAACTATAAAAAAAATAATGGACAACAGTGTAAGTGTATTATGTGTGAATGCATTTCTGTAGCATTTATCGATGCTCGATGGGAAGAAAAACCTACAAAACTTATTTCTGTACCATTTATCGATGCTCGATGGAAAAAAAACACACTACAAAACTCATTTCTGTAGCATTTATCGATGCTCGATGAGCAAAAAAAACACTACAAAACTCATTTCTGTAGCATTTATCGATGCTCGATGGGAAAAAAACCTACAAAACTTATTTCTGTACCATTTATCGATGCTCGATGGAAAAAAAAAACACTACAAAACTCATTTCTGTAGCATTTATCGATACTCGATGGAAAAAACACACTACAAAACTCATTTCTGTAGCATTTATCGATGCTCGATGGAAAAAAAAACACCTACAAAAATTATTTCTGTACCATGTATCGATGCTCGATGGAAAAAAACCTACAAAACTTATTTCTGTAGCATTTATCGATGCTCGATGGAAAAAAACACACTACAAAACTCATTTCTGTAGCATTTATCGATGCTCGATGGAAAAAAACAAACACTACAAAACTTATTTCTGTAGCATTTATCGATGCTCGATGGAAAAAACACACACTACAAAACTCATTTCTGTAGCATTTATCGATGCTCGATGGAAAAAACACACACTACAAAACTTATTTCTGTAGCATTTATCGATGCTCGATGGAAAAAAACACACACTACAAAACTTATTTCTGTAGCATTTATCGATGCTCGATGGAAAAAACACACACTACAAAACTTATTTCTGTAGCATTTATCGATGCTCGATGGAAAAAACACACACTACAAAACTTATTTCTGTAGCATTTATCGATGCTCGATGGAAAAAAACACACACTACAAAACTTATTTCTGTAGCATTTATCGATACTCGATGGAAAAAACACACACTACAAAACTTATTTCTGTAGCATTTATCGATGCTCGATGGAAAAAACATACACTACAAAACTTATTTCTGTAGCATTTATCGATGCTCGATGGAAAAAACACACACTACAAAACTTATTTCTGTAGCATTTATCGATGCTCGATGGGAAAAAAACACTACAAAACTCATTTCTGTAGCATTTATCGATGCTCGATGGGAAAAAAACCTACAAAACTTATTTCTGTACCATTTATCGATGCTCGATGGAAAAAAACACACTACAAAACTCATTTCTGTAGCATTTATCGATGCTCGATGGAAAAAAAAACACCTACAAAAATTATTTCTGTACCATGTATCGATGCTTGATGGAAAAAAACCTACAAAACTTATTTCTGTAGCATTTATCGATGCTCGATGGGAAAAAACACACTACAAAACTCATTTCTGTAGCATTTATCGATGCTCGATGGAAAAACACACACACTACAAAACTTATTTCTGTAGCATTTATCGATGCTCGATGGAAAAAAAACACACACTACAAAACTTATTTCTGTAGCATTTATCGATGCTCGATGGAAAAAACACACACTACAAAACTCATTTCTGTAGCATTTATCGATGCTCGATGGAAAAAACACACACTACAAAACTTATTTCTGTAGCATTTATCGATGCTCGATGGAAAAAACACACACTACAAAACTCATTTCTGTAGCATTTATCGATGCTCGATGGAAAAAACACACACTACAAAACTTATTTCTGTAGCATTTATCGATGCTCGATGGAAAAAACACACACTACAAAACTTATTTCTGTAGCATTTATCGATGCTCGATGGAAAAAACACACACTACAAAACTCATTTCTGTAGCATTTATCGATGCTCGATGGAAAAAAACACACACTACAAAACTTATTTCTGTAGCATTTATCGATGCTCGATGGAAAAAACACACACTACAAAACTTATTTCTGTAGCATTTATCGATACTCGATGGGGAAAAAAAAACACTACAAAACTCATTTCTGTAGCATTTATCGATGCTCGATGGGAAAAAAACCTACAAAACTTATTTCTGTACCATTTATCGATGCTCGATGGAAAGAAAACACTACAAAACTCATTTCTGTAGCATTTATCGATGCTCGATGGAAAAAAAACACCTACAAAAATTATTTCTGTACCATGTATCGATGCTCGATGGAAAAAAAAACCTACAAAACTTATTTTTGTAGCATTTATCGATGCTCGATGGGAAAAAAACACACTACAAAACTCATTTCTGTAGCATTTATCGATGCTCGATGGAAAAAAAAACACACACACTACAAAACTTATTTCTGTAGCATTTATCGATGCTCGATGGAAAAAACACACACTACAAAACTTATTTCTGTAGCATTTATCGATGCTCGATGGAAAAAACACACACTACAAAACTCATTTCTGTAGCATTTATCGATGCTCGATGGAAAAAACACACACTACAAAACTTATTTCTGTAGCATTTATCGATGCTCGATGGAAAAAACACACACTACAAAACTTATTTCTGTAGCATTTATCGATGCACGATGGAAAAAACACACACTACAAAACTTATTTCTGTAGCATTTATCGATGCTCGATGGAAAAAAACACACACTACAAAACTTATTTCTGTAGCATTTATCGATGCTCGATGGAAAAAAACACACACTACAAAACTAATTTCTGTAGCATTTATCGATGCTCGATGGAAAAAACACACACTACAAAACTCATTTCTGTAGCATTTATCGATGCTCGATGGAAAAAAACAACACACACTACAAAACTTATTTCTGTAGCATTTATCGATGCTCGTGGAAAAAACACACACTACAAAACTTATTCTGTAGCATTTATCGATACTCGATGGGGAAAAAAAAAACACTACAAAACTCATTTCTGTAGCATTTTAATCGATGCTCGATGGGAAAAAAAACCTACAAAACTTATTTCTGTACCATTTATCGATGCTCGATGGAAAAAAAAAAACACCTACAAAAATTATTTCTGTACCATGTATCGATGCTCGATGGAAAAAAAAACTACAAAACTTATTTCTGTAGCATTTATCGATGCTCGATGGGAAAAAAACACACTACAAAACTCATTTCTGAGCATTTATCGATGCTCGATGGAAAAAAAAACACACACTACTAAAACTTATTTCTGTAGCATTTATCGATGCTCGATGGAAAAAACACACACTACAAAACTTATTTCTGTAGCATTTATCGATGCTCGATGGAAAAAACACACACTACAAAACTCATTTCTGTAGCATTTATCGATGCTCGATGGAAAAACACACACTACAAAACTTATTTCTGTAGCATTTATCGATGCTCGATGGAAAAAACACACACTACAAAACTTATTTCTGTAGCATTTATCGATGCTCGATGGAAAAAACACACACTACAAAACTTATTTCTGTAGCATTTATCGATGCTCGATGGAAAAAACACACACAAAACTTATTTCTGTAGCATTTATCGATGCTCGATGGAAAAAACACACTACAAAACTATTTCTGTAGCATTTATCGATGCTCGATGGAAAAAACACACACTACAAAACTATTTCTGTAGCATTTATCGATGCTCGATGGAAAAAACACACACTACAAAACTTATTTCTGTAGCATTTATCGATGCTCGATGGAAAAAACACACACTACAAAACTTTTTCTGTAGCATTTATCGATGCTCGATGGAAAAAACACACACTACAAAACTTATTCTGTAGCATTTATCGATGCTCGATGGAAAAAACACACACTACAAAACTTATTTCTGTAGCATTTATCGATGCTCGATGGAAAAACACACACTACAAAACTTATTTCTGTAGCATTTATCGATGCTCTCGATGGAAAAAACACACACTACAAAACTTATTTCTGTAGCATTTATCGATACTCGATGGAAAAAACACACCACTACAAACCTATTTCTGTAGCATTTATCGATGCTCGATGGAAAAAACACACACTACAAAACTTATTTCTGTAGCATTTATCGATGCTCGATGGAAAAAACACACGCTACAAAACTTATTTCTGTACCATTTATCGATACTCGATGGAAAAAACACACACTACAAAACCTATTTCTGTAGCATTTTTTTTATCGATACTCGATGAAAAAAAACACACACTACAAAACTCATTTCTGTAGCATTTATCGATGCTCGATGGAAAAAACACACACTACAAAACTTATTTCTGTAGCATTTATCGATGCTCGATGGAAAAAAAAACACCTACAAAAATTATTTCTGTACCATGTATCGATGCTTGATGGAAAAAAACCTACAAAACTTATTTCTGTAGCATTTATCGATGCTCGATGGGAAAAAAACACACTACAAAACTCATTTCTGTAGCATTTATCGATGCTCGATGGAAAAACACACACACTACAAAACTTATTTCTGTAGCATTTATCGATGCTCGATGGAAAAAAACACACACTACAAAACTTATTTCTGTAGCATTTATCGATGCTCGATGGAAAAAACACACACTACAAAACTCATTTCTGTAGCATTTATCGATGCTCGATGGAAAAAACACACACTACAAAACTTATTTCTGTAGCATTTATCGATGCTCGATGGAAAAAACACACACTACAAAACTCATTTCTGTAGCATTTATCGATGCTCGATGGAAAAAAACACACACTACAAAACTTATTTCTGTAGCATTTATCGATGCTCGATGGAAAAAACACACACTACAAAACTTATTTCTGTAGCATTTATCGATGCTCGATGGAAAAAAACACACACTACAAAACTAATTTCTGTAGCATTTATCGATGCTCGATGGAAAAACACACACTACAAAACTCATTCTGTAGCATTTATCGATGCTCGATGGAAAAAAACACACACTACAAAACTTATTTCTGTAGCATTTATCGATGCTCGATGGAAAAAACACACACTACAAAACTTATTTCTGTAGCATTATCGATACTCGATGGGTGAAAAAAACACTACAAACTCATTTCTGTAGCATTTATCGATGATCGATGGGAAAAAACCTACAAAACTTATTTCTGTACCATTTATCGATGCTCGATGGAAGAAAACACTACAAAACTCATTTCTGTAGCATTTATCGATGCTCGTGGAAAAAAAACACCTACAAAATTATTTCTGTCCATGTATCGATGCTCGATGGAAAAAAAAAACCTACAAAACTTATTTTTGTAGCATTTATCGATGCTCGATGGGAAAAAAACACACTACAAAACTTAATTTCTGTAGCATTTATCGATGCTCGATGGAAAAAACACACACTACAAACTTATTTCTGTAGCATTTATCGATGCTCGATGGAAAAAACACACACTACAAAACTCATTTCTGTAGCATTTATCGATGCTCGATGGAAAAAACACACACTACAAAACTTATTTCTGTAGCATTTATCGATGCTCGATGGAAAAAACACACACTACAAAACTTATTTCTGTAGCATTTATCGATGCACGATGGAAAAAACACACACTACAAAACTTATTTCTGTAGCATTTATCGATGCTCGATGGAAAAAACACACACTACAAAACTTATTTCTGTAGCATTTATCGATGCTCGATGGAAAAAAACACACACTACAAAACTTATTTCTGTAGCATTTATCGATGCTCGATGGAAAAAACACACACTACAAAACTCATTTCTGTAGCATTTATCGATGCTCGATGGAAAAAAACAACACACACTACAAAACTTATTTCTGTAGCATTTATCGATGCTCGATGGAAAAAACACACACTACAAAACTTATTTCTGTAGCATTTATCGATACTCGATGGGAAAAAAAAACACTACAAAACTCATTTCTGTAGCATTTATCGATGCTCGATGGGAAAAAAACCTACAAAACTTATTTCTGTACCATTTATCGATGCTCGATGGAAAAAAAAACACCTACAAAAATTATTTCTGTACCATGTATCGATGCTCGATGGAAAAAAAACTACAAAACTTATTTCTGTAGCATTTATCGATGCTCGATGGGAAAAAACACACTACAAAACTCATTTCTGTAGCATTTATCGATGCTCGATGGAAAAAAAACACACACTACAAAACTTATTTCTGTAGCATTTATCGATGCTCGATGGAAAAAACACACACTACAAAACTTATTTCTGTAGCATTTATCGATGCTCGATGGAAAAAACACACACTACAAAACTCATTTCTGTAGCATTTATCGATGCTCGATGGAAAAAACACACACTACAAAACTTATTTCTGTAGCATTTATCGATGCTCGATGGAAAAAACACACACTACAAAACTTATTTCTGTAGCATTTATCGATACTCGATGGAAAAAACACACACTACAAAACCTATTTCTGTAGCATTTATCGATGCTCGATGGAAAAAACACACACTACAAAACTTATTTCTGTAGCATTTATCGATGCTCGATGGAAAAAACACACGCTACAAAACTTATTTCTGTACCATTTATCGATACTCGATGGAAAAAACACACACTACAAAACCTATTTCTGTAGCATTTTTTTATCGATACTCGATGGAAAAAACACACACTACAAAACTCATTTCTGTAGCATTTATCGATGCTCGATGGAAAAAACACACACTACAAAACTTATTTCTGTAGCATTTATCGATGCTCGATGGAAAAAACACACACTACAAAACTTATTTCTGTAGCATTTATCGATACTCGATGGAAAAAACACACACTACAAAACCTATTTCTGTAGCATTTATCGATACTCGATGGAAAAAACACACACTACAAAACCTATTTCTGTAGCATTTATCGATACTCGATGGAAAAAACACACACTACAAAACTCATTTCTGTAGCATTTATCGATGCTCGATGGAAAAAACACACACTACAAAACTTATTTCTGTAGCATTTATCGATGCTCGATGGAAAAAACACACACTACAAAACTTATTTCTGTAGCATTTATCGATGCTCGATGGAAAAACACACACTACAAAACTCATTTCTGTAGCATTTATCGATACTCGATGACAAAAACTACTAAACAAAAATGTATGTGTTGTATGGATTGGTCCTTGGAGCTGATAAACAAGAAGTGTATTTTATATCGCTGTGACACGTAACAAGAGAAACTATTTTAAGTATTATTTTAAATTTTAAAAGAAATTTGGATTGTCTCTATATCAACAATCATTCTCATTAAATGTTCAAAGGTGGTGTCCGACACTTGGCCTTTTATGTAACAATATCCGGGGAATGTGGGCATAATCTCTAAATAAAATCATACACAAGTCCAGGGATGGATCTAGGAAGGGGGGGGGGGGGGGGCGTGCATCCCCCAACCCACCTCCACCAACCAGGTAAAAAAGAGTACAGTTGTAAAACACATACATGTAAGCTTAAAAATTACTATGCTTTTAAAGTAAATTTTGTCTGTGGACTGCTTGGATAGAAGTTGGGGTTTCTTACTGTATTACTGCAATTCAGTTGAATGAATGTTGATTCACAACATCATTAACAACATCAGCATTATCATATTATCATGAACATCATCATCAACAATAACAACAGCACCATCAACAACATCATCAACAACATCATCAACAAATCATCAACAACAACATTATCAACAACAGCTCATCATCAACAACATTATCATCAACAACAACGTCATCAGCAACAACATCATCAACAATAAGCATCATCATTATTATCAACATCATCATCCCCACCACCTTAATCATCATAAAATAATTTTTAGGGTTTTGTTTGTAAGATTCTATACGTGTTTACCACCAAGGTAATAATTACAGTGTTTTTCACAGTGCATGGACAAATATTATTTTCGTATATTTTATTTTTTTCTGTAAAATGTGCATTTTTGCCGTAATTTGCTCAGTTTGTTTTTATTTTTAAATAGATTTAATAGAGTTTGAAATAGTGACATCAAACAAATGTGACGTGATTTTAGCATCGTTTGTTTGTGCTTAAATGTCAAAACTTAAATAAAATGGCTCATACATTTTTTGTTTCCGGTTTTATTGTGTTGTTATTATGAATGTAGATATCTAAATAAAGACCAGTATTCAACAACTATTCTTAAGTAAGAATTCCCCATGTCACGGATTTCAATCTAAAATATCTTCATTATGTATTTAACTACATGTCTGTTTATATGTACATGTAACCTTAACTTTGCTACTTTGAGCTTACACTCACATCGATTTTTTTTTTCAATAAGCTTATTTTATTGGTATGAAAATTTTGACTTGGGCTTAAGTCATGACGTAGTCATGAAAAAAAAAACCTTCAAAACTTTTCTCTGTAGCATTTATGGATACTCGATGATAAAAAAGCCTACAAAACTTATTTCCGTAGCATTTATCGATACTCGATGGAAAAAACCTACAAAACTCATTTCCGTAGCATTTATCGATACTCGATGGGAAAAATCCTACAAAACTTATTTCTGTAGCATTTATCGATACTCGATGGAAAAAAAACCTACAAAACTTATTTATGTAGCATTTATCGATACTCGATGACATCGATTTTTTTTCAATAAACTTATTTTATTGGTATGAAAATTGTGACTTGGGCTTAAATCGTGACGTAGGCTTAAGAATGGTTGGTGAATACGGGCCTATACCGTTTGAATAGTATATATCATTTGATATATTTTTGTACTTTTGAAGATGGTATCCGAAATGCTATGTATTTTTTTCTCTCTTAGGCAACCATGTATATAATTGTTACCTGAAAAGATAGTTTCCATGTGATGTCATCGACACTGATAAGACAGTTTAAGGCAGCCATCTTTGTGGGCAGGCCGAAATTGGGAAATATGTGTTGTTTTAAACTCACCAGTTTTTATTTTTCAGTCTATTTTTCAGAATTTTATATCAAATTAAACAGCTTTTATAAAGTATATAAAATATCAAACTATATTTTGATAGTTTAAAAGATTAAAGAAATTCAACCAAAAATGATACACTGTTCATTTTGTTTTTAGTATGAGCCAATAGTTTTATTTATTTCTGTGTATTAATTCTGTGTGCATTTATTAATTGTAAAAATATTGTATTCTAAAAATGAGAATTTCAAGAGCTTTCCAATGGTGTATAGCTTTTAATTTTCGGATCACATATGAAGATATTACAAGAAAATAAAATTTGCCCTTTTATACAATCCATATAAAAATCCCTTGAAAATAGACCAATGGCAGCCAAGATAAGGGATTTTCACTGATGTGGAAACTATTTATAGAGACGCCAGATGCTATTTATTGGTGCCGTACATCCATGGGACAAGTAAAGCATAACACGGTCTCACCTAGTGTTGGGAAATCGGTTGCAAATCATAATCGATCATCGGTTGGAATCGGTTGCCACTTCCTATGCGATTTCACCGATAATAATCGGTTTATAAATCTACGCAGTGTTACGTTCACAAATGGTTTTTGATTTGTAGCTTAAATAATTACTCGATACTATAGTGTACTTGCTGCCACTTTCTACAAAAGTTTGGTGTTTCAATGACAAATTACAATTTTTTCACTTGCTTTCTATTTTTATATGCTCGTAAATCTCACGGGCCGCCATTTTAATTTTCAGAGTGATTTCCCTTTACGACCGGACAAGTGTAAAAGCGAAAACCCGTACTTTTATTTGGAGTGAGTTCGCAATTTTCTATAAATCGATCATGAGAAAATTACATTGATTATCGATATCGAGAAACTTTTACACTAAAATTGGGGTGATATCATAGATATCTTTTACTTACTATAAAGTAAAGGTTTATGCCGCAATTATGGAAACAAATCCACAGAACAGGAGTAAGATGTTGTTTCCTGTATTTGATAAAGGCAAACTGTAACAGATTCCGCCTTTTAGCCAAACCTCAGGGTCCTAACCATACTCAGCCACCTCTGAACGAGCATTAAGCAGACATTCCAAAAGTAAAGAAAGAAACAGTTAAACATCCGCAATTGACAAAACATAATCCTTATCGCAATACTGCAAAAGACTGACCAAAATGAAGTCAACATGCCGTCTAACCAAAAATGAAGTCAACATGCCGTCTAACCAAAAATGAAGTCAACATGCCGTCTAACCAACAATGAGGTCAACATGCCGTCTAACCAAAAATGAGGTCAACATGCCGTCTAACCAACAATGAGGTCAACATGCCGTCCAACCAAAAATGAGGTCAACATGCCGTCTAACAGAAAATGAAGTCAACATGCGGTCTAAAGGACTTAAAAACGATTCGCATTCAGTTTGCGCGTAGAAGCTCTTCAGTAGGAAGGAAATAAAAGGTGGTATCCAACAGTTTGGCACATTTATTTTTCTATCAAACAACCAAATAAATTATTGTTATTTGAAAAGGTCCTGCAGAATGCTACACATTGGTGCCTTGGAACTGTGTGGTGTAAACTGCGAAGCATAAATCCCCACTCATCATTGCAAACAGATATTCCCTATCGGAGCCAGCCTGCAGAGATAGCTATTTTTAAACTAAGAAAACCACGTGACAATTTACTTTTGAGATCGTTACATAAAGTCATCCTAGTAGTCCGCTTTGACGTCATTGTTTATTTTTAGCAGAGATCATCGTCATGCATATTTAATGAGATAGAAAGAATAAACAGTTAGAGTGAATTTTCACAATTTGGAATGACTAACATATCGGTGATCGGTGGTGTTGAAAATTACCTTTACTAAGACTATTAAATTATGAGTTTATTCAGAAATTTTGCCTAAATTCCCCAAAACAGCAGAGAGATATTGTCACATGCATTTGATACAGGCAAACTTTGGGGTACCACCTTTAATTATGTGTAATTAGTGTGTAATGTAGATCAGTGGTTAAGGTGCGGGACATGGTCAGTTTGTTTTCTTTCTACTTTTCAGTTTGACAATTATATTTGCATCAATCTACCATATTAAGAAGGAAACATGTGTTGTTGTTTTTATTTTGTACAGCTGTTAATTGTCTTCACGAAATTTGTCACGAAAGTTGAGAAAAACAACTGATTTTATTTTCATAATAAATAATGGTCAAATTATCATACTGTATTGGGGATCGCATATAAACCGTATTTTATTACAGTGTATTGACACAGACCACATTTGGTCAAAGTATTTTAATGTCAATAACATGTACGAACTGTTAGGACAGTGTCGGATTCTAAACTAGTTTGCTTCTTGAACGAGATTAATATTCTTAATAAGTTACAATTTTTTAACTGTTTATTTACCAACCGTTATATATTTTAGACCGTTTAATATATAAACATCTTGCAATTATAGTTAACATTATTTTAACCTTATAGATTTTTCTATTTTTCTATATTTTACTAGCATGGTTTAGTTTTTAACTGAGTATTCTCTATTCAAATTGGACTTCTTTGTATTCGGCGCCGTATGTCCTGTTAAGTGTCGGTGTGCCGTAAAACCCAAATAAATAAATAAATAATTTTACTATGCAGTGTATATGATATTTAATCATGTTTTATTGTTAAATTGATTGTATGCAACGCAGAGTGTGTGTGTGTTTTTTTTTAAATATTGTTAGTCATACTTTTGTTATATATGTAAATACTTTGTAAACGTTGAAAAGTGCTTACAAATGCACAGAAAAAGTTTGTGATCCTATGGTCAGTGTAATGGTTATAACAAACAAAAAACAGCGCATAAACCCATATTTTAATTCAGCATTCTTTTTTTCTATAATAAGAATATATAACCGGTAAGCATTGCAACATATACCAAAATTTGAAAAGGCACAGGACAAAGGCATTCACATGCAAGTCAAGTGAAAAGTCGGAACTAATCTGTAATGAGTCATTTAACAAAAAAAGAGCAAACCCGACAGTTACCGCGGGATGGTCAGTCGGCAATATGGGCCGACTGGGGTGCTTAACCCGGTTTTACAGAGCTCTAACCTCGCACTTCCTAAGGAGGTTCTCAAATGCAAGCAATGAAAACAAAAACGATCTATTTGAATTAAATTTGAATTAAAAATGCCAAAGCGCTGATGTTTTCTTTGGTAAGGTATGACGAAAGTTGTGACGTCATTGAAAAATAATGTCCACGTAGTATTAAGAAGAGGGAGTGGGGTAGACGAACCATACAAAATTGTTGATTGTAAATTGTGAATGTTTATATGAATTGTATAAAAGGGCAAATTTTTATTTTCTTGTTATTTCTTTTTTTTTTGTGGTCCGAAAATTAAAAGCTATACACCATTGGAAAGCTCTTGAAATTCGTATTTTAGAATACAATAGGTTTAAAATTGATTAATGCACAAAAAATTAATACACATAAATAAAATTATTGGCTTATCCTTAAAGGCATCTCGAAAGGAATGTGGTATCCCACTGAGCCAGGCCCCCACATGCTATGACCAGACCTGCTAATTGCTGGTCATCACTGCAGGAAGTCTTTAGCCAACATAGTACTAATCTGTCACAGTAAAACCTCTGATGGGTTAATGCAAAACTAAAATACCTGCTAGTAGGGATGTGAGACAGTAGGCTAGTTTTACACAAAGCCATAAACATTAATGATAGTGATAATGTGGGTTGTTTACTATATGATCCCTTACAAATTCTTTATTGCATTAATTACTAGGTGTCAATTTTGTAACTGCAAGATTATGTATTTATTTCATAGCTACATATTTGATTTCAACATGACTTAAAATGAGTCTGAAGGGCATTATTCTAACAAAGAATGACTTTTAAAATTGCTTTTGTAAGAAACATTTCGTTTCATTTTTACAAATCAAAATAAAATATAACTTAAAATATATATCAGAACTAAAAGAATGAAAGAAATAACAAAATCAACCAACAAAGTAAGAAAGAAAACAAATAAAGATTTATATATATATATATATATATATATATATATATATATATATGTATATTCACAACTGTTTCTTTTACAAACTGTGAATGACTATATATATACATATATATATATAAATCTTTATTTGTTTTCTTTCTTACTTTGTTGGTTGATTTTGTTATTTCTTATACATTTTGTTATTATCTGGGGGTTGAACATAGTATATATATATATATATATATATATATATATATATATATATATATATATATATATATATATATATATATATATATATATATATATATATATATATAGCATTGCGTAATTGGTATATTCACAACTGTTTCCTTTACAAACTGTGAATAACTATGTTCAACCTCCAGATATAGCATACATACACTTGGATCTTGAACAGTACCTGTGTGACAGACACATCGTTACAGACTGTGGCAGCCTGGCTTATCAGAAAACAGATGCCCTCACATGCTGGGTGGGGCAATAAATGGGGGGGGGGGGTCACTTATATAAGGCTTTTGAGATGCCTTTAAACAAAATTAACAGTGTATCCTTTTTGGTTGTATTTTCTTTTTACCTTTTAAACTAGCAAAATATAGTTTTGATATGTAAAATACTTAATAAAGGCTGTTATAGACTGAAAATAACAACACAGTGGTGAGTTTAATACAGCACATATATCCAGATTTCCGCCTGTATTAGCTTCTGCCTTCAAAGATGGCTGCCTTAAGCTGTCTTATCAGTGCCTATGACATCACATGGAAACTATCAATTGTACATTAATCAATTCTGATATTAATGTTGATATTATTCTTACAGGATTTTCGTTTATAAGACATTTTTTTTTGTAATATTTTGTCAGTAACGCAATCAGCCAAATATTTCCCAACGTTTTAAGCTTATAGTTCCGGGTTAGGAAAGTCACGTGACATAAAAAGTGATTATGTTAACGTTAAATGTGATTGGCCAGTTGACTTGCGATCGGTGCAGGTCCCGATATTATTTTTTCCCCGGGAGTGTAGACACGTCAGAGTTACAATTCTGTAGCCAGAGTGACAACATTGGATTTCCAACGTTATACAGGAACACATGTTTATATAATGTTATTGTTATAAACTTATATACTGAATACCCAGATAACAGAAAGTTATAAAATTTGTTAAACTTGACAAAATATTGGACTTTAAAAAAATCAACTTCCTTATAGAATGACAGCATAACACGAGTACAGTTGGTCTACCGTCCAACTAAAACATGTGTCCTGTACAGAAATATGCGGATAGATACGAAAACTTTACCATAAAGTAAGTGACAACAGTTTTATTGGAGTGTAACCATGGTGAGTTATTTATTTTCAGTTCGTCCCAAACTTGTCGGCATGCTCTCGTACCATCAACATATTAGATGAGGCCGGTATACAGCGAACAACGATATATGCAATCATTAGTTGTACTTCTGACGTAAGCTGGTCTAGTGACCTCTTGTGGTCTTAAATGAAAGTCAAGACATTCAGATATTTTCTGCAGGCGGGTAGCAGAATCTGTCCGGATTTAACTCTTTAAGCCATCAATGAATTCCAAATACAACAAGCGAAATGTATAACAATGTGGAGCCAGCAGCAGGAGGTCGGAGCCAGCAGCAGGGGGAGAGGGGGCGGGGGAGGGGCCAGCAGCAGGAGGTCGGAGCCAGCAGGACGGCGGAGCCAGCAGCAGGAGGTCGGAGCCAGCAGCAGGGGGAGTGGGGGCGGGGGGGGGGGCAGAGCCAGCAGCAGGAGGGCGGGGCCAGCAGCAGAGGGAGAGGGGGCGGGGGCGGAGCCAGCAGCAGGAGGTCGGAGCCAGCAGGACGGCGGAGCCAGCAGCAGGGGGAGAGGGGGCGGGGGCGGAGCCAGCAGCAGGAGGTCGGAGCCAGCAGCAGGACGGCGGAGCCAGCAGCAGGAGGTCAGAGCCAGCAGCAGGGGGAGAGGGGGCGCGGGGCAGAGCCAGCAGCAGGAGGGCGGAGCCAGCAGCAGGGGGAGAGGGGCGGGGGCGGAGCCAGAAGCAGGAGGTCGGAGCCAGCAGCAGGGGGAAGGGGCGGAGCCAGCAGCAGGACGGCGGAGCCAGCAGGACGGCGGAGCCAGCAGCAGAACAAACACTAAGAGTTATAGTTATATTTCTCTCTTAGAAATTAAGAACATGGAAAGTTAAAGGCTAATAAAGTTTTTGGTGACAATTTAAAAATTCAGGATTGAGAAATCCCCGCGGAAAATGGACACAACTCAAACGATGCAACTACAAATATGCGAAAATGCACTTACATTTAAGGTTCGAAAAAGCATCGTTAAAATAGCAAGTTTACCAGCTACGGATACAATCGTAAAACTTCGGGTATTTCCGTATGGTTCGTAAAATACACCTCGTACATAGCTCTAGAATACACCAAAGTGCGTCGCCTGAGTTATGAAACAGTGTCCGTTCGCGAGAAAGTAACAAATTGTATATATATCATTTAGTTGAGTATATCTTGCAATAACAACGATTTTTTTTATCAATACAATCTATATGATTTACGGAAAATTAAAAAGTCAACATTAAATACCCAGTATTAAAACTAAGACACACAAAGTAGATCCAAGATGGCGCCTTATTATGTCAGAGGTCTCTTGCATAGCATAAAGGCCGAGGTGATCAGATTGCTACGGATAGAGAACTGGACTTAAAGTGCAATGGATATAATTAGCAAGAAAGAATGAATATTAAAAACGATTTATTCAAAATTGTATTATCTATTAGATTGAAGCAGTGTTCAAAAATAGCCTTTACTTAGACTAAAGTATGGGTTTATGAACAGATTTCCCCCAATAGGGGTAAGCAGAGACTTTGTACACACGTGCGCTCGCACCCGCATGCAAGCACCTACATGCACGTACCCATGTGCGCGCATGGACAAATATGCTCACACGTGTTATTAGCATACGTGTCCACGTGCGTATGTGCTTACGTTCGTGTACACCATCGCACGTGCGTGTTTGTGTCTGCTTGTGGCACAGTTGCGTCCACGTGTGAGTGTGTGTGTGCATTTGTAACAGACAGGAGATTGAGATAGACAGAAAGTCTTTGCAAGCAACCATCCCAAGCACACATAAACCTGCAGGACAATGGCGGCAGTGACTAGCTATAAGGGTGGTATGTATCTGCCTAACACTTTTGAGACAGACGTCAAAACAAAGATGGCAGCTCGGGTGACAGCTCACTTCAGTACGATGCCTGTAAAACTTCAATTTATGGCGGCTTCAAATTTAAATCATCCAATGTTAATTTACCCAGCGCAGCAGACACGCAGCTGTCAAATAATGGCATTTTTATGTTTTGTGCGAACTACATTTTAGGCATATTCTTCTTCCGACTTCCGGCGAACGAAACGATCGTGATTTCAGTTAGTATTATTGTACCAGATACATCAATGGGATGATTGTCCCGAGGACGGAATTACCCGTGGAGTTCCGATTGTCTCTATCGTCTGCCCGCTTCCTGGGTAGAACCAGTACTCAGGTACTGAGTACCTGGAGCAATGTGCAGTAAATAGTCTTGCACATGGACTAACACCATGTGGTCAGTTTCGGGTTCGAACCCGGGACCTTCCGATCCGGAGTCCAACATCTTAACCACTTGACCATGGACGCAAACAAGTATGTAATCCTGAACATGAAAAATAAACCATTAATAACAAAATACTAAGATAATATTAATTTATTAATACTCTGGCATGTTTACATAATACAACTATATACAGTAATAACTTAACAAAATACAAAAACAAGAATTCATACAACCCATGGTCCAACTTGAAGAGTGGTTTCTCACTTGGGATTGTGCTCAAGCTTAAATTTTAACTGTTTATTGTTTACTCCTGAAATATCTCTAACACCTCAATGTAATATAGCAATACCTTTACCTTGCCAGATTAATGGAGTATACCATACTGGAATGAGAGACATTAATGAATAATCTCCCTTGAATAATGCCTAAATGCAAGTAGGTCCTTTCATTTGTTTTACTCGGTTTTTATTCTTGTGTTCTTTGGAGTGTATGTTGACTTTTCTGCCTTTCTTATGATACCCAGATTAATCATCGTCAATAAACATGTCCATTTTCTTTTTTTTTAAATAACACATCTCAATAAGTATTTAAATTAATTTTAAGCTTATATTTATGCAAAAGTGAGAAAGTTCACTGTTTGTAACTGCAATATCTACAAAAGAACAGGCGATAAAGTCCAAGAATTCCAACTAAAAGGACCTACCTACTGTTTGGAATACCTTGGAAATTAACTAACAAGGGAGACAATTTCCATTTCACCAATGTACTCCATTGTAACAGCATGTGTCAGAAAGAAGTTTTCTTGGAGGAAAAGTTTGAGCAAAATCTCAATTAAGAAATATTTCAACCAAAAGATATTTCAATAAGTGGGGCCTGGTCTGCACAGATTACACATACATACATATATGGTTTCATTTACGTCAAAGCACGCATGACAATACAGTCAAGGCAGTACTTGATACACATAAGTTTTAATTACATGTACATATAAACGTATATATAAATATGGAAATAAAAACAAATCTGACTGACATCCGTAATTATTGAGTATTTTACAGACTTAATCAGTATAACAAATGAGCAAAGTTTTTTTTACTAGAAAGTAGAAAGAAAAAACAAACAGAAAATAAAAAACCCGCCTAAGTATTTTTCCTCATTTACACACAAAGCTTCATAAACGTGTAGGATTTTCTTAAGAAATATGAAATTATCTTAAGCTTCCTTCACAAAACCATTTTAACAAAAAAAAAATTCATGTTAATGAGTTTAAACATCTAGAGTATGAGGGTAGTTATAAAGTGATATACTTGCACAAAAAATTGCCTTTTTAAACATTTTTTAACTTTTAAAAGTCAAACTTTTAAAATGAAATATTAATTAAATTTGACAAATTTATATACCAAAAAAGGTCAGATGGCAGATCAGCTGGCAGTCCTTCACTCTGACAGGGACTCCAATCAATGTGTCGGAAGACTAAGCAGTCAGAGGAAAATTCGGATTAATATACAGACATGATCTCACAACTCTAAACTTTACACACAACATGAACATAATATGACTAACTTTTTTTACAACCAACAAAGTCTTTCAACCTGATTTGGACTTGACCCCCATATGGTGTGAGTTTATTGCTTCTACTGTGGCTCAAGCACAGAGAAAGAGGATTTTTTTACAAAAAAAAAAAAAAAGTTGCCTTATTTTATGATAATCAACTTACTCTAATCATGAGGTACAGTGATGAGAACAAAGGTAGTTTGGTTGAGTATTGGGTCATACTATGTCAAGATAATGAAAGCAATTATCATTAATTAGTTTTTAATTTAAAACAGATAAAAAAGACAATCTAAATAATGGACCCATTTAATGTAAATTTGTTCTAAATAAATAGCAATTTTTAATTTTAAGAGTGGCTAAAAAATTGCAATCAGCAAATAATAAATATGGTAGACAATGTGATAAGCATAAACAAAAGAGTTTTTTGTAATACAGTTGATTCCATTTCATCGAATAACAGTTATATGCATATCTTGTTTTATCGAATAAAACATTGTATAACAAACATACATAACCAGTAGTCAAAGAAAATATAGCTTTAAGAGAAATTATATAACAAATTTCTTTTTTGTCAAGATAGAAACCATGGCTTTCAAAACTCATGTTATTGGTTTTCATAACTCATGTTATACATTTAAACACTCACATTATAGATTTAAAAACCAACTTAAAGGGTAACCACACACAGACAAACACCCATTTAACCACATCTAATTTTTTTTATAAGTTAAATATCAGATAAATTGTTAACAAACACTTTCCAAGACTGTTATCCAAGTCTTATATACATGATTTCTAACATTAACTATTACCTAATGCATGCTGTTTATAAAATATTTAACTGATCGACATACAAGACAAAGATATGAGAAATTAAGCAGAAACACCCAGGTTCTTATATATCTATCACTATCTATCTTACTGGTTATTGTTGTTCAGAGATGAAATGAAACACTGCTTATGTGGTTGTATTTGTGACAGATGAAAAGAAGAACACATAGCCTTTTATATTGTCCCTCTCTTGTTTCTTCTTTCTGTACCTCTGTCAGTCCATCTGTCTGTCTGTCTCTTTGTCCTTCTGTCTGTCTGTTTGTCTCTCTGTCAGTCCTTCTGTCTGTCTGTTTGTCCCTCTGTCCTTCTGACTGTTCTTTTGTATGTCTGTCTGTTTGTTTGTCCCTCTATCTGTCCCTGCATGTCTGTCTTTTGTCCCTCTGTCTGTCTGTCTCTCTGTCAGTCCTTCTGTTTTGTCTGTCTGTCCCTGTCCTTCTGACTGTTCTTTTGTCTGTCTTGTCTGTTTGTTTGTCCCTCTATCTGTCCGGTCCCTGCATGTGTGTCTGTTTGTACGGCTTGCTGCCTGAATGTCTAACATTACAATGGTATGATATTTATAAAACTTTATGAAACCTTGAAAGTTGTGCTAACGTTTGCAGATAAGTTAATGTTCTCCTCCCCTCAACCCACCCTAAAAATGAAACATGGCAAAACCATGTAGAGTAACGTACTAATATTCAGCATGACTTTTTTATGAACATTGTGTTAAATATTTTGTGGGTGACCCAAAAATTGTTTATTACACTTTTCTTCACTTATACAGCCATTAGAAATTCCATGCTGATTTATGTTTGGTAATGAACCGTTATATACAAAATGCACTTTTGCGAAATTAATTTCAGAATAAATATGTATGCATTAGTCAGAAAAGGCAATGGAAATGATGTTCTTTATAGTTCATTTCATAGAGATTGCATAAAAAAACAGCCACAGGTGATGAACATGGGCTTAGTGCAATATTATTGGTCAGCAAAACTCTAACCACCAACCACTTCATGATACCACTGCAGCTTGTGGTTGTGTAAAACCAGCTATCCCAAACTCCCCCCCTTGACTTACACCCAAACCCACCCCCACCCCACCCCTTGACTAACACCACCACCCCACCCCTTGACTAACACCCCCAACCCACCCCCCACCCCACCCCACCCCATGACTAACACCCCCAACCCACACCTTGACTAACACTCCCTAACACACCCCCTGGCTCACATCCCCACTATCCTACCACATGACAATGACCTCCCACTGTGAGCCCAAATAAGGCCACATTTCAATTCCAATACCTTAAACAAAACACAAATTGACAGACCTTTAAGCACTTTTATCTTAAATATGCAATTTGCCAATTCATGTCCCAGTCTGACTAATACACTACTTCTATACACATAAGTTGGCATACGCATGTGTAGCCCACATGTTTGTTGGCATATGCATGTGTAACATACTCATAGCTGCATAACACCTTAAAAACATTGCAATATGTGTAAGAAAAAGCTGCACATTTGAAAAGAATAAGAAAAATATAAACAAACATAAAAATAAAGATAAGCAATAATAATGAGGCCAATTGGTCTGATCATGTATGTATTGTTTTAATAAATCATTGAATTTTAAGTCTTCAACAATAAAATAACAACATGAATTATTTTTAGTACTATTTAACAAGAGTTAAAGAAGTTATAATTTAACAACAAAAGAAAACTTAATAAACGTGCATAGTGAATCTTTTTATCAATAACATACTTTTAAAAAAATGCATTAAAACACATGTTAAAGATGATTAAACAAATAATTTTGTGTGTAAGTAGGTTTAAACAGATGTTGTTGTTTTTGTTTTTTTTGATTTTTCAATTTTAACACCAATATCACAATTTTACAACTTCAAGGAATGTTGACATTTTATACCAACATTTTGAAGACATACAACCTTTCAGAATATAAAAAGAAATTGAATGGTTCTAAAGGGGGGAAAAATCATCAAGGCAATGACAAACAGCCCTGAAAGTAACATTAAATAAATAAAATTATTGAGATATTCCCTGTTTTTGCATGAGAAGGGACTTAACTCTATTAAAAAACTACATTGTTACTTCCCTTGTGAGTAGGTATTTGGTATAGAGTTACTGTTTAGATCTTTCCACTTTTTTATATATTTGAAAAAAGAAACACACACAAAAAACCACCAAAGTCTGAAGCATGCGCATATATGGAATATTATTGATTGATATACAAATTTATTAAAAAGGTTGAGCGCTTTTTAAAAAATAAGCAAATTTATTATATTTCTTATATTAAGTGTATGAAAATACCTTCTCACAAGGGAGATAATCCACAAGGGAGATAACCCACAAGGGCAAGAACTAATACATTTCTTTTATTTCGAAATTGGGAATAACCTAAGAAAAGAAATCTCAAATAAAACAGGATTCCATAGGGCATGTTGAATTAATTAATTAATCAAAACAAAATCAAATTTAATTCAGTGATACAACCTAACACTCTCAATAAAAACATAGTAGGCATGATAATGAAAAAACAAAATTAATTCGTTATTCACAAACACTTATAAAATAAAAATAATCAAAGTTCGTTCCAGTGACATAAAATTCTGGCTGATTGTAACTTTTTGTAGATTCATAACTTCATAGACAAACAAACTGCATCAACATTTTTTCCTAGCTGAAGTATTCATATTAATTTTTTTATGCTAAAGTATTCTCATTATTTATACTTAGGTATTGATTTAACATGAACAAAGATTATCTGGCCAATGTGAGAATTTGGGGAATGGTTAATAAATGATGACAATATGGCATACTGGACTTTAAACAGTGCAATGTGGCAACTTATACAGCTTGGCAAAATTAAAAAATGTCCGACCAACTTCTTTAATTTACCCTCGCCTTTCAGCACATGTTGGCATTAACAAATGTGACATTATAGGGCCATCTGTAACTTAGGACATATTCATTTGCTTATAAGTAAAGACTTCATGCATATCCATTCATTCTCGTCTAGGCGCGCATCCATGCATGCGCATGGTAATGTATGGGCATGTGACCATGTCAAAGACATGACCCAGTCAAACTTCTGGTTAGATAACATGTACATCTATTGCAACTATTTTACAACATGTGCCAATAGTCAATTTACTGTGTACCATAATCTTCAACTGAGTATATGAAAATCATCTTTTGTTTACTTTAACAGCTTAAGAAATAAGTGCTTTCTCTTAACCTCATAACCGAGTCTACATATATCAATAAATACATTAACTACCTATAACACACAGAACTGCAAATCATGCGAAAAAAATTCAAACAACTTCAAACACATAAAATACCATCCAATTATCAAAGACATCTTCACACAAAGACTGGAAACTCCAAAAAGCTGATGACTAAATTTCGCTAAATTCTCGAAGTCGAAACTCATCGAACCGACGTTGACAAAACCCAGTTGAGCGTCTCGAGTCCACCAAAATCTCTGTCGGTCCATTAAATTTTATAAGTTAAATTGACCGATGGTCCTCCAGAATTTTCAGGCACATCATTTTCTAAATTCTGAACTATTTTGAAAACATATATACCAAATGTTTTACAGGTTTTTACTGAACCCAATCACTCGTAACATCACGGTTAACTTAACCAACCTTTTGTGTCAAAATTCGAAAATCATACTGGTCCAGTAAAATTTGGTCCGGTCCAGTAGATATTGACAGCTTGGTGTCAGTGTTTTGAGATTTCCTTTGGGAAGACTAATCCAGTGGTCCTTTGAATGCACCCACACCCAACCAACAGTTGTCAACTGATTGCACATTCAGCTGGGTATGCCTGTTACTACATAAAAGTGTGGGGAATGTTCGCCAAGTAAAATTGTTATGTAAGACCAGGCTTCTAGTGATTGTGTGAATAAGTTTTTCAAATTATCAATAAATATAAACCAGTTAAAGGTGCTATCCGACAGTTTGTCTATATCTAATATATGTAACAATATCAGATCTGACCTCTGTTTGGGATATCTGCATAATTTCTGCAGAAAAAATCATACTTTAGTCTAAGCTTTGACGATTTTTAAGAGTACCTCAATTTTAGGGCAGTAAAATTTGTCAATCAACACTTTAAATGTTCATTATTTTCAAATCATCACAATTGGGATTCCTGCTGACCTTACAGTGGATTCCACGGATAAGTTAAAACATAATTGGTCATGTGGTTTTCTTAGTATAAAAATAGCGTACAGTGCAGCATGGCTCAGATAGGAAATACATGTTTGTAATGATGATTGTGGCGTTATGGTTCACTTTTCAGACATTTGTAGGACATCAATCAAGTAAAACAGTTTTTTGAGAGATCTGTTCTGGTAAAAATAGTTTATTAAGATGTTTAATGCAAATATTTTTGGTCCAAACTGTTGGATTCCACCTTTAACATAAAATAATACACTTATGTATATCTTGTATTATACACTTCTGCCATTTTATGCTGTTTTAATGCTTTTTAAATATATGCAAGGGATGCAGACATTTGTGAATATCATCTTGCATGTTCAGCAGTATATATTTAAAGGTGGTCTCTTGACAGTTTACCTATATCTAGTAAATACAACAACATTTTACCTGTTTCTGAAGATTATTCGCATTATTGCTACCTGAACTTATACTTTAGTTTAAGTAAAGTTTGTTTATAACAATAGCTTAATTGTTAGGCAAATCATGAAATATGCACAGTGGCCTATTTTTTAGGGATTTGGAATACCGTGAGAAAAAAATCACCAATACAGAAAATTGGAGCTAATACAGAAATAAAGCAAAATGATTGGCTGATGCTAGAAAGGAGACCTTTAGTTCTCCGGCCAATATGGGATTTGGAATTTGCAAACATTTTTGCCGATACTGTGCAGCAACATTTCTATCATTATAGCATTGGTGCACTTATGAGGTGCCCAGGGACTGAACCCGGCCAGGTCCATTATACTGACACCAATGAGTCAGGCATAATGCTGTCCCCATAGCCCCGAGCATTAGGAGGGAAGCCACTACTACCAACTTCAAAGTCTTTGGTTTGACCTGGCCCGGGTTTGAACCCATGACCTCCCGAACCGCAAGCCGATGCTCTACCACTTGAGCTATGGCCGCCGGTGACATAATTTTTTTACTAAGAAAACCACTGGACCACTTACTTTAGACATCACAATACATGATCATCCAGGTAATCAGTTCTGATGTCGATATCTATTTGTAGCTGAGAACCCACCCCAATGTGCTTATTTATAGATTTGTTTGTTTGTTTTTTATTGGTTTTATCGTTCCACCAACAGTATTTTAGTTATCTGGTGACGGAGCTCCACCGATTGTGCTACCAGGCCCAGATTACAGATTTGGTTATAATGAACATTTAAAGGAATTTTTTTCTTTTCTGTCAAACAATTGAGGAACCGGTAGTTTCATTAATAGTCTTTACTTTAAAGTGAGTTAATGATGTTATTATGCCCTAATTCAAAACCAGGGGTATGACATTGTTACATGTATTCGATATACGCAAACTTTAAGATACTACCTTTGAAGGGTTAATCAACCACTTTAAGGAAGCAAACAAGTGTTTCCTAACATGTTAATAGCAAATAATGACTAATATAGTAATACCTAATTGACTTTTATTACAGTTAATTTTTGACATATTTTTAATCAATGAGGTATTATAAAATTAAGTTTTAACGAGGTTAAGTTTTTTATTTACTAAAATGATCACTTATTATATTGCACATTATAAGAATGGCAAAACTGGTTCCTGGATTCTAATTAAGTTATAAAATGTTGCTGTCTAATATATATATATTATACATATATATATATATATATAATTAATGATCAATTAAGGCAAATTTTGTATAAATGAAAATATCTTAAAAATTATTTACCTATTAAGACAAACACAATACATTTGTAACTTAATGCCTCTATTTTTAAAACAAACATACATTCTAAAGGAACGTCCTAATATTGGAACCTCCTGATAAGGAAGTCTGCTTCTATAGCAACACTTCTTATTATTGTCAATAAAACATTCAAACAAGTACCAGCTATATGGCGTCCCACCTACAAAAACATTTCTCAGCTGAAATTTCTGCAAGTTCTTTCAATTTATATTAAATCCCTCTCAAATGCACAAATCTTGGATAGAACCAGTGCTCAGGTACTGTGTACCTGGAGTAATGTACAGTAAATAGTCTCACTCAAGGACAGTAAAGTATACTACGCTGTGATCCAAACTTCAATGTCTTAACCGATACATCACTTTTTTTTTACACAGAATACATTGTTTTTTATTAATACCAAGGTTATTGGTATATTATACTTTGGAATTGTTACATTATGCCCCTGTACAAAGTCCTATAATCACTTGTTTAAAGTGCTGTTTTGTATCTTTTTGTTTTATCTTTCAAACTTGGGGATGCACACATTAAACGGGAAACTTAAAAAAATTATATATTTTCTGGCATTCCCCACCCACCATAATTATCATCATACACTTAGTCCATATATCTTTAAGCAGTTTTGATAAAATGCTATGTTATTTAGAGTTATTACTGCACATAATACACAAGCGCACACTTTAAACAAGTGTTTACGGTATTCTCGGTTTAAACATTTCAGCTTGAAGTTAACTGCAATCTTAACTGAGAAAAGTTTCTGCACGAAGGACAGAGTTTTAAGAAACATAACAACATATAAACTAAAACTAGATTCAATGGGACGAGAAAATTTAAATACTTCCCTGATATGTCACTAAGCTACATGCTGGTTTAAGGTGAGGTACAGTTCAGGCATATTTCTACAAATCTACTGGAGACCCTGTATAAATTCTGATCACTATGAATCTCAATATTGCTGTATTCACAAATGAACCAATAAAAGGTAACCTTTGTTAATATCATATACAAAATTAGGAGTTCATATTCTGACAGCTGACCTTGACCTTTTGTTTAAGCCTGATCAAATAAACTTAGATGTGTCTTAGCAGGCTAAAGACATTTTCATGGTTTTATAACATAGATATGACTATTCTTGTTACTTGAAATAAGCATTACTGATAACACATTTTTTCTTTTTCTTTTTAGAACAATGATTTTGAGCTAGTAGTAGACTGCATGGTTCTACATAAGGGGAATAACTCTGATTTTTTTTACTTAAACTTTTTAGCGTGGATAAAAATGACATGACAGTGAGATGACTTTAGTAAGTATCAGGTATATAGGGTTTGCTGGAAAAATAGAGGAGTAAGCAGCAGTTGTACTCTTCTTACCTTGTCACTTCTAGTTGCATAAATAACTCATAACTTAATTTTAGTAACAGACAAGATTTGTTCATTAAAGTCCATCAAATTACTAAAAAATAATTTTACAGCTATGTAAAATATTGTTTCATACTTGTTTTCATAGTAAACAGTGCCATTTTAAGCATGGGCAATATTTATTTCTCAATATTGCTATATCTTAAAAAAAATGGGGGGTGGGTAGAGAAATCTAATGCCATTAGAAATATATAAATAGGCGTGGTCTGTTTAACATATAATATACTTTTTTAGTCTTATTAGGAGCACTGAAGTATGCTTAACAACACTCAAACCTGCAGCAGTCATCAGTGATCCTGACTAGGATCCGTGAAGAACGAATTCATCAGAAGTTCATAACTCGCATTCACAATCCCCCATGATATGAAAGCACGAGTGTAGTTGACATGCATTCCACGGCACATTTTCTTTATGCTACGCCCTCTCTCATTCCATATCACAATAAAAGTCGGCACAAGCCTGCAGTATTCTCCTCCTAATTTACTCTGCATTCGTACCTTCACAACATTCATAGGGTAGAAGACACTGCTTATAAAGGCCCCTAGGCAAGCACCGCTGACAAAGTCGAGAAAAACTTTCTGACTTTGCGACCCTTGTTCTGGATAGGCCTTTTGAAAATAATCCCGGCCTAGAAAGAAAAGAACATTACTTGGTCCATTTCTTAACAAAACTGCCATCATGCCCCTGTAATATTCTGACAGACCATATGGTCGCAATTCCTTAAACGCATGAAATGTGTTATTAAACTGCCGATGGTATTTTCTGTCTTGCATTAATACTTGAAGTCTCTCAAATGGTGTGAGTAAAGCCTCAACACTTCCGGCTAGTATTGCAGCAGTTGCATTTGTAACAGGATACCATGTGTTGGGGAAGTAGTAATTAAGGTCTCGTTGAAACTCATGATACAGTCCAAACATAAGTGACATTGAGGTAGTTTTTTGTAACAAAGGTGGTAGAAGGCCTCGATAAATGTGTGTTAAGCCCTCCATTTGCAGCTCCTTTACTGCTTGTAAGACCCGCAAACCATGAAGCTGTTGTCGAAACATCACCTTGTTGATGGGGAACGTGACACAAATGTTGACAAATGCAGCCCCCCAGCCGCAGATAAACTCTGGTCTTTGAAGTTGCTGCATCCAGGCTTCATACCGGCTCAACGTAGCTGACTGGTGGTTCCCTTTGTGTAGGGATACAGTTGCTCTGTCACCAAATCCCATTGTTTAGCAGACTGTATGAACCCAGGGTCACTTATGTCACATTTTAAAATCAAGACATTTTAATGTCTTTGTGAAGAACGGTTGATACATAGTGTTGGTTGTGTTTGGCTAACCTGGAAGAGAAAATTAAGGTACTAAAGTGATAGAAATCTCCAAATGGTTACTTGCGAAATAGCATATAGAGGCTACAGGGCTTAATCGTAGAGCACCAGCTTGCAAATGAGCCCTGAGTTCAACTCATAGCCAGGTTGAACCAAAGACTTAAATTGCAAGTAAATTAATTACTGCCTTACTTGAGGTTTAAAGGGTAAGTATTTTGACTGCTTTGTAGCCGGCTAGCTTCCTAAGAGACCCTGTTTATAATAACCTAATTGAGGTGCTGGTTGTAAAGATAGTATAAACACACAGATAATTAAAAATATATATATACACCTTCTTTAGTTTTGCTTGTTTTTGTTACATAGCACTGACACAATTATGGTCATCCTTGCCACATGAAAGTTAACAACCCAACCTGGACTCAAACCCAAGTGGTGAGGGGCTCTGGATTTAAGTCAGTGACTCCCCCACACCTTCTTTTATTTAACTACCTAATACTTGAAATTTTAAATATGCACAGAAGTTGGTACAAAATAAATAAACTATTCAGCTTGAAAACTTAGTGCTTATAAATTATATGGCAGACTTTAATTTTAAGGTGTCGCTGTCAGTATTGTGTGATATCCAAGAATTTTAGGAAAGAATTACTCACTACAGTAAAATATTATCTCATATAAATGTGCAACTTCAAAGAAAACTCCAGGAACAGTCCCCAATCACTATCCTTTGAAGTTGCCGACAAGGAATATGTTTGTTCCAATTTGACCTAGATCCATTATTTCTCTAAAGACTGTGTAACCGTGATAGTGAGGGTGTGAACATTGGGTACTGTTGAGAGATTAAAAGTGATAAGTTGTCATTCAAAGTATTTTTTGAAACATAAATATTATAGAAAAAAAATTTTTTTTTTCAATGCATTGAGCACCATGTTAGAAATTCTCCTCTTTTAATGCCCAAAATATGGAAAATCTTGAAATTGGGATTCATAAATAAATTGCTCATCATTAATAATATCAGATTTGTATGTTTGCACTACCCATTATTTGGATCTGATGAACACTACTAATAACTTTAATTATTCCATTAATGCAAAATGAATCGGATATGCCCATTGAATAAAATAAAAAAAAAAAAACAGTAACGTCAAGCGCAAGCACATCTGGAAGTAATCGAACGATCAGCTGCTGGGTTGCTCTATGCAACGAACATCTGTTTAGAAAATTTCAAGGTCAACACCTAAATGCATGGATGTGCGTTGGCATGAATTCATCAGTCTCCTTCAACACACTTTGTAAATAGGCAATATATACAAAAAGTTAATGAAAATATGAAGTTACCGCTGCAAATATGTTGTTCTAGATAATCGTGTTACGCAAAATATGTGGAGGCTGCCATTTTGTCTGCGGGCTTACCTCCCTTGGAACGTCGACATAATTTGTCCCTTAAATGTTCGTACTTCAGTTTACACTAATTGCGCCGTCATTGAAATGTTTGTCTCATTAAAACCGAGGGAAATATATGTGAACATGTTATTGTTGCGCTGTTTGTAAAAGTAATTTTTTAATATAAAAAATCAGACACTCTGATAATTGTATATGTTGTGTTAAAATAAATAATTGTGGCATAATTACACTTTGTGGTATAATAAACTAACATTTTATTGTAGATTAAGGATGTTGAAAAAAAGGTATGGCACTTCTTAACTAGGAATGTGAATTCGGTTCTTATGCTTATTTATAACTTTGGAAAGAATGAACATTTGGAGCGATTTTTTTTACTATCAGTATTGTTTAACAATTAAGGTGTTTAGTTTGCAGAAATGAAATCCAATTTTCCAAAACAGTGCAGATCCCTTATCTTAGCAGCCATCTTTGATGGTAACTTCAAGGGATTTTCATATGAATTGTATAGAAGGGTAAATTTTATTTTCTTGTAATTTCTTCATTTGTGGTCCGATAATTAAAAGCTATACACCATTGGAAAGCTCTTGAAATTCATATTTTTAGAATACAATATTTTTACAATTGATAAATGCACGCAGAATTAATATACAGAAATAAATAAAACTGTTGCCTCATACTTAAAACAAAATGAACAGTGTATCATTTTCGGTTGTATTTCTTTAACCTTTTTAACTATCAAAATATTGTTTTGAGATTTAAAATACTTTATAAAAGCTGTTAAATTTGATATAACATTCAGTAAAATAGACTGAAAAATAAAAACACAGTGGTGAGTTAAATACAAAACATATTTCCCTATTTCGACCTGCATTAGCTTCTGCCCACAAAGATGGCTGCCTTAAACTGTCTTATCAGTGTAGATGACATCACATGGAAACTATCTTGCACCAGATACATCCGAGGGATGATTGTCCCGAGGACGGAATTACCCGAGGAGTTCCGCTTGCCCGCTCTTTGTGAAACGACCATATGAGCACCCTTTGTCCAATGCATTATCAAAATTTAGGTTAAGTTCACATACTTTAGAAATTGAGAGAGGTAGGTACACAAATATAGAAAGAGAACAAAGAAAGTGCAAGTTTTGTAATTCTAACTCCATTGAAAATGAATATCACTTTTGACGTGTGTCCCCAATTTATACTGAATTAAGACGAAAATATCTCCGCCCTTATTTTTGTAGATGGCCAACATTAAATAAATTTTATCAAATCACGTCATCAAAAAATAAAATTCAAGTAAATGTGTTAGCAATGTTTATCTACGATGCATTTAGACTAAGAATGCAGTTAGCTGATAGATCTTAGAATTATTTGTATTTGTATACCTTTTTTCTATTCTGAAATTCCTATACTTTGAAATGTTGTTTTATATAACTTCATGAATACTCTATTTCACTTTTATGACACGTGAACATTTTTTGAATCCTTTGCCAAGTAGGCAAGAAGCTGTAAAGCTTAATGCTGAATAAATGTTTGTTTGTTTGTTATATAAAATGGCTTTGAACTGAATTAAATTACCTTTAAACATCATTGCAAACTAATGACCAGAAAGCAATTAACATCTACATGTTTAATTGATAAGTGACGTTAAAATCAATTAGCGAAAGCATAAACATACCGGCAGATTGGCAATTTATTTCAGACATGTTTACTTGTTTAACATAAATGATCACCAATTAAAATATTTTAAAGGTGTACGTCAATTAACAACAGTCAGACTTTAGTGAGTTTTAGTGACTTTTTTTTTTAATTTTCGCGCGCGCGCGTTTGTGTGTGTGTACACATGCACATAATTGCATGTAAAAATAAAATTTTAACATGAAACTATATTTAAATGTTTTCCTTTTACTCGTTCACTATGTTATTCTTAAATAACTTTAATTATGTAACATGTACATTCTGATCGTTTAATAAACTTATATACTAAATAGCAATAACCGTTCAAAAAGAGTGAACAATGACAACAAATACTTTTTATATTAAATAGTTCAAAACGGCATGATTGTAAACTAGCGACAAAGACAATTTTATTTAATAACATACTGGACCTAGGTGGCCAAACATCAGGTGCGAAATGTCAAACTGTCGTAGTTTCAAATCGGCATCACACTTGGCTTATGAAGTAGGAGAGGGATAAAGATAAATTATTTGAATGTTATTCAATTAAACATGTCAGTAAGTAATTCACTTAGTTTTTGTATGTACGTGTATGTTTCATTTTTTAACAGTGTTATAGTTTACATTCGCATAGTTATCTGGATTGCGTAAAAATTACAGAATATAATCGCTTAGTTATTGCTAGATTATAGATAAGTATTCTGACGTTTTCAGATCAAACCAAAATATTTTAAATTCAAACAGTTAGTGCATAATATGCACGATCTTCCAAAACATATCAATCCTCTTTATCTTATTTGCGTCAAAAATCCTGACATACATGGCCATGAGCCTATTGCAGGATTACATGTGGGAGTAACGAACGATAACTCTGCATAGGATGAGGGTTGAGAGAACCACAAGTGTTGCATTGAGCTTAATATATGTATCTTTAGCTATTTCTATATTTAGCAATTTGAAGCTAAACACATAATATAGCTTCGAACTACACATGTGAGAATATATCTTTATTTGTTAACGAAACAAAAGAACAACAGTAAACTTGTTGATTCGATCGTGACGCAAATAATTTAAATAAATATAAAGTGAGAATCGTGTGGCGCCATGTGACACTGTTTTCTTAAATGTCCCGTTATGGAGATTTTTTTAATATTAATGACGTTACAAGGTAATACCTTTGGTAAAACAAAAGCATTTTATTTCATGGGGCTGAAATTTCGTCGTTTGAAGAGGACGGGCATATTCGTGGGTACTTGACTTCGTGGATTGCCCTACCCACGAAATTAAAAAAAAAATACTTTCGATTTTTGACAGATGCGAAACTGAGGCCTAACACAGGGTTAGGAAACAGGGTCAATTGCGAAACTACGGATTAGCGAGTGACTCTGCCTATTGACTTACGTCACGCCTGATGATATTAATCCACGGCAGCCGGTCAATGTTTTCACAGCCGAGTCTCATCAGACGACTTTTATGACACCAAACTGTCAATAAGCGTGTCATTTAAGGGATTATATTCATAAAGATGTTAGGGGCGCGGGTTCTTTCAGGGTCTAATTTAAAGAAAGCCATTGACTGTCAATTAACGCCAATTAGCGTACTATGCAAACTGACACAAAACAGACCCTTGAGTAAACGCCCTACACCTATAAAGTTGATCAGCGCTTTTATTTCTGTTTCACTTTTACAAAGATTCTTATTGACGAAGTTTGATTATTTATTGTGCAAAATAAACTTATTAGCTACATTTTCACTTGTTATTTGTCATGGCACTTCGTGCGTGGCTGACATCGGGTTTTCAAACCCGTGCACCCACTATGCCTGGTCTTCCTAACCCCGCAGACTCGGCTTCCGAAGACTAGAAAGTCTAACCGAGGGGATTTTATATTGTTGGAACTTAAATTCGTGGATTGTCTTGCCCACGTATTCCACGAAATTAAATGCCCCACGAAATAAAATGCTTTCACAGTAGAATAAAATAAAATTTAAAGGCTATTGAACAGAATTGTCAATAAAAAAATAAGAAAAAGAACACCACATTAACTGCAATTCAAGGCATGAGATTCGAATCAACCTCCTTAGTAACCACTAAACCATTAGGCGAGTGCAAGAAATGTTGTTGTTTTTCAACTCATGTAAATCTGAAACTATTCGGCCATTTTTTGTTGAAACAAATGTCCAAAGATTTAGTTTAAACTTAACGTTTAACCAGGGTGTTGGTAACTTAAAGAAACAAGAAATAAATCAAAATGAATTATGTCATGACTTTAATACACCAATGCATTTACACAATAAAATGTAACGAAAACAAACTTTACTAAAATATTTAGCTGGGTGACGTATTTAAATTTTAGTTGTACTTCTAAGTTATTAAACTATTGAAAATTAATAATATAATAATGCTTTCTAAGAATATCGAAAACAAAAGGTTATACAACTTGAATTGTCAGTGTTATTCTGTTTATGTTATAGCTGCGGGTTTAAAGGTGGTATCCGATAGTTTGGTAAAAAATTTCCTTTCTCAAATATTCAAATAAGGCTTTGTTACCTGAAAAGGTCCTTCAAAATGCTGTTCATTGATGTCCCAGATCAGTGTGAACAGTCAAGCATAAATCACCATTCGTCATTGCAAACAGGTACGCTGCAGAGCTATTTTTAAACTTAGAAAACCACGTGACCACTTACTTCTGAGATCACGTTATGTAGTCATCCGGGTAATCCGCTCCAGACGTCGATATGTATTTTCAAAAAAGAGACCACTATAGAGCTTTTTATACAGTTGGAACAGTCAAAGTGATTTTCTTCGTGATAAGTTCTGTCTTACATTTCAGTTAGTGTTCAAAATCGTATTTTTTAAGACTAAAGTATGGGTTTATACAAAAGTTATGCCCAAAAACTCAAAGCAGAGGTTCGAAATTGTTATATGAATCTCGTATAGGCAAACTGTCGGCTACCACCTTTAAATCTAAAGAACAATTATAAGAAATAAGTGTTGACGTCAATTCCGTATACAAATCTTTTATTGAACGATTTAGCT
Source organism: Sinonovacula constricta (assembly GCA_007844125.1). Classification (NCBI taxonomy): domain Eukaryota; kingdom Metazoa; phylum Mollusca; class Bivalvia; order Cardiida; family Solecurtidae; genus Sinonovacula; species Sinonovacula constricta. The sequence goes on from CM017564.1 coordinate 1,842,251, forward strand.
GCAACCTAACCAACGATGTGTAATTAAAACTCGTATAATACATAACAATATTTACAATATGTACAAGGGTGAGTACAATCGGAAAGCCTCGGATAATTCACGAATCATCTCTCGGATGTATGACGGGAAACCCCGCGAAAATCACGTCAGTGCCTATGACGACATCAAAACAGCAAAGACCAATGTTTTGTTATCTCTACTAAAAATGCAGTAACAGTTGTGTATCTAGCGAGTGGTGAACAGTTAAATTGATAAAATGAACGTTTAAAGGATGAATTAATCATATTCACTACACCTGTAGCCCTTTTTGAAGAACCTTTTTTATGGCGTATTCTTCTTCCGGCGAACAAAACGATCGTGATTTTGTATCATTGCACCAGATACATCCGAGGGATGATTGTCCGGGGGACGGAATTACCCGAGCAGTTCCGATTCGGGTGTGTATTGCGAGAAAACCTAAACATTTAAATCCGCCACCAATGACATGAAAAAGTTTCCTGCAATATATATGTACATCTTATTTCAGTGGGGTTTTGCTCAAACTGTTTATTTAAGAAGACAGCAAAACACTTCAAGTTCTAAAGGAGATTTAGCATACATTATGCAAAATATTAATATTTTACACTGAGCTGGCGAACCGAGTTCGAGATTGTGGAGTCGACGTCTGTTACTCCCTTGACCCGTCGGTGCCTAACCGTGTAGGTTCGAGCCTCTTTTATGTATAGAGGTCTTCCAGCTGGCATGGCGGTTTTAAACAAACACTTGAATACAGGTGCTACAAGGTTTAAGATACAGAACATCGCCATTATAAACATAATTGTGTCGCTACAGTGTACATAACACAAAACAAAAAATCTACATCGTTAATATTTTTTCATACGTGTTACAGTCTGCTAATAACATTTGAAATTTAAAACATAACTTAAGAATAAGTTCTCGATTAAAAACACCGGTATCAACAAAAGTGAGAACTATTTTCGTCCACCGTTACAAAATTACTGGTAACTATGAAACGACAAACCCAACAAACAAACAAACTTAATGTTATAAATCAATACCTTAAGTTTAAAGGGTAATGGCGTATAAGAAAAGTAAAGGAATTATGAATATATTCACAGCCTAAACATGTATATCTGCAATCACATCTATAGATTCGGAATGTTTGGACATCATCTGATTCATCAGCCATCTTTCCGAGACGAAGCGAACGTGCCAAGGCGACATCAATCGGAACACCTCGGATAATTCACGAATCATCTCTCGGATGTATGTAGGTAGTCGGATCACCACGGCCGTTTCCCTAGATGGGACTTCTCTTGAGACAGACGTCAAAACAAAGATGGCAGCTCGGGTGACAGCTCACTACAGTACGATGCCAGTAAAACTTCAATTTGGGGCGGCTTCAAATTTAAATCATCCGATTTTAATTTACCAAGCGCAACAGACACGCAGCTGTCAAACGATGGCAGTGTTTATGTTTTGTGCGAATTACACAGGCATATTTTTCCGACTTCCGGCGAAGAAAACGATCGTGATTTCAGTAAGTATCATTGCACCAGATACATCCGAGGGATGATTGTTCCGAGGACGGAATTACCCGAGGAGTTCCGATTGATTTGAACGGCTTCTTTACAGAGTGACGTCGCTGATGACGCTCATGGCTTTGCATACGTCATCGACGAACAGCTTTTTGGCTCGCCTTCTGTTTTTATGCCCGTTTAAGGAGGGGCACTGGAAGAAAACAAAACAGAAAGCAAATGTAAACACATTTTAAACACTAATCGGATATGTTTTTATTACTTCTTACTAGAGAAATATGGAGATATGTTTTGACAGAAAATTGTGTCTGATACAGAAAATCCCAAAAGTTCAAATAGTATACGTCAAGATTGTCCGGAGATTGTAACAATATATCTACATGCATAAGAATGCTTGTGGGAAAGACATCAAGGAATGAGGAAGGCCTGACACAAAGCAAGATTGGAGGGAATAGATCGAGACAAAGAAAAAAGACAGAAAGGAAAGAGGTGAAGCAATGAAGAATCAAGACAGGATAATCAGAGAAAAGAAAGAAAGCAAAATGTGAAATAAAGAGACTGTTATATGAATAAAACAAGAAGGAAAAGAAAGGATCGCGAGCAGCAAGAATATGAGAGACAAACTGAGGGTCATGATGCCCAAATAAAGCTCACCTGATTGCCGTAGACAAAAACAGTACGGAGAAAGCAATATAAGCAAAGTATAAACAGACTAAAATAATTACCACATTGTTGCTGGGAAGGTGTACACAAAAATCATATCAACCAGTTTCATTTTGATTCAGGAGTTTTAGTCTTTTAAGAAGTTTAACTATAAAGCCAAATATGGAAAGATGGCCGCGCCCCTGGCGGCCATATCTTTTTATTTATCATTTTGAACTAAGTTGATAGAGGGCTAGCCAAGGAACAAGTTTACCTAATAACAAGGTTCTTGCTGCTGTAGTTTGGACAAGAAGATTTGGGATAGATTTACAAGGTAGACATATGTGGAAAAATGGTCACACCAATGATTTTGTTGACGGTTTTTTGACGGACGACCAGGGTTCGAAAATTCCACTCGTCCGCTCGTCATGACGAGTCAAACCTGCTGCAGGACTAGTTCACAATTCAAACTGCTACGGACGAGTAAAAATAAATAAATAATCAGATTGGCCAGAACTTGAGACTTTTTCTCCCACCAGCAGTGTCATTAATTGGATTAACTATGTTAAATTGTTAACAGTTTCTTTACTTCAGCTCCTTACTAGTCATTTGATCTTTGTTGGTATTGTAGACCTACTTTATTACGGAAAGTTGCTACAAAGTCTATGTTTATTTTACATTTTACAAATGCTTGTTGGTTAAAAAATTAAACTTCAATATAGGATTAGTAACTTTTCATGTAGGACGAGTGAAAAATGTAATTCACTTGTCCTACAGGACAAGTACAGGACAAGTAACCTTTTCCATAATTTTCCAACCCTGACGACCATTTTGTTTACTTGCCTAGTGATGCTGCTGATGGAATTTAAGGAATAATAGCGGTTTCGGAACAGTTAGCCTAAATCTTATTCATATTAATAATATATTACCCCTCTTTTATAAATTTTGGGATACTTTCTGCATAAACTCACGCTTTCTTCTAGGTAAAGACAATGTTGAATTGAATTCTTCCTAAATTTAAGGACTATACAAATCGTGAAATAAATAGCTCTTGATCTTAATTTTTAAAAATCTATAGATAAGCAAGATGAAAATGTCTGCGAAAATAAATATCGAAATTAACCGGATAACAACATAACGTGAGCCCAAAGTCAGTGCTCACGTTGATTTCTTAGTTTAAATATGGCTCAGATATGAACTAAACGTTTGTAAGGACGAGAGGGGTGTAATGCTTCACTTTTCACGTAGATGTATGAGCTTTCGCAAGATCTTTTCAGGTAACAATAATCCATTTGGTAGTTTGAAGATTTCTTTTAGTCCAAACTATCGAATAACACCTTTAAAGAAAGTCTAAGGACACTAGATACTCGTTTTCTTTGTTGTACACTAGGAAAATAAGAAAAGGTCCTATAAGAATTACTGTAGATAAATAAATCTTAACTACCTCTAGACAACGGCAAACAGGGTATATGTAAAAGTGACAAAACACAGAAACGAGACATAACACAAAGACAAACAAGCAGTTACCGCCTCTGAGCGGTCAGCCGGCAAAAGGACCGACTGGAGTGCTTAAACTTGGTTTTAGGATTTTATCAAACAGAATTCCTACTAAAGTCTGCTACTCTGATTATAATTGCAAGCGACATTTTTAACCGCGGCATACTCAGTTCTTTTCTCTGAAATAAGTCTCGCCGAACAGCTTCGATTTCCTGTTATTGCCTGCTAGTCTATTGTCCCCATACAAATGCATTCAATCAGAGGTATTGATCTCCAAAGCTGCGCTAATGGAATCAAAAATTCAAAACCTGTCTTAAGTACAATATGTCAACTTACCAGTACATTGGCTGATGGCGGTCCAACTGATGGTAATCCGACAGATGTTGGGCCCACTGAGAATATAACGGGGGACCATCTAACAGACGTGGGTGGATTAGCCTGGGAAACTCTGGGTCTGGGGGCGTATTGTGTGCGGCAACATTGGCATTTAGATATGCATTAGACTGCAATCTAGCACCATGCTTAAGTTTTTGCGGTGGTGGTAGTAGCTGTTGTTGTTTTTTACTACGGCGCGTACGCCGCGTGCTGCCTTTGGAAGTTTTTTGAGCTACAGGTTCCCCAACAATTGTGCTAATCTTCTCTGGGACCGAATTGATGGTTGATAGACCAATTCTTGCCCTCTCTACAAAGTTGAGATAGTATGGTAAGTAGTTATCTACTGTAGTGACACTATGGTCAACAAGAAAGAGCTTCATCAAAATGTGTCTAAGCACATTGACATTCGCCAGCTATCTACAATATAATCAGAGCAAGTTTCATAAGAATATATGACAAAGTCCTATGAGCATTGCAACATATACCAAACTCCGAAAAGGCACAGAACAAATGTATTTCACGCAAGCCAAGCGAAAACTAAGAACAAATTTGTGATGAGTCATTTAACGAAAAGAGCAAACCCGACAGTTACCGCCTTGGAACGGTCAGTTGGTAATATATACCGACTGGGGTGCTTAAACTGGTTTTACAGAGCTCTAACCTCGCACTTCCTGACAAGTTTCTCAAATGCAAGCAATGAAAAGAAAAAAGATCCATTTGAATACAAAATGTCCAAGCGCTGATATTTTCTATAAGTTATGACAAAAGTAGTGACGTCATTGAAAACTAAAGTCCACATAATGTTTAGAAAAGAATATGGTATTAATTCGATTTGAAAAGGTACACAAAAATGGTTGACTATAAATAAAATTAACTTTCTGAATCATGAACAAACAAGACCAGAGACGAGTAAATGGTTGTAGCATCCCGCTCATGCGAAGACGGAACCGAAGAACCAAAGTCTAATGTCAATCAAAGGAAATACACGTAACAATCCTTATAGGATGAACTAAATAACATCTCAAGTTTGACAATTTCGACACGAATTATTGTACATAATTAGTTAAATACTATATTGTTAAAACGTTGACATTTTGCAATTTTATGCCACCGGTGATGATGTCATTTTGTAACCATACAAATCAAGACATCATTGAAAGAAGTGAGTTTTGTTTAGATTTTTGGTCCTATTAAATGGTTATAACAGTAACTTCACATATCATAGAGCGGTTAAAAGATCGGTTTCTTAGCATTGTACAGGCCAATGAAAACAATAAGGGATACCGTAAGATGAACAATTCACTGATTTTGGCATTTCTGGTATTTGTGTAGGGATTTAAGGGTATATCAGAAATCAATAGATATTAATTTATGGCCATCGTGGTTAGCAATCGTCATCATTATCATCATCATCATCATCAACATCATCATCATCATCGTGGTTATCATCGTCATCATCATTATTATCATCATCATCACCACCACCACCACCATAATCATCATCATCATCCATCATCATCATCATAATTATCGTTATCATCATCATCATCATCATCGTTGTAATCATCATCATCATCCATCATCATTCATCATCATAATCGTTATCATCATCATCATCATCGTTGTAATAATCATCGTCATCAATATCATCATCGTCATCATCATCATAACGATGATCATCATCATTTTATGATGTCCATTTCATATTGTTTATGGGTTTTGAAGGAATTGACGAAAGACTACAGCCTTCCATTGGCTCTTGTTCTGATAGGGTAACAAGTAGTGATAATGCACACATAGGCGTAGGACAAATAGATAAGATTGGTAATGGTTAATATGCCACTGTATTAGCTAATAATTACAGTTAAGAGATAAATTTAAGTTTAAGCATGAGCATTTCCCTAATATTTTTGCTTTGTTAACAATGTAGGCTAAGTCATTATCTAGTGTTAGTGTATGAGGTAAACCCATACCTACGGCTAGGCTAAGTAGACAAGATGTGCCCGTGTATCCGTAAGTGATCCCGTGTTAGTTTATGAGGTAAACCCATACCTAGTACTAGAAAAAGAAGACAAGATTTGCCGGTGTATCCGTAAGTGACCCAGTGTTAGTGTATGGGATAGACTCATACCTAGGACTAGAAAAAAGATGTCCCAAAGTATCCGTAAGTGACCCAAGGGTAATTTATGAGGTAATCCCAGACCTAGGACAAGGATAAGTAGACAAAATGTGCCAGTGTATCCGTAAGTGACCCAGTGTTAAGGTATAAATTAAAAGATGCATAGAACAGGAATAAGTAGAAAAGATGAGGCGTGTACCTGTACGTGATCTCTCCTTGTCTCTGGGGATCTCTGATGCCTCCAGTTCCAGCCTCTCCTCATCCTCGCCCTCCTTACATTGACGTGTTTTCAGGTTACGCTTGAATATCTGAAGAGTATAGAAATTGTTTGGTTATAACCTTGTACAGGGGCACACAGGGCCAGTTGTGCTACCGACTTGTAACTCATCGGCTTCTTTACGACCGTAGTCCTGGTCAAGTACAGGAATTTGTGACATTTGTGTTGGGCTCTCTTCTTCCTCAACCGATACTAGTTGCACTTCGTCAATATGACCACGAGTTTGCTAGTACGATGTATTGAAAGTTCAAATGACTCTTCACAGATTTGTTATTACTTTTACATTCGAATTGCATGTGAATACTTTTGTCCTGTGCCTTTTCTAATTCCGGTATATGTTGCAATGCTCATAGGACGTTTGTCATATATATTTTACACTTTCTACAAATTAAATTAATCTTCTATATCTGTTCCAATCGTATGGCCTCCAGCTATCTTTACCGGTCATTACTCCATCAGTATTGCTTATTAAATGACTATCAATAACCCACCTTGACTAGTCTCTGAGATCTTAACGCACGTCCTGGTAAGGCAAACATTGTCTTGATGCGTCTCGTCTCTTCCCAGTGCATCAGCTTCTTAGAAAACGGGGCGAGATCGAGGGTGGTGACGATGTCGGAGGTGTCAGAAAACTGCAACTTCAGCGTTTTACTAGGGATAAAAAGTTGACCCTGCTGCTCATTTGCTTTCGATTTCCTTTTCCTCTTTCTTTTCTTAATACCTACAATGATATCATACAAAGGTTGGCAAATAAGAAGCAATGGGGAATGTAAGTAAAGTGATATGTTTCCCTTTTCAGATTAGATTCAATGCGGTCTAAATAGAAAGTCCCTTTACTGGCATACATATGAGCTGTACATATATACCACCTGACTTTGAGTTTGCCTGTTGACGTTAGTTTATTTAAATGCGACAGTGTAAGCAGAAACATTAACATGCACTCCAGAAGAATACAAACATAAAAAACCAAGTCATCCAAACAAAAGGACCTATTTGTATTTAGAGAGTACCACCAATGCACCTCATTGTAATTATAACAACTTTATTGTAATAACTTAAAGCCTTGGCTCAAGTAACCAGTCTCATGAACAAGCACTGAAACTCAAATTGCCTTGCACATACCAACGATTTCGCAGTTTGAAACACACATTTTGTTTGTTTATTGGGTTTATCGTCCCAACAACAGTATTTCAATTATCTGGAGACGGTGTCCACTTGAAGCAGATATAGTGCTGCCTTCACTGTGTATAGCATGCCGTGAACACCTGGCATGATACTACAGCTAGTCACATTTTCCTGACACCGGGCCAACCAGTTGTGGAACTCCCCTTATATTTGCTTGAGCGTTAGCAAGGGAGCCATACCACTACCATTTTAGCGACTTTAGTATGTCGCGGCACGGGATCGAACCCGAGGCCTCCCGTACCTGGAGCCGACGCTCTACCGATTGCGCTACCAGGTCCGGTACACACATTTTGATTTCAAAATAAATGGTATATTAACTCTATTCACTCACAGGACAACACTAATACATCAGTTTTAAAAATAGCTAATTACTATTACTAATATATCAAGTAAAATAATTTTAATATTTAAATATCTTTTAATACACTTCCAAAAAGAAACAAACTGGGACTTTTTATGAACACTTAATGGAAATTTTCATTTTTTGTTTCATTTTTTAACGGTGTTGCTTGCGACACGGTCCAGTTATGAGAAAGCTGGATTTCAGAAGCACACAGGGTTGACCCTGCATTACTTTGACTACTCGCGGCCAGTTAATCATGACTGGGTTGAAGCAGTGCGTGTACAGAACAAAAATGTACAAATAAGGAGATAAGACGCGTCAAGTGTGTCCAGGCATGCTTCAAATTTTAACATTAATATTGCTATCTATTTAAACTTTAAATTCAATACATTTTGTAATTAAGATATACACGAAACGCAGATTTATAAACAAACAATTCCACGTACGAATACCACAGCGCGGGAATATAGTTCAATGACTAGAGGAAAGTGTCGAAACGGGAACTGCTATAAGAACAAGTGTTCCAGTGGCTACGCATAATCTACTATGCCGGATATGTGCGATATCCCGCACGTTGCTTCCTTCCTCTGCGGCTCTGAATAAGGTTATGTAATGACAGATGTCATTCGTATTTCAGCATCTCAGTCTAAGCAACGTGTTGAAGAGGAGTGGTGCACGGATAGGTAGTAGTTAATTTCTGTTTATTTTGGTCGAATCCAGTAGCATGTATAAGCATTTAATTTCGACCTAACTTAAGATAAAATGCAAATTATATGCAGAAAGTATTGAATTTTTACTAAAATGGTTTCTAAGATGTAACTGACTGTGATGTAACTGTAGTCCCATTGTATAATCTATATTTTAGAAGTGGAGTTTATATGCAACTGAACTTTTCTTTTGCTTTCCAGTTTCCAGTGGGTTGTACATTTGATTTACTCTAGGGAATATTTATGACCACTGTTTGCACGTCTGTAATCGCTTACAATGCAAAACAAAACCGTCCTAACAGCGCTTCTGACTGCTTTGATTATTATCTTTCTGATGTCCTTGATAACAAATTTTGTTATCAGATATTATTCGAGTACAACATCTAGTATACACTACCTGGGTAGGTCATGGGTTTGGTTTTAAGCGGTTCGAGAGTAAAACCGTCGTCCTCATTTATAATGAGAGTGATCTGTCCTTCGGATGTGCCTGGCGCTGGTGTAGAGTTGGTCAGAAGTGAATAAGTCTTCGGAGGCTCTGTAACATAGATAACAAAGAAAAAAAAAGTTTTACGTTCAGATAATGTGCGCAATACCCTTTACAAGCAAAAATATATTTAATAAAATTACCAACAACAGAAGCTCTTATCGGATACCACCCTTCAAAGGAAGAATTAAGTAAGCTTGATAGTGCTTGTTTAATAAACTTAAACCTGCATGTATTAGGGGCGTCCGTGGCCGAGTTGTCAGTGTCGCTGAGTTGAAACTTCTCAGCCCCTCACCGCTTGGGTTCGAGTCATGGTTGCGGGTACAACTTTTATGTGGGAAGGTTTTCCAGCTAACCTACGGTGCGACGGTGGTTCTACCTAGATATAAGTCTGGGGTATTCCACCACCAGTACTTAGCTGAACGTCGTCAATATGACCATAATTGTGTCGGTGCGATGTAACAAAACAAAACAAAAACAAACCTGCATGTATTAACCACAACAAAGTTCCAAGTCCAACCACGTCCATATGTCTAAAAAATCCAACTTTGACGGAAGGTCTAATTACTAGAAAAACTTATTTAGACACAAATACCAAAAAAATAGACAATTAATAAGAATATATGACAAAGTCCTATGAGCATTGCAACATATACCAAACTCCGAAAAGGCACAGAACAAAGGTATTTCACATGCAAGCCAAACGAAAAGTAAGAAAAAATTTGTGATGAGTCATTTAACGAAAAGAGCAAACCCGACAGTTACCGCCTTGGAACGGTCAGTCGGCAATATGGACCGACTGGGGTGCTTAAACCGGTTTTACAGAGCTCTAACCTCACACTTCCTGACGAGTTTCTCAAATGCAAGCAATGAAAAGAAAAACGATCTATTTGACTACAAAATGTAAATGCGCTGATATTTTCAATACGTCATGACGAAAGTAGTGACGTCATTGAAAAATAATGTCCACATAGTGTTAAGAAAAGAGTATTATTTCGATTTGAAAAACTACCCAAAAATTGTTGACTATAAATAAAATTAACTTTCTGAATCATGAACAAACATGACCAGAGACGAATAAATGGTTGTAGCATCCTGTTCATGTGAATATGGAATTGAAAAACCAAAGTTCAATGTCCATCAAAGGAAATACACGTAACAATCCTTATAGGATGAATTAAATGACAACATAGATTACATGCACGGGGAGATTTTTTACGACCGCCACACTGCACAAGTAACATTGTTGTGATCATGAATAAGAATATATGACTAAGTCCTATGAGCATTGCAACATATACCAAACTCCGAAAAGGCACAGAACAAAGGTATTTCACATGCAAGCCTTTAAAACACTCTTTAACAAACACCATGCAAACAGGGACTTTTTATGAACACTTAATTGGGAATATCCAGCTAATTCTTTTCCAACTAGCTTTTTTATTATCTTATAGATATATGTTATTTTAGTGGTAACACAAACATGGTTATCAAATATTATTTTGTATCATGGCTAGCATATAAGCTTAATGCTCTACCTGTCATGTGTTTGGTATTAAGAGGTTTGAGGGCAACAGTTTTGTTCTTTCTGGTGATAAGAGTGGTCTGTTTTCCGGATATGCCTGGTGCCGATGTAGCGGGGATAATCGAGTCGGTCAGCAAGGAAGTGGTCTTGGGATGTGCTGTATCACAAGTACGAAATAAAGATTTGTTTTAAGTTCAGGTACGATGTCCTATACAAATTCGCAAGCAAAAGATAAAATAAAAACAACACAAAATAAAACAACAACAACGGAGTTGTTACAGGACACCACTCTACAACGGTAGCATTAAGAAAGTTTGACAGTGCCTGTTTGAAAAATGTAAACGTGCATGTATTAACCACCAAAATAATGCAAGACCAACTAGGTCCATAATTGCCACAAAATCCAAAGTAATTGTATCAGTAAAACTAATTAGGACGACTAAGTTAGAGACAACTATCAAGTTAAAACAATAAAAACATTTAAACATATATTACAAACACTGTAACTTTTTATTAAACCTTAATTGGAAGTTTACATTTATTTTTCTCATTAAACCATTTTTATTATCTTACAGATGTGTTTAGTAAGTAAGAAATTTATCGTTTTCCTAGTTTATCTAAGTACAACGTATGACATATAACCTTAATGCCTTACCTGGCATGTGTGTGGTATCAAGAGGCTCGTTTTCATGCTGCATGAGACAGGTCTGTTCCCCGGATGTGACTGGTGCTAATGTAGGGCGGACTATAAAGCCGGTCAGCAATGAAAAGAACTTGGGAGGCTCTACAACACAAGTAAGAAACAAAAGCTAGTTTTAAGTTCGGTCATTGTACAAATTAACAAGCAAAAGATAAACAAAAACAACAAATTAGAACAACAAAAACATTAGCTCTAACAGGACGCAACTCTTAAGGGCAGAATGGAGTAAGCTTGATAATGCTTGTTCATAAAACTGAAACCTGCATGCATTATTACCAAAATATTCTAAGTCAAACTAGGTTATCGTATCAGTAGATTGTATTGGAAAGGCTGATTTAAAGACAAAAATCAAGTTAAGACAATCAAAACATTTAAACATATTTTAACACACGAAAGCTGGGACTTTTTATCGACAATTAATTGGAAGTATACAGTTTAACTTTAATATTTTCTCATATGGACATTTTTATTATCTTACAGATGTCTTTGAGATATAACACAAATATTGTTTTCCGATATTATAAGTACAACGTATGGCATATAACCTAAATTCTATACTTGTCATGTGTGTGGTATCAAGAGGCTTGAGAGCAGCATTCTCGTTTTCATGCTGCATGAGACAGGTCTGTTCCCCGGATGTGACTGGTGCTAATGTAGGTGGGACTGAAGAGTCGACCAGAAAGGACGAGGATTTGGTAGTATCTACAATATAAATAAGAAACAAAAATAGTTTTAAGTTCGGACATTGTACAAATTCACAAGCAAAAGATAAAATAAAAACAACACAAATTAAAACAACAAAAACATTAGCTCTAACAGGACGCAACTCTTTATGGGCAGCATTGAGTAAGCTTGATAATGCTTGTCCATAAAACTGAAACCTGCATGCATTAATACCAAAATATTCTAAGTCAACCTAAGTCCATATTTATCACAAAATCCACAGTTATCGTATCAGTAGATCGTATTATAAAGGCTGATTTAATGACAAAAATCAAGTTAAGACAATCAAAACATTTAAACATATTTTAACACACGAAAGCTGGGACTTTTTATTGACACTTATTTGGAAGTATCCAGTTTACATTTAATATTTTCTCATATAGCCATTTTATTATATTACAAATGTCTTTGAGATATAACACAACTATTGTTTTCCGATATTATAATATCAACGTATGACATATAACATAAATTCTATACCTGTCATGTGTGTGTTATCGAGAGCAGCAGTCTCGTTTTCATGTTGGATGAGATTGGTCTGTTCCCCAGATGTGACTGGTGCTAATGTAGGGGGGCCTATAGAGTCGGTCAGCAAGGAAGAGGATTTGGGAGGCTCTGCAACACAAAAAGGAAACAAACAAAAATAGTTTCAAGTTTAGACAATGTGCGCTGTATAAATTCATAAGCAAATGATAAAATAAAAACAACACAAATTAAAACAACAAAAACATTAAAGCTTCAAACTGGACGCAACGCTTTATAGGTAGCATTTAGTAAGCTTAACCGTGTTTGTTTATAAAATTTAATCCTGCATGTATTAACCACCAACGTGTTTAAAGTCCAACATATTCCATATTTGTCACAAAATCTAAGGAAAGTCGTATCAGGAGATCGTATTAGAAAGACTTTGTTAAAGACAAATATCGAGTTAAGACAATTAATACATTTAATCATGTTTTAACACACAAAAGCTGGGACGTTTTATTAGCACTTAATTGGAAGTATACAGTTTACCTTTAATATTGTCTCATATAACCATTTTTATTATCTTACAGATGTCTTTAAATAATAACATAAATATTGTTTTCCTAGTTTATCTAAGTACAACGTATGACATATAATCTAAATTCCATACCTGGAAAGTGTGTGGTATCAAGAGGCTCGTTTTCATGCTGCATGAGAGAGGTCTGTTCCCCGGATGTGACTGGTGCTAATGTAGGGGGTACTAAAGAGTCGGCCAGCAAGGACGAGCTTTTTGGAGACTCTACAACACAAATAAGAAAAAAAATAATTTTAAGTTCGGGCATTGTACAAATTCACAAGCAAAAGATAAAATAAAAACAACACAAATTAAAACAACAAAAAACATTAGCTCGAACAGGACGCAACTCTTTATGGGCAGCATTAAGTAAGCTTGATAATGCTTGTTCATAAAACTGAAACCTGCATGCATTAATACCATAATATTCTAAGTCAAACTTGGTCCATATTTGTCACAAAATCCGCAGTAATCGTATCAGTGTATATCGTATTAGGAATACTGATTTAAACACAAATATCAGCTTAAGGCAATTAAAACATTTAAACATATTTTAACGCACAAAAGCTGTGACTTTTTATCGACAATTAATTGGAAGTTTCCTGTTTACATTTAATATTTTCATCATATAGCCATTTTTATTATCTTTCAGATGTCTTTGAGATAAAACACAAATATTGTTTTCCGATATTATAAGTACAACGTATGACATATAACCTAAATTCCATACCTGGCATGTGTGTGGTATCAAGAGGCTCGTTTTCATGCTGCATGAGAGAGGTCTGATCACCGGATGTGACTGGTGCTAATGTAGGGGGTATTATTGAGTCGGTCAGCAAGGACGACCACTTGGGAGGCTCTACAATACAAATAAGAAACAAACAAAAATAGTTTCAAGTTCAGGCAATGTGCGCTGTATAAATTCATAAGCAAAGGATAAAATAATAACACTACAATATAAAACAACAAACACATTAAAGCTTTAACTGGACGCAACTCCTTATAGGTAGCATTAAGTAAGCTTGACAGTGTTTGTTTGTAAAATTTAAACCTGCATGTATTAACCACCAACATGCTCCAAGTCTAGCTTATTCCATATTTGTCACAAAATCTAAGGTAAGTCCTATCAGTAGATCGTATTAGAAAGGCTGATTTAAAGACAAAAATCAAGTTAAGACAATCAAAAAAATTTAAACATACTCTAACACACGAAAGCTGGGACTTTTTATCGACACTTAATTGGAAGTTTCCTGTTTACATTTAATATTTTCTTATATAGCCATTTTTATTATCTAACAAATGTCTTTGAGATATAACACAAATATTGTTTTCCGATATTATAATATCAACGTATGACATATAACCTAAATTCTATACCTGTCATGTGTGTGGAATCAAGAGGCTCGTTTTCATGTTGGATGAGAGCGGTCTGTTCCCCAGATGTGACTGGTGCTATTGTAGGGGGGACTATAGAGTCGGTCAGCAAAGAAGAGGACTTGGGAGGCTCTGCAACACCAGTAAGAAACAAAGAAAAAATAGTTTTAAGTTCAGGCATTGTAAAAATTCATAAGTAAAGGATAAAATAAAAACAACACAAATTAAAACAACAAAAATATTCAAGCTTTAACTGGACGCAACGCTTTGTAGGTAGCACAAGCTTGACAGTGCTTGTTTGTAAACTTTAAACCTGCATGCATTAATACCAACCTGTTCCAAGTCCAACTTGGTCCATATTTGTCACAAAATGTAAGGTGAGTCTTATCAGTACATTGTATTAGAAAGGCTGATTTAAAGACAAACATCAAGTTAAGACAATCAAAATTTTTAAACATATTCTAACACACGAAAACTGGGAAATTTTTATTGACACTTAATTGGAAGTATACAGTTTAACTTTAATATATTCTCATATAGACATTTTTATTATCTTACAGATGTCTTTGAGATATAACACAAATATTGTTTTCCGATATTATAAGTCCAACGTATGACATATAACCTAAATTCTATACCTGTCATGTGTGTGGTATCAAGAGGCTCGAGAGCAGCAGTCTCGTTTTCATGTTGGATGAGAGCGGTCTGTTCCCTAGATGTGACTGGTGCTAATGTAGGGGGGCCTTTAGAGTCGGTCAGCAAGGAAGAGGACTTGGGAGGCTCTGCAACACAAGTAAGAAACAAACAAAAATAGTTTTAGGTTCAGGCAATGTGCGCTGTACAAATTCATAAGCAAAGGATAAAATAAAAACAACACAAATTAAAACAACAAAAACATTGGCTGTAACTGGACGCAACGCTTTGTAGGTCGCATAAGCTTGATAGTGCTTGTTTGTAATAAACACCAACGTGTTCCAAGTCCAACTTATTCCATATTTGTCACAAAATCTAAGGTAAGTCGTATCAGGAGATCGTATTAGGAAGAGATAGTTAAGGGCAAATATCAAGTTAAGGCATTAAAACCTTTGAACATATTTTAACACACGAAAGCTGGGAATAGTTATTGAAACTTAATTGATAGTATCCAGTTTACATTTATTTTTTCTCATCTAGCCATTTTCGTTATCTTACGGATGTCTGACTACTGCCACAAATATTGTTTTCCAATATTATTTGAGTACAACGTATGGCATATAGTCTTAATTGCCTACCTGGCATGTGAGTGGTATCAAGACGTTCTAGAGCAACAGCTTCGTTCCCATTGGTGATGAGAGTGGTCTGTTCTTCGGATGTGCCCGGGGCTGGTGTAGGAGGGATCATAGAGTCGGTCAGCAAGGAAGTGGTCTTGTGATGTTCTGTATCACAGGAAGAAATAAAATTTATTCTGGTAATATACGATATACATTTTACAAGGAAAAATATTTAAAAAAAAAAACAATAAAAAACCCCAACAAGATACCATCTTTCAAGGGAAGCATGAATTAAGCTCCAGTTCACATTTTTTCCCAAATAGACATATTTTTAAAATTATCTTGCTGATGCTTTTGAGTAATAACACAAATATGATTATCAGATATTATTTAAGAACAGCGTCTGACATATAAGCTAAATGCTCTACCTGTCATGTGTGTGGTATCAAAGTGTTTGAGAGCAGAATCTTCGTTCTTATTGGTAATGAGAGTAGTATGTTCGGTGGATGTGTCTGGTGCTGGTGTAGAGGGTATCGCAGAGTAGGTTTGGGGATGTTCTGCAACACAAATAAGAAACAAAACAGATACAATTTATGTAAAGGGTGGCATACATCGTTATAAATAAAAATAAAAAAATTAAAAAACAAATAAAAACTACAACACCAATAACAACAGAAGCTCTTGCCAGACTGGTAGCATCAAGTAAGCTTGACAGAGCTTGTTTGTAAAATTTAAACCTGCATGCATCAAAATGTTCCCAGTCCATCAAGGTCATATTTCTTACATAATTCAAGATATCAATAGGTCTGATTACTTGAAATACTTATTTAAACACAAAAATCAAGTAAACACATTTAAAACATTTAAACATCCATACAAAAAGGAAACAGACTTATTATCAACGCATAATTGGGAGTATCCACCTATACTCAACTATATATTTATTACTTTATCTTGCAGATGAGGAATAAAACAACTATAATTATCAGATATTATTTGAGAACAACGTCTGGCATATAAGTTAAATGCCATACCTTTCATGTGTGTGGTATCAAAAGGTTCGACATCAAAAGCTTCGTTCTCATTTTTGGTGGGTGTGTCCTTTTCTGCAGATGTGCCTGGCGCCGGCGTAGGGGGGATCATAGAGTCGGCCAGTAAGGAAGTGGTCTTGGGAGGTTCTGCAACATAAGTAAGAAACAAAAATTAGTTTAAAGTTCAGACAATGTGCGCTATACAAATTCACAAGCAAAACAATAAATAAAATAGAACACAAATTAAAGCATCAAAAATAGGAGATCGAACAGGACACAACGCTTTATGTGTAGTATTAAGAAAGCTTGAAAGTGCTGTTCATAATACTGAAATCTGCATGCATTAATACCCACATATTCCAACTAAGTCCATATTTGTCAGAAAATCCAAGGTAATCGTATCAGTAGATCTTATTAGGAAAACTTAGTTAAAGATAAATATCAAGTTAAGACTATTAAACATATTTTAACATATTTTAAACATATTTAAACATATTTTAACATAGAAAACTGGGACATTTTAGCACTTAATTGGAAATATCCGGTTTATATTTAATTTGTTCTTAAGTAGCCATTTTTATTATCTTACAGATGTCTTTGAGTAATAACACAAATATTGTTTCCTGATATTATTTGAGTACAACGTATGATATATAAACCAAATTCCCTACCTGGCATGTGTGTGGTATCAAGAGGTGCAAGAGCAAAAGCTTCATTCTCACTGGTGATGAGAGTGGTCTGCTCTTCGGATAAGTCTGGTGCCGATGTAGAGTGGATCATCGAGTCGGTCAGCAAGGAAGTGGTCTTGGGTTGTTCTGTATCACAAGTACGAAATACAATTTGTTTTAAGCTCAGGTAATGTGCGAGATACAATTTTACTAGCAAAAAATAAAAATTAAAAAACAAGACACCATCTTTTAAGGGAGTATAAGTAAGCTCGGCAATGCTTGTTCGTAATACTTAGACCCGTATGTATGTACACCAAAAGTCCAACTAGGTAAATTTTCCTCACAAAATCCAAGTTAATCGTTTTAATAGATCTGATTCCTTATAAAGACTTATTTAGACACTAATAAATTTTTAAGACAAATAAAAAATGGAACAACTTTTTACACGGAAAGAGGACACAAATTGGGACGTTTTACTCAGACTTAATTGGTAGTATCCAGTTTACATTGCTTTCCTCATCTAGCCATTTTTAATTATCTTGCAGATGCTTTTGAGTAATAACACAAATATGGTTATCAGATATTATTTGAGAACAACGTTTGACATATAAGCTGAATACTATACCTGTCATGTATGTGGAATCAAAATGTTTGTGGGCAAAAGCTTCGTTCTCATTTTTGATGGGAGTGTTCTGTTCTCCGGATGTGCCTGGTGCCGATGTAGGGGAGGTCATAGTGTAGGTCAGCATGGAAGTGGTCTCGGGATGTTCTGCAACACAAGTAAGAAACAAAAATAAAAGTTAAGGTAAAGTGTGCCGTGCATCTTTACAAGCAAAAAAATAATAAAAATAAAGAAAAAACAGACAACAACAGCATACGCTTTTTACCGGACACCACTTTCCAAGGGCAGCATTTAGAAAGCTTGAGAGTGCTTGCTTGTAAAATTTAAACCTGCATGTATTAACCACCAAACTGTAGCAAGTCCAGCTAAGTCCATATTTGACACAAAAAATATGGTAATCGTATCAGCAGATCTAATTAGGAATACTGAGTTAAAGACAACTATCAAGTAAGAAGAGATATTTAAACATATTTTAACAGAAAAATGACTTTTTATTAAGACTAAATTTGTAAGTATCCAGTTTACATTTAATTCTTTCTCACCTAGCCATTTTATTAGCATACAGATGTCTTTACGTAGTAACACAAATATTGTTTTCCGACATTTTCTAAGTATAAACTATGACATATAACATAAATTCCCTACCTGGCATGTGTGTGGTATTCAGAGATTCGAAGGCAAACGCTTCGTTCTCATTTTTGATTGGAGTGGTCTGTTCTCCGCATGTGCGTGGTGCCAATGTAGGGGAGATCATAGTGTAGGTCAGCATGGAAGTGGTCTCGGGATGTTCTGCAACACAGGTAAGAAACACAATTTGTTTTAAGTTTAGGTTATGTGCGCTATACAATTTTACAAGCAATAAATAAATAAAAAATAAATAAATAAAATTAACAACAGATGCTCTTTCAGGACACCATCTTTCAAGAGAAGCATATAGTAAGTTCGACAGTCCTTGTACGAAATACTTAAACCAACATGTATATACACCAAAATGTTCCACCTAGGTCCATGGTTCTCACAAAATCCCAGTTAAAAGTTTCGGTAGATTTCTAAGAAAGATTTACACAAATATTAATTAAAGACAAGTAAAAAATTGAAAAAATTGAAGAACTTTTTACACAGAAAAAGGAAACAAACTGAGACTTGTTATTCACACTTCATTGGAGTACCCAGTTTACATTTTTATTCTCATCTAGCCATGTTTTATTATCGTGCTGATCTTTGAGTAAAACACAAATACTGTTATCAGATGTTTTTTAAATACAGCGTCTGGTATATCGGCTAAATGTCCTACCTGGCATGTGTGTGGCATTAAAAGTTTCGAGAACAACAGCTTCGTCTTCATTTTTGATGGGAGTGGTCTGTTCTCCGGATGTGCCAGGTGCTGGTGTAGATGGTATCATTGAGTAGGTCGGGGAAGTGGACTTGGGATGTTCTGCAACACACGTAAGAAACAAAAAAAATGTTCAGATAATATGCGCTATACAATTTTACAAACAAAAAATAAATAAAATAAAACAAGACACCATCTATCAAAGGAAGCATTAAGTAAGCTTGACAGTGCTTGTTTGTAAAATTTGAATCTGCATGTATTAACCACCAAAATGTTGCAAGTCCAACCAGGTCACAAAATCCAAGGTAATTGTATCAGTAGATCTAATTAGGAAGACTTAGTTAAAGACAACAATCAAGTTAAGACATTTAAACATATTTTAACATAAAAATGGACTGTTTATTAAGACTTAATTTGGAAGTATCCAGGTTACATTTAATATTTTCTCACCTAGCTATTTTTAGCTTACAGATGTCACTGTTTAATAACACAAATATTGTTTTCCGGTATTATTTAAGTACAACGTATGACATATACTATCAATTCCCTACCTGACATGTCTGTGGTATCAAGAGGTTCTAGAGCAAAAGCTTCGTTTTCATTTTTGATGAGAGTGGTCTGTTCTCCGGATGTGCCTGGTGCCGATGTAGGGGAGATCATAGTGTAGGTCCGCAAGGAAGAGGGCTCGGGATGTTCTGCAACACAGGTAAGAAACACAAATTTTAAGTTCAGGTAATGTGAGCAATTAAATTTTACAGACAACAAAATAAATAAAATAAAAAATAAATAACAACAAAAAATTAACAACAACAGAAGCTCTTACAGGACACCATATTACTTACACAATTCAGGGTATCAGTAGGTCTGATTACTTGAAAGACTTAATTAAACACAAATATCGAGTAAAGACAATTGAAATATTTGCGTTCTATACAAGTAAGGAAACATACTTATTATTAACACATAATTGGGAGTATCCACCTTATATTGTTTTTCTCAACTATCCATTATTTTATTATCTTGCAGATGCTTTTGAGTATTAACGCAAATATTGTTATCAGATGTTATTTGAGAACAACGTCTAACATATAGGATAAATGCCCTACCTGACATGTGTGTGGTATCAAAAAATTCGAGAGCAACATCTTCGTTATCATTTTTGATGTGAGCGTTCTGTTCTCCGAATGTGTCTGATTCTGATGTAGGGGAGATCATAGTGTAGGTCAGGAAAGCTTCTGCAACAATTGTAACATTAATATTGAAAAATAATGTTCACATAGTGTTTAGAAGAGAGATAGGTATTATTTCGATTAGAAGACCTACACAAGTTTTTGATAGTAAATGATATTAACTTTTTGAATCAAGAAATCGTAGAAAAGTAAATGATTGTAGCATCCTTTTCATGTGATGATGGAATTGAGGAACCAAAGTCCAAGGTCCATCAAAGGAAATACACGTAACAATCCTAATGAATAAAATGAAAACATAGTTTGCATGCACGGGGACATTTTTTACCACCGCCACACTGTACAGGTAACATTGTTGTGATCATTTATGAATAAGAATATATATGACAAAGCCCTATGAGTATTGCAACAAATACAAAAAATTTAAAAGGCACAGGACCAATGCATTCACATACAAGCCAAATGTAACAGTAAGAACAAATCTGTAATGAGTCATTTAAAAGAGCAAACCCGACAGTTACCGCATTGGAACGGTCAGTAGGCAATATGGACCGACTGGGGTGCTTAAACCGGTTTTACAGAGCTCTAACCTCGCACTTCCTGACGGGTTTCTCAAATGCAAGCAATGAAAAGAAAACCGATCCACTTGCCCCAGTGACGTACTTTTGTAACCCACATTACCCAGTTACGAACTCGTCCAGTATTTCAAGCAGACAATTATTCTGACCAAGTATGGCAAAGACGTCTTAAAAGGGAGGTCATAAAGTTTTAAAAAAAATAATATTTGACTTAGTGATCTACATTTTGTTTGAGTAATAATATAAATATTGTTATCGGCTTTTATTTAAATACAACGTCTGACATATAAAATAAATGCCCTACCTGACATGTACATGGTGTCAAGAGGTTTGAGACAAAGAGCTTCGTTCTCATTTTTGATGAGAGTGGTCTGTTCTCCGGATGTGTCTGGTTCTGATTTTGGGGATATCATAGTGTAAGTCATGGAAGTTTCTGCAACATTTGTAACAATAATATTTAGTTGGTAAGAAAGGTAACGTACTGCTGCCGATAAGAGGAGTAAATATAGTTTTGTACAATCATATACCCGATAATGCTATACCAAACCCTGTACCCTGTGCTGGTACTCGTTTTCGATTGTCATCAAACGATTGTCATGAGTACCAGGTAGGAAGAATAATAAAGCAGGAGTTCTCTTGGGCTAACAAGTAAAAAATCAACAACACACATAATGAGAGATCTGAATGTAAAAAGTAAGATAATAATAAACAAGAGGTTGACGATGGCCCTTAATCGCCCACTTTAAGACTCGGGCGTTTATTAGGCTTATATGTGGAATAGAGTGATTAGGAGATATTTACTTTAGATATATTTGGTGAAGATTGGGTTATAAATGTAGCCTCCATGGTGTTCACAAGGTCTTTTTCTAACATTTGACCCAGTGACGTACGTTTGTAACCCAGTTACGAACTCATCCAAGATTTTAAGCAGGCAATCATTCTGACCAAGTATGACGAAGACGGCCTAGGGTGGTCACAGTTTGTGTTTTTATAAGATTTGTCCTAATCACCTACTTTTTTCTGAGTAAGAACACAAATATTGTTATCGGCTTTTATTTGAGTACAGTGTCTGGTATATGAGATAAATGCCCTACCTGACATAAGTGTGGTATCAAGAGGTTCGAGATCAAAAGCTTCGTTCTCATTTTTTATGACAGTGGTCTGTTCTCCGAATGTGTCTGATGCTAATGTTGGGGGCATCATTGAGTAGATCAGGGAAGATTCTGCAACAATGATAACAAACAATAAAAAGTATACAGTTGTTAATTAAAGTATCGATACGGGGAGTTATATATCATTTTGTATATCCACATATCCCATAATTCTTTCTCGTACCCAGTGTTGGTACTCATTAGAATTGTCATATCGAGACGATTCTAATGAGTACCAAGTGGAAAGGGTTAGGAGGGAGAACAATGGAGTTAGTAGGAGCTGTAAATATCTTTTCTAGGGCTCTGGTGTTGTGTGCAATACGTATTTAACATGTAAATAAAATATAAAAAACAATAAGAAAGCAACAGGGGCTGCCATAGGACAAAAGTCAAACAAAAACCGCTTTAAAGGTGGTATTCGACAGTTTTGACTAATTTTGCCCCTCAAGTAACCAAATAAGTCATTGTTACCTGAAAGCGTGTTGCAAAATGCTGTTCATTAATGCACTAAATCTGTGTGAACTGTGAAGCAAAAACCCCTACGTGTCATTGCAAACATGTATTTCCTATCTGAGCTACGTTGCCGAGAAATCTATTTTTAAACTAAGAAAACCCTTTACAATTCCATTTTTAGATCAGGTTACATAGTCATCCGGTTAATCCACTGTGACGTCGATATCTTTCTTTAGCAGAGATAACAATCATGCTTATTTATAGATTTGGAAAGAGTGAACTTTTCGAGTGTTTATTTTCGCGATTTTCACTATGTTACAATATAGGTAGTGTTCAAAACTGTCTTTAATTAGAATAAACAATGAGTTTATGGAAAGATTATGCCCAAATTCAACAAAGTAGTGGTAAGATATTGTTACATGTAATTGATGTAGGCAAACTGTCGGATACGACCTTTATATACCATTTTAGGCAACATGAGTACATAAGCAACATTTGCATTTGGAAAATCAAAAAAGTCCAAGCAATCCTGATAGCAAGCCACACAAGGACTGTCAATTAATACCTACCTATTTACCTACCTACCTACCTAAAGACACCCACCCATTCATCCATCTAAGTAAATCTAGTAACATGAAGTCTGTATTCCTTTTAGCTTCTAACAATAGGCAAATAAGAAAAGGTCCTATCAAAATTTCCACAAATATTTAAATTTAATCTACCTGTAGACAAAGGATTTTTTTAAAAAGCCATGTATGAAAAATGGCCACGACCCTGGCGGCCATGTTTTACCGATCTAAATTCTGTAAACATTATTTTTAGAGGACCACCTTATATATATATCAAGGATCTAGTTCACATAGTGTCTGACAAACTTTTGAATAAAGCCTTATATATAGTGATACAGGACCACCTCAGGAACATGTGTACCTATATATCAAAGCTCAAGCTCATAAAGTAAACTTTTACATTATATAGCCATATAAGAAAAGTGGTGACGCCCATGGCTGTCATTTTGCTGGACGGAACAAATTTTTTCAAACACTTTTTATAGACAGCCACCCAAGGAACATGTATTCCAAATATCAAGAGGTAGTTTCTGAGGAGAAATTATTCAAATGTTAACTACATAGCCGTAAAAAATAGCTACGACCCCGGCGGCCATGTTTGTTAAAGGATCGAAGTTTTTTATTAAGGGCCACCCAAGAAACATGTTGACCAAGTATTAAGGCTATAAACCATGTAGTTTCTGACAAGAAGAATTTTAATGTTTTCCTACATAGCCATACTCGTATATTGAAAATGGCCATTGGTGACCATGCTTTTTACCGATCCAAGGCATTGTGGCTACGCATTTATACAGATCAAAATTATTTTAACAATTTTCATACAAGGCTAATAAAGGAAAAAGAACCCCAAATAACAAAACTCTAGCTCTTGTGGTTTCTGACAAGAAGATTTTTTAAGTTTTCCTAAATAGCCATATATGGAAAATGGCCACGCCACTGACGGCCATGTTTTTTGATAGATCAAAACTATTCGAATAACTTTTCATTTTCCCTGCCTAAATAAACTTCTGAGAAGGTCTGGCTAACTTTGGCCCAGCGTTTTCAAATGAAATGTCAATTGAAAATGTTGACGGCCGAGTGACGCCGGACGATCACAATAGCTAAACCTGAGCATAAGCTCATGTGAGCTAAAATAGGAAAGGGGTATCGCAGAAAGCAACCGAAAGGAAAAGTATCGAGACAATGACAAATACGAGACATGCACGAAAAATAGCGAGACAATGAATGCGACAGATGAGAGGAAGTAAAGGGACAATGAATAACCGCGGGGTGAGGAAATGTTAGGGACAATGAGGAAATGTGAGGCAGTAAAGAAAACGAAAGATGAGAGAAATAGCGAGACAGTGACAAAAGAAAACGATAATGGTTAGAAGAGAAACAATAAAAAGGCACGAGATGAACGTTGTGATAAAATGAAGTAAGTGAGATATGAGGGAATATAGCGTGACGATGAAAAAGCTTTGTAGAAGAAGGAAAGAGAAAGGCGCAAAATATAACGAGAGGAGGGGAAGAACGTGAATCGAGACAGGTAAGGCTTCAGAGGATGATCATCAGTGAGATTTCTTTGTTTTTTTTATCGCAAGTGGAGCAGGTTTGACATAACTGGCAAGTAAAATTGGTTTATTCAATTATTTCTATTTTGTACACACTTTAATACCATTTCATCTGAAGTTAGGTACTGTACGCAGTTACGCTGTAACATTGTATACATGAATAAAAAACAACAACACACCGATGGGTTATGTATGACAAGACATTTATTGAACCAAACAACATCGTGGTAGGCTTTTCCTAGAGTGTGTGTTACAATATTCACTAAAAGATTCCATATTTTACACATGACAGATTCATGATTCATGGGTGCTTGCCCTAACTGATCGTTCTAATGCGATAATTGTTGTGTTTTCTCTATTTGTGTATTGCCGTATATCATGGTTTTGTAATTAATGTCAGTGGTCTCCCACTGCTGGTATGCATTTTCATGTCCTTTATATAAGAAATACTCTTAATTTTATTTTAAATTTTCTTATTTTCATCTTAATTCTCAGACAGGTTTGCTAATTTACCTAGATAAGATTTTGTGGAATTGTGGGAATTTGACGCATTCCTTAAAAGTATAGAAAAGTGGGAAAATAATATATTTCTACAGTAACTATAATTTATATAAAACA
The DNA here is from genome assembly GCA_007844125.1 of Sinonovacula constricta. Taxonomy (NCBI): domain Eukaryota; kingdom Metazoa; phylum Mollusca; class Bivalvia; order Cardiida; family Solecurtidae; genus Sinonovacula; species Sinonovacula constricta. The sequence continues at coordinate 1,867,792 of CM017564.1, forward strand.
CCTTCTAAAATTGGAGTTATTATAATGTATTATAAATAGACTTAAGTAAGTTTATAAACGAAACAAAGTAACTTGGGGATGAAGGTTCCAGACAGGCAATGGCAGAACCATCGGTAGGTCCTACGCCAAGCTTCAAGAAGCATTTCTCAGCACATATTTGCTCAGGCTCGAAATTTTGGCCGCTCAAAAGGGTATTCATCATCGGAGCCCACGGCTACTGAATACGTTTCACCTTATTCATACACAGTGGGACACCTTATTCATACACAGTGGGATTTTTATCTACGATATCGCCGTATTGAAAGTTATATTTGAATAGATATCAGCCAATCAAAACAACGCTTATATTTCCGCAACTCGAGCGTTTGTAGGTAGCTAAGTATCTGGAAACATGAATTCTCTTTGCATTGTTGTCGTCATTTTGGAAGGAAAGCCGAAACAATGAAAGAACGAGCTTCATCATTGGACTGAAATCTTCATCGGATTATGAAGCGACCAATGAAATATCATAACCGAAAAGTGAACTAAATATCCCATGGGAATGGAGATTAACAATTGATATATTGAACGACCTTTGATGTTTTCATCAATGCTGTTCTTGATTTCTTTCCACAGTTTTCACAGTAGAATACACCGAATGTGAGTTCTGATTATATTCAAAGAGTCTAAACGTGTATATCGAAAACCACATCGTCTATAGATGCGGAATGTTTGGACGTCATGTGACTCTTCAGGCCATCTTTCCGAGATGAAGCGAACGTGCACAGGTGACACGTGAACGGCTTCTCTCCGGTGTGACGTCGCTGATGGCGCTCCATGAAATCTCTCCGCGCAAACACGGCGTTGCATACGTCACAGACGAACAGCTTCCTCGGCGAGTTCGCTGTTTTTATGCCCGGATTAGGGAAGGGCACTGGAAGTAAAAGAAAACAACACGAAATGTAAAGTTCGCTCATTTTTAAGACTTATCAGCACTTCACCACTACTTAAGATATGGACCATGGACGAGGAAGTTCGCTAGCAGTCAGTATTGACAAACATCCAACATGGTTTAAAATACTAAGAAAAGAACTATTGAATGCGACTATAACATAATACTTTTATTATCAAAGGATTTCAAGTACGGTTATCCTATTTATCGGATTTAACGTAAAACAAACTGGGTTTGAATCGAAAAAAAAATAAAATTTTGCATGTAAATATATATGGCTGAATCAAGAAAAGTGATATTTATTCAGTAAGAAAAGCATCAGTAAATATCTTATTGGAACTACACATCTTAATATTACTTAGAAGGACATCGCAATAAAATGATCGAAGTTGGGTTGTTGAGCTATTTTAACCTCTTGCCTTGTTTCTATTTGGAAAAAAATAGATTTTGCTGCGGTTAAGCCAGTTCGGTTCAATATAACACTAAATAAGCCTTACAGCTAAGGATAAAGGCATATTTGTGTTTAAATTTTTAAATGTGTCTAAAATGTTTAAACGGGTCTAAATGTTAAAATGTGTCTAAATTTTACAGCCAACGATTAAGGCATATTTGTTTCAATGTTTAAATGTGTCTAAATGTATGTTCAAATGTGCCTCAATGTGCAAATGTATCTAAATGTTTAAATGTGTCTCAAATGTCTAAATGTGCCTCAATGTTCAAATTATCTAAATGTTTAAATGCGTCTAAATGTTTAAATGTGTCTAAATGTTGAAATGTGTCTAAATGTTTAAATAAGCCTCAATGTTTAAATGTGTCTAAATGCGTGCAATTTATTTAAACGTTTGTATTATCGGCCTTAGGATTGCTACTGAAATCTGATTAAAACCAGTGGTTTCAGAGGAGATTTCTTCCAAAGAATGTTGACGACGGGCGGTGGATGACACATTGCCCCATCCCGAGTACTCAGGAAATAAACAGACAAGGAAGAAAGCAAGAAACAGAGAAAGTAATAAACTAGTCAAGCAAGAGAATAAAATGAAACAAGACAGATATAGATAAGGAAATAAAAAAAACAAATATGATATCAAAGAAAGCGAAACGATGAAAACAATTCAGAGAGAATTTGACTTTGAAAACGATGAAAAATCAGCGAGACAACAAAGTGAGAGATGGGGAAACGTTTATAGACGATGAAGATAGCGGACGATGAGAGAAAGTAGCAAGGTAAGGAAGACAGCAAGAGATGGGGGAAAATAATCATTTTTCAATACCCTGCGACTTTCTTTTCGGATCGGAGCATGAATCACCCATAGCGGGGAATCTATTAACAAAATCGCATTTAGGTCGAGCGGGCAGTCTCTAAAACTATCGACCGATATTTTGCAAAACACTCTGCTACTGCTAGGTTTTTCCACTGTTATATCTTTACAACAGTATTCATTAATGCTTTAATTAAATTAGTGTTCGTACAACTTAATAAAAGAAAGACATACAGTCTTATTCTGGTCATTAACTGGACTAATTAAGAAAGCGAGGAATGAAAGTAGTTGTGCATATTAAGAAAGCGAGAGATGTAGAAAGTATCTGGGCAGTTTTAAGAAAGCGAGAGATGAAAGTAGTTGTGCATATTAAAAAAGCGAGAGATGGAGAAAGTATCTGGGCAGTTTTAAGAAAGCGAGAGATGAAAGTAGTTGTGCATATTAAAAAAAGCGAGAGATGTAGAAAGTATCTGGGCAGTTTTAAGAAAGCGAGAGATAAAAGTAGTTGTGCATATTAAAAAAGCGAGAGGTGGAGAAAGTATCTGGGCAGTTTTAAGAAAGCGAGAGATGAAAGTAGTTGTGCATATTAAAAAGCGAGAGATGGAGAAAGTATCTGGGCAGTTTTAAGAAAGCGAGAGATGAAAGTAGTTGTGCATATTAAAAAAAGCGAGAGATGTAGAAAGTATCTGGGCAGTTTTAAGAAAGCGAGAGATAAAAGTAGTTGTGCATATTAAAAAAGCGAGAGGTGGAGAAAGTATCTGGGCAGTTTTAAGAAAGCGAGAGATGAAAGTAGTTGTGCATATTGAAAAAGCGAGAGGTGGAGAAAGTATCTGGGCAGTTTTAAGAAAGCGAGAGATGAAAGTAGTTGTGCATATTGAAAAAGCGAGAGATGGAGAAAGTATCTGGGCAGTTTTAAGAAAGCGAGAGATAAAAGTAGTTGTGCATATTAAAAAAAGCGAGAGATGTAGAAAGTATCTGGGCAGTTTTAAGAAAGCGAGAGATAAAAGTAGTTGTGCATATTGAAAAAGCGAGAGGTGGAGAAAGTATCTGGGCAGTTTTAAGAAAGCGAGAGATGAAAGTAGTTGTGCATATTGAAAAAGCGAGAGATGGAGAAAGTATCTGGGCAGTTTTAAGAAAGCGAGAGATGAAAGTAGTTGTGCATATTAAAAAAAGCGAGAGATGTAGAAAGTATCTGGGCAGTTTTAAGAAAGCGAGAGATAAAAGTAGTTGTGCATATTAAGAAAGCGAGAGATGTAGAAAGTATCTGGGCAGTTTTAAGAAAGCGAGAGATGAAAGTAGTTGTGCATATTAAAAAAAGCGAGAGATGTAGAAAGTATCTGGGCAGTTTTAAGAAAGCGAGAGATGAAAGTAGTTGTGCATATTAAAAAAGCGAGAGATGGAGAAAGTATCTGGGCAGTTTTAAGAAAGCGAGAGAAAGGTGGGTGCCTGGGGGGGGGGGGAAAGATGGATAAAGTAGCTGGGGACATATAGACAGCTAAAGATGAGAGATAGTAGCTGGACACATTTAGAAAGTTAGAGATAAGGGAAAGTAGCTGGACACATAAGGAAAACGAGAGATGGAGAAAGTAGACGGAAACATTTAGAAAGCGAGAGATACTCGAGATTAGGGAAAAAACAGCTGGCCACATTTAGAAAGCGAGATATGGGAGAAAGTAACTGGACACACGAAAAATGCGAAATATAGGAGATTATAGCTGGGCACATTTAGAAAGCGACAGAATATGGAAAGTAGCTTGTGAGATTTAGAATGCGAGAGATTGACAAAAATATCTGGACACACGGAGCCAGAGATTAGGGAAAGTAGTAATACAATGAATAAACGACATGGAGGGAAATCATGGTGAGAGGACAGATAATCTGTTAAAAGAGAAATCAGGGTAAGAGGAGAGATAATCTGTTAAAAGGAGAAAGCGATGGAAGGGAAAAAACGAGACAGGGAAGAAAACGACAGAGGGTGATAATCCAGGAGACCTTTGTTTCTATAATCGAAGTTTATGCAGACTTTACATAATTGTCCATATAAAATGTGTTTTTATTTAAAAAAAATTATTTAATGTCTTTGTTTACACTTTAATAACCTCGCATCCGGAGTATTAATGGACCGAAGATTTGAACATAGCAATCATTTATTAAACTAAACAACACAATAGTATGCGCCTCTCAGTTAATGCACCGCTCTAGTCCGTAGTTACAGTTGCTACCAGCTTTATATTACTTTTTCGATAAGTCAAAAACCCTTCTACCACTGTCGGGTAATAATTATTTTTCTACCTTAACAAAAAGTATTTTAGCAAATATTTACTTGGGAAAACACTAAACAAATATAAAACAGAGGTTTCATACACACACACGTACGCACACAAGTTTCGTGAATGAATAAAAAATGTAAACATACTTTATGTTTACACTATGTACACACTGGCATCATTGTCTTTGTTTAGAAAGTTAAATTCTCAGCAATGTTTGAAAATGCTCCGTGCCCCATAATCCTCTTGGCTCTTTCACACAGACCGGTCTTTCAGTTTTGTGTTGACACATTGCACTGGCCCTTTGGGCGCTTTCACACACACTGGTCGCTCAGTTTTGTGATGACACATTGCACTGGTCCTTTGGGCCCTTTCACACACACTGGTCGCTCAGTTTTGTGATGACACATTGCACTGGTCCTTTGGGCGCTTTCACGCAAAACGGTCTTTCAGTTTTGTGTTGACACATTGCACTGGTCCTTTGGGCGCTTTCACACAGACTGGTCTTTCAGTTTTGTGATGACACATTGCACTGGTCCTTTGGGCGCTTTCACACAGACCGGTCGCTCAGTTTTGTGATGACACATTACACTGGTCCTTTGGGCGCTTTCACACAGACTGGTCTTTCAGCTTTGTGATGACACATTGCACTGGTCCTTTGGGCGCTTTCACACAGACCGGTCGCTCAGTTTTGTGATGACACATTGCACTGGTCCTTTGGGCGCTTTCACACAGACCAGTCGCTCAGTTTTGTGATGACACATTACACTGGTCCTTTGGGCGCTTTCACACAGACTGGTCTTTCAGCTTTGTGATGACACATTGCACTGGTCCTTTGGGCGCTTTCACACAGACCGGTCGCTCAGTTTTGTGATGACACATTGCACTGGTCCTTTGGGCGCTTTCACACAGACCGGTCGCTCAGTTTTGTGATGACACATTGCACTGGTCCTTTGGGCGCTTTCACACAGACTGGTCTTTCAGTTTTGTGATGACACATTACACTGGTCCTTTGGGCGCTTTCACACAGACCGGTCGCTCAGTTTTGTGATTACACATTGCACTGGTCCTTTGGGCGCTTTCACACAGACCGGTCGCTCAGTTTTGTGATGACACATTGCACTGGTCCTTTGGACGCTTTCACACAGACTGGTCGTTCAGTTTTGTGATGATGACACATTGCAATGGTCCTTTGGACGCTTTCGCACGGACTGATCGTACAATCTTGTGTTGACACATTGCACTTGTCCTTTGAGCGCATTCACACGGACTGATCGCACAATCTTGTGTTGACATGTTGCACGTGTCCTTTGAGCGCTTTCACACGGACTGATCGCACAATCTTGTGTTAACACATTGCACTGGTCATTTGGACGCTTTCACACGGACTGATCGCACAATCTTGTGTTGATATGTTGCACTTGTCCTTTGAGCGCTTTCACACGGACTGATCGCACAATCTTGTGTTGACACACTGCACTTGTCCTTTGGACGCTTTCACACGGACTGATCGCACAATCTTGTGTTGACACACTGCACGGGTCCTTTGAGCGCTTTCACACGGACTGATCGTTCAATCTTGTGTTGACATATTGCACTGGTCCTTTGGGCGCTTTCACACTGACTGATCGTTCAATCTTGTGTTGACATATTGCACTGGTCCATTGGACGCTTTCACACAGACCGATAACTTTAAACTCTTCTGCGCGAACACTGACAAGAATTCTGGAAGGTTTCTGATGAAGACCTACCCTGTTTGTTTCAAAGTGTGCAGAGATTGTTTTTCATGTTAACATTGCAGTAGGTGATGGTTATTTAACTCAGACCGACTGGGCTATTTTATTTGTTCATGTGTACGATCTGATGCCGAAGGTAGCTTGATTTGACGGCAAAACTTCGCTGACAAATATGACAAGTGAACGGTTTCTCCCCTGTGTGTGACCGCACATGCGTGTCAAGTGCCGACGGAGAGGCGAAATCCTTCTCACACAGCGTGCATGCATATCTTTGTTTACCGCTTCTTTCTGTGGTTAGTCGCTCGGCAGATGATGGTAGCTCAGCGGAGGCTCGTCGCTTCGAGGAGTATTGTCGCACAGTTAATGATGGTCCTTCAGTTAAGGTTTGTCGTTCAGTGAAGGCATGTCGCTCGCCGGAGTGCTGTCGCAGAAACGTGATTGGATTCGTTCCGTGACGAATCTCGATTGGCAGATGACTGTCAAGAGCGTTAGCATCCAATATACCACCTGTGATAGAATTAAGAAAAATGCGATTTAGAAATTTTATTGACGGCAAATGTTATAATGTTAGTATCAAGTTAACATTTTCAAACGTTTGACTCCTTGAACTAAAATGTATTTTGTATGATTTGAAATCTTGTTCTTTTTTAATTGTATAGAAAGCAAATGTAACAACACGAATTTAGATTTTTGCTAAGACATGCTTGTTATTGGTAAGGTTAAGGAATTTATGGCACGTATGGCAATTTGTATTGTTAGAGATCATCCAAAAATATCTGGGAAATATCTGAATCGCCGACTGCACTACAGGTCAGCTAGAAGACTGTGCCACATTAAGTCATTAAGCATCTAACGGGACTCGAACATACGTGGTTGGAAGCTAAGCAGTCAAAGGAGTTATGTCTACCAGGTCTGGATCAAGGTTGGGGGTGGGGTGGGGGGAATGCATCCCCCACCAACCAGGTAAAAGAGTACATATATGTAAGCTTACCGATACTAAACTTCAAAAGTAAATTTTGTTGACTGCTTAGATCGAAGTTATGATTACTTACTGTATAATATATATATATATATATATATATATATATATATATATATATATATATATATATATATATATATATATATATATATATATATATATATATATATATATATATATATATATATATGTATATTATTTACTGCGATAAAATGAATGGACATTGATTCATACCCATCCAAACATTTTTTTTAATCTGGATCCGCCGCTGGACCACCACGCCACCTATTATTAATATTCTACAAGGTCAAGGTGAGGAAAGCGTTATAATGCTTTATTAAATCCATGGATTTTTGCCTACAATCTAAAGTTGTCTCAATGAGAAAATGTCTTTGTAAATTCTAGGAGAGACTAGGTGGGACATAAATCAACCAACAGAAGAACTTTGACAAGTGTGTTGTTTATTTTAATACGGACAGGTTATTAACTGAACTATATACAGTAACTTACACGGTTGTACTTGAAAGTACAATGCAAATGTTGTTTTTTCCTCTTTCTCCTTTGCCTTTTCATGCATGTTTAAGTTATGTGCTATAAATATAATTTATTTATGTGCTACTTTAAAATATTTTCACAGCACATAAAATATTCAACATCTTTCAATATTTTTTTGATATTTGTGATTTAACTACTCTTTTGTATTGTTTCTGTTCCCAATAATTCAGTTTCTCATTGTATTTATAGGTTCATATCTCCAGAAACGGGAGAACAATTTATAAAAAATTGATAGATGTGTACAGACATGTTGCCTACCGAAAGATCCGTCACAAGACTGCGTGCTTACCTATCTTAAATACACCATTGTATGCAAATTCATAAACAGTTGACCATAGCAGTGGTTAAACATTGAAAGTCTAATTGTCAGTACAATTGTTTCTTACACGTGACACACCTCAGGCTGTCAACCAGGTCTTCTTCAAAATATAGGAATATTTTCGCAAGAAATATAGGCGTTTTTTGGATAGTTTTGAGGCAAAATATAGGAGTTCCCACCTTAAAATAGTTTCCTGTACTGGCACGTATAGTAACAATTCTTACCGGTACACCTTCTGTTTCTACAATAATCAATGTCCAAAATGTCTACCTTAAAATGAAGGAAACCATTAACTTTGAACAACAGCACCACAATCCAGGTAGATGGCTACTGCAAAGCACATCACCATCATCTGAATGGTCACCTAAAAGACCTGTGTCCTATTGCACTGCCTTGCATGGTGACCATACAGATAATTATGAGGAGTACAGCAACATTATCTGAAGGGTTGCGATGCTGTTGCAGGAATAGACATTCTCTTACCTGTAAAAAAAAGCCAAAAGCAGTATCAAAGCAATATTTACTCCCCTTATTTATCGGCAACAAATTTACTAAAAAATATAGGAATATTTTTAAAAATAAAGAAAAAAATATGAAATATAGGAGGTTTTTCAGAATACATGATTTTGATCCAAAATATAGGAGAAATAAAGAAATCAGTTGACGCCGGTATCATTAAAGTGTTATACCTTCCATTATTCACACAAGAATCGAATAGTCGAGCTTAATATGGCTACATGCCAGACTGAACATCAGAAAATACGACACAACTACCATGTCGGAGCTCCAGACATCTCTTTTATTTCTCCTCCAAATCCTGTATACCTGGTACTTATTAGATCCATCTCTACATGACAATTCTAATGAGTTCCTACACAGTAGGGTTTAGTTGAGAATTATGGGATACATGGCAACACATAATCAATTTTACTCCTCTTTTCTGAAGGTCTGAGCTTTATTTACACTGTCCGCTGATAGTGTGTAGTAGTTTTGACACAATTATAAACGAGGAAATGATTTCGGTTTTTGCGATGTACACTAAACATATAACATAGGACTTCCATATAATATAGGACCATTAAACCATACCGCCTATTGAGGGCATACATGTATACAATAAATGACTTGACGTAAAAGGTGCAGTTTAATTAACAATACAAAAATACTAAAATTTTTTTATATAAAAAAATCCTAAAAAACGCTCACACTCAAAATTTTAGGCAAATTGCCTTTTTTCCCCAAGAGCTGAACACAAACGCTTGAAAAGGGCAATTTGCCGTAAATTTGGGCGTTTTTAGAAAGAATATTTATTTTATTCTACAGTTCCCAATGGAAGAATTTCCAACATTTTCTGTCTTTTTAAGTTTGGAAAGTTTTATACATATTTTAAGAATATTAATCGAATTTCAGGTTTCCCTGATAAAAACGCCAAGATCTAAATAAACAATATCTGAACACGAAATTGGACACGAAATAATTGAAATATCACTATACAAGTGCAAAAATTAATGATAAATAAAAAAAATCGATTACTAGTTCTTATTCGGAAACAAACTACCTTATGTGTTGATACTATGTCAGCAACCGATTGTAATAAATAACAATATTTGAAAAGTATGTAAAAGTGAAACAGCCGTTACTTTACTTTAAAAAAAAATGTTGGAAACGATTGAGCCAGGCACAAAATCCAACAAAGCCTTTCATCCACGTTCGCCATATTTTAATCCAAAAGTTTATCATTATTTTATTTTTTATTTTTAAAATATTTCTAGAGCAAATAACAATAATATTTTTTAAATATACTTCTAATAAAACATTCTTATTTGCACTAGATTTTTTATTTCTTCCCTTTCTGACATCGTAAAAACTAACAACAATTCTGGATTGATACTACAAACTAGCCTCGAAATAACTCCAAAATATGTCGTCTGACACGTCTATGACTGCCATTCTGGCTCTAAACCGGAAGTCTCGGCATCCCACTGGTTCTGGTTCTTAAGAGTGTGCACAACCACCAGGTGTCGCTTCAGATTTCCTTTCACGGAGAAACTTTTCTCACACATGTTGCATTTAAATGGCCGTTCTCCAGTGTGGCTTCTCATATGCATATCCAATGCGGCTTTGCATGGAAACAGTTTGCCGCATATTGCGCATGCGCAACCCAGTCTAGGGTCCATTTTCATTTTGACGTCATAATGCCTTGCTTGGGTTGAAAGATGCGAAAATCCAGCTGAAATGACAGAAAAAATAGACGATATATTTATATAGAAACGATAATGCCACTGCCTGTATCTGTTATTTTATTTGCTTATTTTTATACCACGTCAAAGTTTCGTGTTAACAATGACTGAAATAAATCAAATTCAACAAGCAATTACAAAACCAATGCACAGTACATCATAATATAAACATACTTTTGTTGAATTGAGACAACTGCACATCGTTAACAACTCGTGTCAAGCAATGGGTCATATGTTATTGGCACTTTTTTTCGAGTTATTAGATTATATTACAGGTTAGGTTGGTAATTTCTTTGGATGTCCAATGTAGCGCGGTTGTCAATTTGATTAGGAGGGCCACATGTTGGCTCAGTAATACGACTTTAATTTAATGGTATTGTTAAAGTGCATAATCTATGCAGATCTAAGGATTAAATGTGGTATCCGACAGTCTGGACCAAAAATATTTTCATTAAACATCTTAATAAACTATTATTACCTAAACCTATCTAGCAAAATTATGTTTATTGATGTCCTACACCTGTCTGAAAAGTCTAGCATAATGCCACAAACGTAATCACAAACATGTACTTCCTATCTGAGTCACATTGCAGTTAGCTATTTTTTTAAACTAAGACAACCACGTGACCACTTAGGTTTGCGTTTATTCACGACATCCGATGGGACGTCGATCTCTGTTTTCAACAGAACAGAAATCCCAATCGTTCTTATTTATAGATTTGAAAAGAATAGACATTTTGTGTTGATTAACGAGTTTTACTGCCCCAGAATTGAGATACTGTGGAAAATCGCCAAAGCTAAGACCAAAGTATGATGTTTTTCTACATAAATTATGCACAAAGACCCCAAACAGATGTCAGACATTGTTACATATATTAGATATAGACAAACTGTTGGATAGGATCTTTAAATTCTATTCAGTGTTTTAGTGTGCCGACTGGCCGTTCCAAGGCGGTAACTGTCGGGTTTGCTCTTATTGTTAAATGACTCATCACAGATTTGTTCTCACTTTTACATTTGGCGTGCATGTGAATACCTTGGTCCTGTGTCTTTTCAATTTTTGTTTATGTTGCAATGCTCATAGGACTTTGTCTTATATAATTTATATTCTTATTGTCATCCCGTATGATAACGATATCTCGACATATATAGAGCTGGCTATCAAACGCAACTCTCTAACAGGATAAAACAAAAAGGGAACAATGAAATTTTTATGCATCTATTAATAGAATATAAATAATCACAGAAGGCTAAATTTAATATAATATTTTAATTTTGAAAAATTCTAAAAATTTTCTTAGACTAAATGACTTTATGAATGCAATTTGACAATTTTTCTCATATCTAAGGAATTGTTTCAAGAATTAAGAAAATTTAAAAAAAGTTTAATTAAGAAAATTTAAAAATATTAAGTCTTAAAAAAACAACCAAAACAAATAAACACCAAAAATCTTTATGATTACGATCCTTTGTTTTTATTTTGTTTCCATGCAACGTGTACCTTCAGGGTTTATGATAAAACGGAGATATATTGCTACAAAAACACATATTTATTCCGATCAGGGGAGGACCCAAAACATTTTTGTGGGGGTGGGTTGGGAGGAGTTTATGAATCAATATCCATTCAACTTTATCGCAATAAATAGGGCTGCCAGGTCCCATCGACTTTGAGATAACGAAGTTCAACTATATTCTATCATTAAAGCACAGGGGCAGTTATGACGTGCCTTGGGACTGAACCCGGCCGGTTTATTAAACTGACACCGACGAGTCAGGCGTAATGCTGTCCACTTAGCCCCGAGCGTTAAGAGGGAAGGCACTACTACCAACTTTAAAGTCTTTGGTTTGACCCGGCCGGGGTTTGAACCCGCGACCTCCCGATACGCAAGCCGACGCTCTACCACCTGAGCTATTTCGGCCGGCTATATATATATATATACACACACACACACACACACACGCACAGTTAGGGACCCTTACTTCGAACTAAGCAGTCAACAGACAAAATTTACATTAAAAGTTTAGTATTTTTTAAGCTTACATGTATGTGTTTTCACAACTCTACTCTTTTACCTGGTTGGTAGGTAAGGGGTGCATCCCTCGACCCGCCACCCCCCACCCCAACATGGATCCATCAGTGACTTTGATCTCTTTAAGTTAAACTCTAGTTAAATTATCACCTACAATCTACATCACATTGACATCAACAAAACAAAAGCGAAATATCAATACATTATATTGGCAACAATTATAAAACATTCACAGCAATGTTTCCACCAACAGCGTTTAATATTTTCGCGTAAATTAAGCCTGAATATATAAAACACAATATACAATGATAACGCTGCGTGTACATGTAAACATATCACTGAATCTTCCAATTTAGCATCCTTCATTGTAATACTTAAGACAAATACTTACGACAAATAACTAAGTACTGTTGATATATCTATCCCTAATTGCGATCCCCACATATACAGTACTGTATAGCAAAAAGTAAACTTGCCGAACTGTCTGAACGAGTAAAAGAAATAAAGGTGCATAATAATCAACAATTTAAACATCTATAAGTCTTTTGTGCCATTCGTTTTGTCTTTTATAGCTAGCCGCTGCCGTCGTAGTTCTGAAGTGTTCAGCACACACAGGAAGACCAATAATAGGAGGTGTTACCACTTGCAAAGAAAAGTTTTTTTCCCAATTTCAAGGAGAAACATCCAATTCAAAGACCGAAAAATAAGCAATTCTTACCCCTGGTCAATTAATGACATCGCTGACTCTTCAGTTAAATGAGAAAAGATTTTGCTTTGTAAATGAGTGAAATATTAAAGGAGTTAAATGAACCAAATATTTGATAATTGTTTTATTTGATTATATAAATAATAATGAGAAAAAAACATATTGCTCGCTGCAATGCATCAAGAATTTAGAGATCCAGTTCGAAACGACAAAACATCGATGTCATGGTCGGTCATATGTAAGACCATCCAGACTTCAATAACCCCCCTTCTAAACTTCGGTGTGGAGGTATATAAATGAACTATAGCTGCATAAATCGGAACTCCTCGGGTAAATCCGTCCTCGGGACGAACATCCTTCGGATGTATCTGTTGCAATGAACCTAAAGAAATCACGATCGTTTTGTTCGCCGGAAGTCGAAAGAATATGCCTAAAATGTAGTTCGCACAAAACATAAACAATGGCGTCTTTTGACAGCTATTTTGTTTGCTGCGCTTTGTAAATTAAAATTGGATGATTTAAATTTGAAGCAGCCACAAATTGAAGTTTAACTGGCATCGTTTTATAGTGGGCTGACATCCGAGCTGCCATCTTTGTTTTGACCTTCTGTCACAAAATAAGTCCCATTTAGGGAAATGGCCGAGGTGATCCGACTACCTACATACATCCGAGAGATGATTCGTGAATTATCCGAGGTGTTCCGATTGTAGCTGTATGTCTAAGTTACCACCAGTAATGACACGATTTCATCTTAAATTCAAGTTTAAGTTAGTGACACATGGGACTTGACGTTTATTATTACAGCCTCTTGTTAAACTCAAATGTAAGCACACACAAATAAAAGTGTCAAGTCATAATAATTTTACAATCAATAAATTGTAAAAAAAGGTCTAAGTAAAACAAAACAAAAAAAAAAGATTGGTTTACAAATATGCACTGATAAAACGAAGAGACAAATACAGTAATGAAGTTTTGTCCCACTATTTTGAACAAGCGCGTACGCATGAACATGCGCTTGAAACCGCGCCTCTTATTTTTCAGTTGTAGTCACATGATCATGAAAATGACACGTGACCCGATCACTCGTGTAGTCCGTGCTGAGTAAACAAGTGCACTTTGAGGACGCGGGCTCGAGTAAAACCACGCTGACAGACTGGACACACAAATGGCTTTACAGAGCTGTGGATTATAACGTGCTCAGTATACCGAGACTTGTCGAAGAATTTTTTGCCGCAGATTTCACATTGGTATTTCGGAGTCCTCTGTTTCAATGCTGTAGGACGATGAGTATCCGGATCTCCTTGGATGTCATCGCAAGCGTAAGTAAATCGAGATGTGAATTTTACATCGGCTGAAATGGATAAAAGCATTGAGACAATTAATCAATTAATAAAATTGTTTTTGGACATAAAACTGTAAGATAAAATACCAATTAAAATAATACCATAATAAACAAAAACTACACAAAGATAACATTTTATTTAGCTACAATTAACAAGAGGTCCGATATTTTAACAATGAATGAAACACTCGATTTAACTTGTTAAAGCTCACTTCAGTGTAATCACATTTTATTCGGCGTAGCTGCCTAACATTACTTCTGACCTACTTACAAACGCTGACGCAAGGCCAGCCCCAATCAATCTCACTAAAGTCAGATCTTACAAAATGTAAGATCTGATGACGGCCCGCAAATACCAAGAATGGTTTTCCCCGATTACTGTTTTTTATAACAGCCAATCAGAGAGCGTAATGCATAACGCTTTCGGTAAGAGTCGCAAAATGGCCGCTATCGATGAAAAGTGTTTGACAAAATAAGGAATTCGATCGTTAGTTAACTTTCGACCTGAAGATGTTACTAATATTGAACAAATGGGATACCGCATACAACGCACCTGTCTTCAGTGACACAAGTCTTGACCGGAGTGTCCATGTTAACATTTTTTTGAAAATGGGCGCAGTCATTAAAATGATACGTTCGGAACGCTTCGGATCATCATTTACTTTTGCGATTTTGTAGATTGGTTGGAAATGTTTTATTGACTCTTTGACAGATCCTGATAGCGGAGCGGTTTTCAGGATATGATTTTAATCAGATTGAGCCCGAATGAATATTAAAGTGTCTCTCATTGGTAGAAATACCGGACGTGCGCTCAGTATCCCAAACCGGTTTGCAACCGTTCGGTGACGGTTTGCTACGAAGTTGTCTTTAGTTCTTAAATCATGATATTTGCGAGTAACGTATGGCGAAGTGTAGGCAGGTTATTTACACAAAAACCTTTTAGTGTCTTTCACAGTTGCTGTAATCGGCAAACATATATTAAACGCACGTCAGACAATACCGTCTATTCAGGTCAATCAGTTGGGGAACTACCCATATATTTGCTTGAGCGTAAGCAAGGGACTACCATTTTTAACGACTTTGGTATGTTGCGACCCGGGATCGACCCCCCCCCCCCCCCCTCGAACCATATTTATTGTTTTCATATATTCTAGGCATTATGTTAAGAATGAGGATAAGAAAAGGGTGAAGAAAAGTATTAGTGGTGGATTTAAAAAAAAACATTTTTAATTTTTATTTTTTAATGACTGCGAACCCACCTCCCGTCGCTCGAGATAAAAGAACATGGTTGCCTGTAAAACAACATTTTAAGTCATTTTTATATAAACTTTATTTTCACGCAATATAATGAACATAAAATATAATCACAACATTAGAGCACAGGAAACCACTTGAAAGCACCCACAGAAATGGAAAGTGCATAACCCAATGTAATACAATTGTAATTATAAAGCCATAGAAACACTGACAAGCACACTGAACATAAACTTACTGTCTTTACACATGCACAGCCTTTCATTAAACGCCAACAAATCTATTATTTTATTCATTGCGCAATTTTATTTATTCATATTTTTATTCATATTGGATCGTTTATGCATCCTCCCGAACAAAACTATTTTGCAAGGTATGCTTATGTCTTATTTTCAACGGGTGTACATTTTGTCACACGTATAAATATTAAGTTACAGTCACGTTGAGATTCCTAGTAATTTTTGTACATTGGGGCAATCCTAGCACTTCATTAAGCACTCTATTAATTGAGTTTACTGCACGTTTGTAACATGTGTTTTTTCATGTTTCCTTTGTGAGCGAATCTTTGACCACACAGTTCACACTCATATGGCTTCTCACCAGTGTGTACCCGCACATGCCTATGAAGAGCGGAATTGCAATAGAACATCTTTCCGCACATCTGACACGCATGCGCAGCTATGGTTTCCCGCCCAGTACTGTGACCGGTACTTGGTTTTTGGACCATCAAAGCGCGGTCAGGGGCCATATTGGGACTATTTCTGGTCAGACTGAAGATTCCGATGGTTTCGGAGGAGTGAAGCGGTTCAGGTTGTGAAGAGACCGGAAGAAGGTAGGACAACGTGGCTGTAAAAAGTAGGTCAAAGGGCTATAACTTTATATGTATTTTTTAAAAATAATAAAAATGAGATAATTTCATGCGCATTACTTATTTATGCAAAGGTAATATACTTAAAGGCATCATTTAATTACAGTGCCTTTCACAACAATCGCCTCGGGCCGCATGGAATCTGAAATCTGCTTCAAGATTCCCTAATCTCCGCGAAGTTTAAAAGCGGAAGTTGGCGTTTTAGTTTATTTTTGCATTAAAATGTTTATTCAATTAAAGAGGGGAAGGATAACTTCATGAGTACTACCTTTATACTGAAGGAAGAAATTTTCGTGATACCGCTGAAATTAAACAGTATATTCTTAAGGCGGATAAACCTCACGTGTGTCACGCGAGTAACATGAAAGGGAGATAATACTTCTGTGCCCGGAAATGAAAAAAACAACACCCAAATACATGTAATCGCCGGAGAGGCTGACTGCTGAAGGGTCACAAGTCGGTGGCTTTAACCGGTCGGCCTCAGACGCCCCCAATTCACAATCGGTACTCCTCGATTAATTCACAAATCATCTCTCGGATGTATGATGGAAAACCTCGCGAAAATAAACGTGTCGGTGGTTATGACGTCATCAAAACAACGAAAATAATTGTTTTGTTATCTGTATTGAAAATGCAGACGGAATTGTAGATATACGAGATGTTAATAATTAAACTTGCACATGGCAGTTTTGAGGATGAAATTATCGTAAACTTTACATCTATCGCACATTTTTTTTTATTCTACTTCCGGCGAACAAAAAGTGCGTGATTCTCTACGTATCATTGCATCAGATACAACCGAGGAACGATTGTCCCCGAGGACGGAATGACCCGAGAATTCCGATTGACCACCACTAAGTGGTTATACTCGTCAATCACCATGCTGTTATCATTTTTTTATCTTTGATAGTCATTACTCTTGACATCCATTACTGAATGCCCGTTGCTGAGGTATATGGGAAAGAAGCGAACCGTAACTGCTTAGGACGATGGGACTTGGGTCAGCCGCGGATGGATCCGTTAAATTTTGGTAGTAGATGGGGCGGGACAAAAATCAAGACCGATTCAACTTTATACAAGTACATATATATATATATATATATATATATATATATATATATATATATATATATATATATATATATATATATATATAAATAATTTTATTTCTAGGCTAAAGGTAGGATTATAATACACATTACTAGTCTTAAATACTCGGCTATACCTGGAACATCTAATGCTCGAACTGACGATGTGTTCCAAGCGAAATTATGTAAAATAATAATGTTGTGCAGATTGTGCGTTAAATATTAAATAATATTTAATTCAAATAATGTTTGTAAACGACTGACGGAGTTTCAGATCAATTTACAAACAAGTTAAGGTTAAAACACACCATACAGCAAAGAATAAACAACGCGACCAAAGATTTATGTTTATGTACTAGTATATCTACCAATCATATAACACAAGGTTAAACAGGAAAATGAGATAAAATACAACATAAAATAAGATTACAATACAATATAATTATTATAAAATAATTATAAAATAATACAACATTAAAAAATGATAATGATCTAATGACATTTTTGACAAAAAAGTACTAATGACCAAGTCATGACAAGCAACACAAAGCAATATACTTTTTCAAAAAATTAAAATACATTTGCAGTTAATATGAAATAAAAATACCTTAATAATACATTTTATGCAACCAGATTTGAAATAAGCAAAAAAAACCAAGTCCAGTATCTAGTATAAGTAACCGCACGTGGCTTTAAACGTAAGGCATGTACACAGACATTACGGTATAATGTTCATTCAAGCCTTTCTTCCTATACTGGCTACAATGTAAATACTTGGTCTATCTACAAACATCTAATTGCTTCTCACATATGATAAATGTAACTACAAAAGCCTGCTTCATCAAGAATCTTAATCCAAATGCACAATATACCATTAAAGGTGCGAGTGCTCCAACCCCAATCAATGATTAAGAGAATTCTCCGTTGAAGCCAACAGTTGCTGTCTGTCCATGCACAACACATCTCTACTAACTCGTCCTTGCCCCAGAAACACAACGAATCTTTTAAAATACAACCTAGCTCCAGAAACATAACGGGTCTCTTATAATACTGCCTAGCTCCAGAAACATAACGGGTCTCTTATAATACTGCCTAGCTCCAGAAACATAACGGGTCTCTTATAATACTGCCTAGCTCCAGAAACATAACGGATCTCTTGTAACGCCTTCTTGCTCCAGAAACATAACGGATCTCTTATAATACTGCTTTGCTCAAGAAACATAACGGGTCTCTTATAATACTGCCTAGCTCCAGAAACATAACGGATCCCTTATAATACTGCCTTGCTCCAGAAACATAACGGATCTCTTATAATACTGCTTGCTCCAGAAACATGACGAATCTCTTATGCCTCCTTGCTCAAGAAACATAACGAATTTCCTACGCCTCCTTGCTGCAGAAACATAACGATTCCCTTATAATGCCTTTTTGCTCCAAAACATAACGAATATCTTACAATGTCTCCTTGCTCCAGAAACATAAAGAATCTTTAACGCATCCTTGCTCCAGAAACATAACGATTCCCTTATGTCTCCTTGCTCCAGAGATATAACGAATTTCCTACGCCTCCTTGCTGCAGAAACATAACGATTCCCTTATAATGCCTTTTTGCTCCAAAACATAACGATGTCTTACAATGTCTCCTTGCTCCAGAAACATAAAGAATCTTTAACGCATCCTTGCTCCAGAAACATAACGATTCCCTTATGTCTTCTTGCTCCAGAGATATAACGAATTTCCTACGCCTCCTTGCTGCAGAAGCATAACGATTCCCTTATAATGCTTTCTTGCTCCAGAAACATAAAGAATCTCTTATAATGTCAACTTGCTCCAGAAACATAAAGAATCTCTTATAATGTCTCCTTGCTCCAGAAACATAAAGAATCTTTTATAACGCCTTCTTGCTTCAGAAACATAGAATCTCTTATAATGTCTCCTTGCTCCAGAAACATAAAGAATCTCTTATAATGCCTCATTGCTCCAGAAACATAAAGACTCTTTTATAATGCCTTTTTGCTCCAGAAACATCTCTTATTGTGCTTATTTGATCTTCCTGTAAATTCCCATGTGGTTAGCTGAATAAGCATTAACGTAGCTTTTACATAACACGTCTTTCTGAAAGTCTCTTCTGTTGAAGAAACATTTCAAATCTTGCTATAAAACGTTGCTCCATACACAGAACATATATTTCCTCCCTCTATATCCTCATGTGTGTGATTAAGTGAGCTTTTAATGCTCCTTTCACGGAGAACCTCCGACCGCAGACCTCACAGCCAAAAGGTTTCTCTCCAGTATGTGTTCTCATGTGTTGAGTCAGTGCAAACTTGCTCTGGTAGAACTTGTGGCATACCTCGCACTGCACCCCTACAGATGTGGGTTCGGTACTCCGCTTGCGCCGTCCACGCTGTTCTGGATTCTCTGGTCCTTGGGCTGAAAAGGAGGCCAGAAATAAGATCTGAGTTCTGGTGTCTGCAGATACATTTACGCTCGATTTCTCTTAGCTGCATTTGGATTAATAGCATTTGCCACTTATTTGCATCGGTTAAATGTATATTTAATACGCTTAAATGCATATTATAGTACAATTTTACTTAATTCAGCCTTAATTTTACCATTTATATCGATGTTTTGATAGAACACATGTCTGAAAACAATGAAAAATGGAAAAAAGCAGTATTATTTGTTTGTGAAACACATATTACCATTGAAAGTTCGCACATCTAATTATGTTTCGTTATCTTCCTTGAAAGAAAAAGACAGATAGCGAGGAATTGTATTATTTAAACGCTCGCAACAGTAGTTGGGTCATGTTTTAATGAAAATAGCTTTAACAGTTTCTTCGGAAAAAATGCATCATAATGATGGCGATGTTTGAAAACGATCAATTTTAAGCTTTGTGGCCAAGATGTCTTGTAAATTGACGCTTCATAATTTCATCAAACTGTTAAACACAAATGCCGCGTAAATGCATTTTGGTCAATTCTACTAAGTGTATGGCAACAAAGGTAATTATGTTATTTTCACTTTGTCATACATATAAGACTTTAACCTAAAATGTCATAAACAATGTTAATGTGTGGTGTGACTTTTCAGAACTAAATACCACTTATATCAATCTTAACTGCGCACACAAAAGTATCGAAAATTTGCAATTTGTAATTATGACTTAAATGTCTTAGACTGTAAATAATGATGTAAGTGTTGTTTTGTTCTTATTTCTAGTTTCATCAAAGTTTGGCAATGGGAAAATGGGAACTATGCCATGTGCCCATGCAGTAACTGTATCATACTATGTAATTTTAAGCAGGAAATTCATACTTTCACGTTTAACTTTCTATTAAAAAGGGAGTTGAAAGTAAACAAACAACAACACGAGAAGGCAAGTATTGGTATACCTAATTTAATATACTAAAATATACGAAAAGTATGAAAATGTGCATAAATGCGGGTGAAACAATGAAAACGTAAGGTAAAATTCACTTAAGATAAGACTAAATGACGCTCCCCACACCGCCAACCTTTGAAAAACATCAATACCATTAGATGACTGTCCTTCTGTATACTACTCCAAACTAGCATTTATAATACTTTTGATAATACTGCTTGTTTTATTGCATCATACCGTATTAGACCATGAGTAATACGCACCAATGTATAATGCGCTAGTTCAGTTCAGAAAGTTGAACGAGCTGTCCGTTTTCTTCGTTTTATCAATTGCTTTATAATCTGTTCAAGTAAAGTCTGCAAGACAAACATTCTCTACAGTGATTAATACTTTGAACATTTCTAAATTAGGCGCCGTTGCATTCATTGCGGCTAATGACATACTACAAGATTAATACAACTATAAACTAATTATTGCAGTCTTGTATGAAATAAAAACAATTAAAATTATATGGTCAATGGATAAATGATAAAATAAGTGAAATTATTGCCCCTGCTAGCATACAGGAATAAAGAACATTGGACCAGCTAATACTGTAAATTACTACACAACTGATACAAAGTAATCAAATAATGCACATGAATTCAGAATCAATTTGTACTCATTACCGTGAGTCACAGTAACTTATCATAAACTCGAACGACGATTATACAGTACACGCACACACAAGTTCATGTAAAAGTACCGAAAGCACTGATGTCAGATATGACAGGCATAAAGAAAAAACACAACTTTTACGACCGTGGAACGGTCAGTCGGCAAAAGGACCGACTAGTGTTCTTATACCTCGTTTGCGGAGGGCCCCAACCCAGAATTCCGTTAAAACGTATTGGTCACAGGTAAACAAATCGGCATTTTTCTGTGCAAAAACAAAACAATATAACTATGTTGAACCAAAACGAATACTAGAATATTTAACTCCACAGTCTATAATGCATAAGTTGCATTTGGCTAGAAATACTCACTAAGAGTTACTAATAAGTTGGTGATAACTCCACATACATAAAGCATCAATTGCACTACAAATACACGCTCTAAAAATACTGGCACGTTATGATAAACTATCTCTCAATAACGTCACTCAACTATGAATCCACGCTCACTGTCAAGATTGTGATAAAATAACTTCACGATCCAGTGATGTAAAAATCACTTCCTCGCCGACCCCATCTTACCCCAATGAGTGCCTTTTTACACCCATTTAATCATCATCAGCAAATATAATGTAACAAAAAAGTGATAAAAACGATGACATGTTTATAAGTTCAAAATGACTGTTGTCTAATTGTTGACAGACAGTGCCAGTGCCCCAGTTCCTGCTAATTACTTCAAATTATTCCACCGGCAAATCCAACCTACTTGGTAATCAAAAGAATCGTGTCGATCAGAGAATTTCAATGTATACTAGCAATTAAGCGCTTGGTTCAGAATTTTGGTATATATGTTGTCAGATAATACGATGACAGTACCAGACAATCGGAACACCTCGGATAATTCACGAATCATCTCTCGGATGTATGCAGGTAGTCGGATTACCTCGGCCACTTCTCTAAATGGGACTTCTTTTGTGACAGACGTAACAAACAAAGATGGCAGCTCGGATGACAGCTCACTATAGTACGATGCCAGTAAAGCTTCAACTTGTGGTGGCTTCAAATTTAAATCATCCAATTTTAATTTACCCAGCGCAGCAGACACGCAGCTGTCAAACGATGGCATTGTGCGAACTACTATAGGCATATTCTTCTTCCGACTTCCGGCGAACAAAACGATCGTGATTTCATTAAGTATAACTGCACCAGATACATCCGAGGGATGATTGTCCCGAGGACGGAATTACCCGAGGAGTTCCAATTGAGTACCAGAGTCCCAGACAAGAGTAGTACAGCTCATGCTAACTCTTTTATTTTTCCTCTGAACCCTGTATACCTGGTACTCATTAGAATCGTCTCGATATGACAAATCTGATGAGTACCATTTAAGGGTTGGCTGAGAATTTTGCGATAAATGACAACACAAATCGATCTACTCCTCTTATCTGGAGCCTCCCTGTGCTTTAGCTAATGACATGACTCTAAAAGTCTGTGACTTGCTATGTCATGCCTGAGACCTTCAGCGTCATGCCTATGCCATGTCTATGTCATGTCTGTGACTTTCAGTGTCATGTCTATGCCATGTCTGTGTCATGCCTGTGACATGTCTGTGACATTCAGTGTCGTGTCGATGCCATGTATATGTCATGTCTCTGTCATGCCTGTGACATGTCTATGACATGTTTGTGGCATGCATGTCACATGTCTTTGTCATGTCTGTGTCATGTCTTTGTCATGTCTGTGTCATGTCTGTTTCATGTCTGTAACATGTCTGGGTCATATCTGCAAATGTCACAGTTAAATGGCTTTTCTCCCGTGTGCTTCCTAATGCGCGACTCCAGGGCACCTTAAGATTGCTGAACATTTACACACAAAGTACAGACAAACATGTCCTCAAACGAAAATTTAAGTTCAAACATCGTTAAGCCTTACAGGCCAAAGTTCTTATGGTTAGGTGGTCATTCAATATTACTAAAGTCAGATCTTACAAAAAAGCAAATACCGTGTATAAACAAGAATGGTTTTCCCCAATTACTATTTTTATAACAGCCAAATAGACAGCATAATGCATAATGCTTTCCGTAAGAGTCGCAAAATGGCCGCTATCGATGATGCAGTAGAAAAGTGTTTGACAAAATTAGGAATTCGCTCGCTAAAACTACTTCAGAAGAAAAATCTTGATTGCAATATGGATACCGCATACAACGCACCAATCTTCAGTGACGCAAGTTTTGCGCGGAGTGTCCATGTTTACATTTCTTGGTAAATGGGCGCTGCCATTAAAATGATTCCTTCGGAAAGCTTCGGGTCATTTACTTTTGCGATTTTGAAGGCGACAATCTTATTGACTCATTATCAGATCCTGATAGCGAAGCAGTTTTTGGATATCGTTTAAATTAGATTGGTGGTCATTTTCAGTTAATATAACACATCAACCACCGACTAAAGTAACTACGGTAAGTTGGTAACACATTTATTGTTGTTGTATTTAATCCAAGTCGTTCTAGGTTCAAAACGCATACACTGGCTAAAGTATCTATGGTTAGTTGGTAACCTGGGAATTATGAGTTCTAAGTTCAACATGCACCAATGTCATCAAAGGCTAGAGTGGGTAGGACAAGTTGATTACCGTGTTATTCTTAGCTCAATACGCAATTACGCACCCATGTCCGATTCAGACGTTTTCTATAATATTCGTAATGTTGGAAAATAATGACTCCAAAAATCAAACAAAGAATTAAACTCCACACAAAAGGTAATACTGGCACGATAAACAGAAAGTACGAAAGTGCTATCATAGCTCTGACCTTGTAAAGAGTGATGGTCGAACCTTTTGTGGCCATTTTGAAGCATTTGCCGCAGAAGTTGCAGGGCACCAGTTTGCTAACGTAATGATTTACTCCATGAATCTATAAAGCACAATCAAACGCCACTCAATGAAAGCAACACAACCCATTTACAATCTCCATCCAAGACAATTCTCACTAAGAGCCCGAATGTTAACACTCCTCTCAATAAAAGTATAATTTACAATCGGTCTAAGACTAGTGGTCAGTGGTTGTCGGTGACAACCCTGTAATAGTGTTCATATTGTAATGCGTGATCATGTGACTCTTCATGTTTCCTTTCTGATTAAAGCATTTGCCGCACACATCACACTTAAACGGTTTCTCTCCTGTGTGTATTCGCATGTGCATCTCTAGAGCCGAGCTGGACCTTAGCTGCTTGCCGCACATTTGACACTGGTAACCTTTCTTGTCCCCTTTGTCTGCAATAAACAAATAGACAAACCGTAATCAATCGAATATAGTACGCATGTCTGTAAATTGCGCGCTACAAGTCAAGTAAAATTCGGTATATTATGCGCACCTCTTACGGTAAATCTTACATTTTTCATCAATGCATTCCATTCTGTAAAATTAAAGATATTTCAATGGGCACACATCCAACTAGGGTAAGTGGTTCTCATGCTAAGTTTCTAGTTGAAACACTTATTTGCTAATTGTGTTCATTGATAAACAAGCACTTATTCTTAAATAGTTTCATGCAACTTGAAAGTACATTCAGTTAGCTAGACGTACCAGTATTGCGGTGACCCAGCATCACATAGACGAAACGTACAGCCGGGTACTGGCTGAATCTACTCGCATCATGAAATGCTTTGCAGAATACGCACACATACGTAAGTCTTAGCTAGTAATTAAATCTTTGCTTCAGGTACATTTGGGATTAAGGAAAAAAAAAAGATTTTATCTCAACTAAGAAAGGTTAGATACACCTTAACCAAATCTTTGCCTTTGGGTATGTATGGGGTTACGAAAAAAATGATTTTGTGTAATCGAAGAGAAATAACCAACAATGTATCTTTGCTATAGGTACCTATGGGTTAATAAAATCTATTTCAACATGTTTTGAAATTACTTAATGAAGATGACTTAAGTTTATAAAAGAAGCACCATAACGAAACAACTCCTTATTGACATATTTTCTTGATTATACTGTATTTAATTCACTTAACCAAGTGGCTATCATGATGGTGTGTTTATTTGTTAATTGCATGTGTGTAGTTTATACAGGTGACCTGTAGTTTTGTTACGATGACACGAGGATTTGTTCAATTAAAAGTTAATTCTGTTGACATTGTACCATACTAAGCATTGACGGTTGTTTGTTCTTTTGTATATTTCTTATAGTCAAGTAGCTTAATTTGAGTGTATTGGGCATAATTTTATTCGAAGCTTTATGACCCAACAGATCTCAAAATAGGAGGAGTTAATCTGTATTTCTGTTAGAAAATTATATCCCACAATTCTCAACCAAACCCTTTATTGAAAGCAACCATTATAAGTGTCGCAACGAGGCAATTCTAATGAGAACATGGAATAAAGGGGTTGATGGAGGAATAAAGAAGCTGCATTCTGGTTATCTGGGCTCTGAGATCGCTCTAATATAAATCATAAACATTATTCAAGTTATCACATAACTTAATATGGGGAGGAGGCTTGTAGTTTCAATCAAGAAAAAAAACCCGGTGAATATACAGCTTTCTTTATTTGTCAACTTCTACACGCAATTAACGATACATTTATTATGTATATACATACTTTTGTAATGAATAACACATAAAAAGAGGGAAAAAATCAAAACCATGGGAACTTAAACAGAACGATTTACTTCGATAATTATGTGTTCTCAGTTTACATGCTACATGATATGACATAATTAAAGGGTACTAAGATGTTGTTGTTTTAGTGTTTTTATTTTCTTTATAACTGTTCATGAGTTTATTTCAAGTACAAATGAACAATGTGCTCATTAATTCAGACAGATGAAAACTGACAACTGAAACAATGACATGCCACAGCAGCCCTGTTTGATACATTGCTTTTCATAGTGACCCCTTCAAATGAGAATAAATATATGCTTTGACCTCAATGTTAGAAGTTGTTGGTGAAGAAACATTAATACCATAATATACTAAAAAATGCTGTAGCTCTTATGAGCTTAGTCGTATTTTCCATGCACATTTTAATAGGTACGGTTTATTTCAAAGACGCTTTTAATATAAACAGAAACATAAAATATGGTTATACACATGAATATAGAACAAAGACAACTGAAAAAAAAATGCTATTACTAGCCACAAAAGGGATGTCTTTTTACAACAATGGGAATATTAACCACACAATTGACAGTGGCAATATCTCTAGAAAAAAAAACACACACGCTGATTTCGATGAATGTTTCAAAAGAATTCTGTATATAAATATTTTTTTTTCTTATTTTTTTCTTTGCTTATTATTTACAAAGTAACAGCTGTACAGAACTTGTTACAAAGACAGATTTGGACAATTAATAAATTTATAATATTTAAACCATTTTGTCCAATCTGGGATTTGTGGACAAGTGGGTGGGAAAAGGATACGTTCTCCACTAAAATAAGACTGCATAATGAATTTACTTTTGACAAAAAGGTTTATAAAGGTGCTGTTCATCAATAAAGAGTATGTAAGAATTATAAGATGTGTCGCCTACATTCAAGCACTTGTCAGAAAATAATTAAAGTGACAGTTCTTGTGTTGTGTAATACAACCAATGTGTAACTTTAGCATTTCGTTTCATATCTAGATCCTACCTAGGCAGTGTTCCATCTACACACTCTTGTTGTTGAGTTTCACATGCACGATCAGTTGGGGTTTCTCTAGATCAGTTGGGGTTTCTCTATTGTTTCTCACAATAACATACCTCAACTCTAGCAATAACAATTTCTTTATTTTACAACTGTTTCACATGATAGTCGTAATTAACCTACTTTATTTGTGGAGTTGTTCTTGAAATGCACAACCATGCGAAATTTCATATTGTTTTTCACTTAGTTCATTTTGGAGTTATTCTTGAAATGCACGATCATGTGGGATTTCATATTGTTTTTCACTTAGTTCATTTTGGAATTATTCTTGAAATGCACGATCATGTGGGATTTCATATTGTTTTTCACAGTGAATCCTTTCCCACACACTGTGCATGTGTAGGGTTTCTCTCCGGTGTGTATACGCATGTGTCGGTCGAGGTGTGAGGTCCAGCGAAATACCTTATGGCATAGCATACAAGGATATTGGCCATGGGGAGAGACACCTGGAAATATACAAGGGGTCAGTGTCAGTTCCAAGAAAAATGATGTTATCACATACTTTGACGAGTTTTCATTAAGTTACACCCATTTGTTATGTTCGATAAGTCGCTAGTTAGTTATCGAGTCGAGTCACCGAGATTTGTATTCCTACAAATACAATAAAAAGGGAAGGTTATGCCATGAATTCGCAGAGCCTTTTATTGAAGAATTTCTTCCAACTTGATAAATATTGAATGCTCACACTCACATTTTCGGCAAATTGACTTTTTCAAGAATGTGAAAGTTTTCAGAAAAAAAAAATTAATACAGTTCCCTCTGGAACATAACTTAATACTGAATAGGCCACTTATGTCAGATCCTATATTTTCACCGTCAGATCAAATCAAGGAACATTCCGATAATAATATGGATCAGTGGCGATGTAATATCAAACTTATAAACCTTTATTTGAGGCATGAAAAGGCGAGATTCTCGCTGAAAACACGAGATTTGACCGGTATATAGAAATTACATAGAAATTATCTGACCATAGGACAGCGGACCTTCAGAATATTAGAATAACAATCAACATAGTGTGCCATAATAAGGACCAGTATAACAATAACATCGTCTGTAATGTTGACTGTGCACATGCAAGTAGGCAGTCTAAAGGGACTAACAGAAGCAAAATACATTTATACATTTCTACAACAGCCTGGCCTTAAACCACAAGCTATTATCCATTTGGTGGTAGTTTTTGGTATACAATTAGTTGACACCAGTACCATGTACGTTTTTGGTTCAACAAGAAACAGGTATATTAATTGCAAGGATAGGACAATCAATTCCATTTATCTTTTATAAAGGGGTGCTACTCTAACTATTTAAATCACACTGCCTCACCTCTCTTGTGTGTAGGTTTTTGTATATAGTAATGTAGAAAAATTGCAAAGATTGTCCTCTAATTTTACTATTGAGAATGCCTCAGACTGCAATGGTCCATATACCGAGTATGAAAAAGGGAGATAACCCTATCACAGTTTTCAAACTAATTACATTACCAGAAACTTAGTCTGCCTAATACATTTTCTAACTGGCTCTTTTTCAGATAACTGGAAAAAATAACGTCTATTACATTTTTTGTGCTTAGTAACAAATCTGTTTGCAAAAATTGTATTACTAGGTACTTTTATTTCATATTAACTTCAAAGATATCATTTAAAAAAGTACACTGCTTTGTGTTGCTTGTTATGACTTCGTCATTAGTACTTTTTAGTCAAAAGTGTCAAACTTTAAAGTTTAATTAATATTTAGTCAAAGAACACAGTCATGGTTATATAAAATACATTTTAATTATAATTTGATTTTTTATAGATATGAAATAAATACAACCAAATCATTGATTTTATGCAAAAACCAGATTTGAACCTAAGCAAAAAAAAAAAAGTGATGACCATTATTTTTGCATTTATCTTAAAAAAGAGCCAATTATGTATTGACTATAAATAGCATATGTATACATCATTTACAAACAATACAATGATCTGTCTGAAATAAGACATTGTATTTGAAGTAAACATTTATCTTAAATTGCTTAACTCCAAGGGCATGATAGATATGCAAATTTGTAACTCCTCTGAATGCTATGCCTCTGGCAGAGCAGGTTTGAGACAGAGTTTCAATCAAGGGGCTTCAAATCCCATTTGGGGTAAAGGACTTAATGTGGGAAGGGCTTCCAGTTGACTTATACATTATTTTCTATCAATCTCTCATTTTAATATATTTTTTGCCATAACATTTTCATAAAATTACATCACAAAATTGCTGCTCCTTTGTTTATAAAGGATATATGAATAGTAACACTTTATATTTTAAAGCAAAACATGACCATTAATACAGTTGAATACACAAGTAAAAAAGACAATGGGCTTTAATTAAAAACTAACCTCTAAACTGTTTAAAATTTACTTTATTTTTAACATATTTTAACTGAAACCATGTTTATGTGAACAAATAGCAATACAATTATATAACATTTATATGGTAATATACATCTTGTAAAATCACACAATACCAATGTTTTATGCATTAATGTACAATATGCTCAATATCTGTGTACGATTCTTGTTTTCAACAATGTGTATATATATATAAATTGACCCCAGAGATGCAATGACCTTAAATATGACTTTTAATAAAACCTTGACCTTTAAGTGCACTTGTAAATATGATGAACCTTAATGTTTATTGGGTTTATCGTCCCACCAACAGTATTTCAGTTATCTGGAGACGGTGTCCACTTGAAGCAGATATAGTGCTGCCTTCACTGTGTATAGCTTGCCGTGAACACCTGACATGATACCACACCCAGTCACATTATTCTGACACCTGCCCAACCAGTCATGGAACTGCCCTTATTTTTGCTTGAGCATTAGCAAGGGTGCTATACAACTACCATTTTTAATGACTTAGGTATGTCATAGCCCGGTTTCAACCTGGGGCCTCTCATCTTTGGAGCTCTGAAAATATGTCTTAGATGTGGACAGGGAACAAAACTACAGACTAACCAGTGTGCCAGTGGTTCTACCCAGACATATGTATTCCTCAACCAATAATTAGCTCGACTTCTTCAATATGACCATAAGTGTTTGATTTCAAAACAAATGCACCTACCACTCTTCTTGAGGCATAAAAAGTAAACTGGAATACAAACTACAAAAGGTTGTGGGTTTTTTTATAAATATTTTAAACTTTTTGTGATTTGTGCAATTTTAATAAGGACATCAAGCATGAAGCTGGGTTATAAACTCAAGGTTAGTATCAATAAGTAAATGAACACAAGTGCATTGCGATGTAGGCAGTTAGTACATTGTGGCACTGAAAGTATAAGCTTTAACAGGGACTGCATAGGTCAAGTTTAGGCCAGTATCCTGTCATATTCCCCACTGGAAAAAAGTATAGATTCCTAACTGGTTAAAAAAACACATCTAAAATCCAACACAAGGTGAAATCTTTTACCAGATTACTTACGAACTGTTTTTCAGTTATTTTTATGCATATACATTTTAAAATACATTAACTATTTAATATTCATTAATACAGATTATAAACTTCCCTATGATATGGGTATTGTTTATCTTGCCAAAGTTGTAAGCAGAAATAAACTATATAGAAATAATGAATAAAGTGTTTTTATATTGTCTTAGGCTTTGCAGGATTATTTGTTGTTTGTTATTAATTGCATGTTCTGGGAATAGATACTGATGATGGTGGTGATCATCCTGAAGCATTAGGATGACAAAAAAACTTGAAAAGCGGTACAGCTTCTACTTAAAGCATCAGATATAGGGAATTTCTTAGGCTGAATTCTTCCATTTCTTTACAATCATCCAGCCTTTTTATAAAATCGGTAACTTTCCACCAAACCCTATACACCTGGTACTCATTTGAATCGTCTCAGTGAGACATTCTCATTGAGTACCCACATTATAGGGTTTGGATGAGAAAAAATTTTTAAAAAATATTTCTCCCCAAAACTCTACATACCTCAATCAGACAATTCCAATTATTACATACAGGATTGGCCTAAATCCTTTATTCCTCCCAAAATATTATACTAGGTACTCATTAGAATCGTCTCGATATGACAATGTCAATCAGTACCCACAATATAAGGTTTGGTTGAGAATTATGGGATAAGTCAACACACAACCACATTTGCTCCTTTTATCATGAACTTTGAATGACTTCATTTACACATGACATGGTTCTTCTAAGGTGACAATAAACAAAAATCCTTAAAAGGTAGTTCAAACTTTAATAATTGTAATTTCAGGGGATCTTTTTCATGTTAAATAATGAAGAAAATGTTAATAAAGCTAATGGAAATTACAATGATAATGTCACATACAACACAATTTATTGTGTACATTACTACTGACAAAGTTGATAATGGAAAACAATGATGAACTTGAAGTTACAATGATTATATTATTATAACAGGCCAAATCGTCTAACAAAATTAATACATTTTCCTAACCTTATGACATAAACGCGGGCAATGTCAAACTACATGAGAGCCTCTTTATGGATTAATATCCTCACTTCCCTGCTTTTTTGGCAGTGTAACCTTTGACCTCTAAGTAATAAGGCCAACATTTGTGAAAAATAATTAGAAGTTCTACTTTGTTTTTGTGTAGAGCACATACAAGCAAATTTTTAGTCTTTTTATTTTTACCTATGACCTGTATGACATTGACATTTGAGCTAGCAATATACTTCTTTGGATTCTAATCCATGAATCCTTGTTGGTTTTTTTTTGTCTTTTGGAATACATCGCAGCGACCACTTACGATCATTATAGCAACGTCCAGCTATCTGGGGGAAGGGTAGAACCACAGGTGCATGCAAGTCATCACATTAAGTCCTTCGCCCCAACCGGGACTCGAACCCATGCACTGAATTACAAATCGGCGACCACTACGCCACAGACGCTCCTTTAATCCTGGTTAGTGGGTGTATAATCATTAGGGTTTATAATCTGTCAGTTTGTCCCCTTCATGTTTGTAATTTCAAATGCATCTGATGATGAAGATGACAAGTTAATATAACATTATTTCTTCAAACGACAATTATTTGGAATATCTTGGCAGTGATGATCAAGATCTTCAGGATGCAATAACCAGTGCTGCTGAGAATATTGACAACACACTTTCTAAGAACATTTTGTCACTATTCATGATAACTGCTCATGCTGATTTAAAGGTCATCCACCCATCATGCTCTTCTGATGTAAGGCAATCTAAGCAATAAGTACATATTTAAATACAGAAAGTATGATGGAACCAGCCAGTCTATTCACAACATCATGTACGCATCATATATGGAATCCAATATATCCCAGCGTGTAACAATGTGTGCTCAGGATTTCCAATTTTGCTCCACATGGCTCATCATATGAACTTTCCAAGTCATTTTCCGTGTGTAACCCTTGCCGCACACCAAGCACCTGAACGGTTTCTCACCGGTGTGTTTAGTCATGTGACGGGCAAGGTAGGAGGGCCTATCACACACCACCCCACAAATAGGGCAGGTCCTTGATGGGTCGGCAAGGGAATGATGACCTTGGCCACGCCCTTGGTCCGACCCCCAAGTGACCTGAGCTCCACCCATTGTCATATAGTTTAGGCTGTATGGAGATGTCGATGCTGCTGTTGAAGTTGCAGCAACTTTAAAAAGCTCTTCAAAACCAGTGCTGTTAAAGTCTGAAAGTATACAATGAAATAAGTTATTGAATCTTCTCTGTTTTAATAAAAACTTCATATCTGATTTATAATCATCATGAAATTTATGTCAAATAATATTGAAATGTTTTTTTTTATTTCTCTAAGTGTATGGATCTCTGAAGTAAAAATCATGTTCCAAGTATAAACAAGAAATGTCACTGCAATTGACACACACCACAAGATGAAACGACCTTAAATATGACCTTGAGGGTTGCACTTTCAAAGGTACATTTACCCCAAAACACACATTTAAGTGTTTCACAGTACAATGGTGAAGTTTGAATTAATACATGTAGAATATGGCAAAGTTTGGCTGGTTGAGACACTAATATAATAGTACAGCATGAGTAGCCGTTTACAGGAAATGAACTGTAGTATAATGTTGTCTTTAATGATTGCATCAAAAAATGTAACGTGAGACACGCTTTTAAATGTATATCTGAAAGATGGTGCAGTTCTATACTAAAGTACAATAAATAATACAGAAGTAATGATTCTGCCTTAAAATGAGAACGTTGGAAGTAAATACAGACGCAAACGGACAAACAGTGCCACTGTTATATTCTGCTCTTCAGGGCCTTATAACGTGGCTGAGCGGTTAAGAATCGCCGACTTCTCCTGAATGCTGGCTTTATAAATGCATTATATCCACAACAAATTTTACATATTTGTATTGTATCAAATACACAGTGTTATTGGATGTAAATTATATAGGATTAAAACTGACATCAGAAAGAAATGGATATACCACTTATCTCTAGTCCTGTTGGACTTACAGCCATTCAGCTGCCTTTACACAGACGTGTATCACGGTTAATTACAAAATGGTAAATTTTGAATAGATGTTATTTTGTTTATTGGGTTTATTGTCCAATCGACAGTATTTCAGTTATCTGGAGACGGTGTCCTTTTGAAGCAGATATAGTGCTGCCTTCACTGTGTATAGCATGCCGTGAACACCTGGCATGATACCACACCCAGTCACATTATCCTGACACCGGGCCAACCAGTTGTGGAAATACCCCTATATTTGCTTGGGCGTTAGCAAGGGAGCTATGCCACTACCATTTTTAACAACTTTGGTATGTCGCAGCCCAGGATCGAAACTGGGGCCTCCTGTACCTGGAGCCGACTCCCTTCCGATTACGCTACCAGGTCTGGTATGCAGACTTTCATCAAGGTAGTAATTTTCAGCATTTTGAACAAGTCATATTTTTGTGCATTTTATTCACCAATATGTTTTATTGGTGTTTTAATACATTTTCTACATGGTAAACATGTTCTATCTTATACTTAGAGATAATTGTACAGTTATTTCAGCAAATAAAAATAACAACACCAAATTCACCAAAATTTCTCAATATAGAGAGGTTACTAATCTTAAAGTCAGTTTACAAGTATCATAAAAAGATCAAATTAAAATTGTTGCTTTTAAGTTGTGGAGGGGTTTAAACAGTGTTCAGTCATGTCTCATTATTTTACATGTAATTTGTTGGACTGAATCATTCTCCCAGCCAGTCAGTACAAATGATTGACAACTTTTTCTAACTTTTCAAATGTCTGGCACCAGTGGTTCTACCCAGACATAAGCATAAGGTGTTCCTCCATCAATATTTAGCTTGATGTCGCCAATATGATCGTTCTTGTGTGGGTGTGATTTAAAAAAAACATTAAATAACTCTATCCACATTTTTCATGGTTCTCCATCACACAATGACAGCTGGGCACCCCAATAATAACCGTGTGTCTTCAAGATGCAATTAATAATTAAATGAAAACTACTACAGTAGTAACACAGTCTTCACAAAGAAATTTAAAAACACTGAACCTTCGGTCCACCAAGCTGGCAATATCTACTGGACCGGACCAAATTTTATTGGACCAGTATGATTTTGGTATTTTGACACAAAAGGTTGGTAAGCTAATCGAGGTGTTACAAGTGGTTGGGTTCAGAAAAAGGCTGTAAAGCGCTGGAAATTCTGGTGGACCCTCTGTCCATTTAACTTATAAAATTTAACAGGCCGAAAGAGATTTTGGTGGACTCGGTCCACGTTCCACAGGGTTTTGTCCAAGACCAGCAATGCCAAACGAAACGGAGCATTTTGAGTTTAAGCTGTAACGAGGAGGAATCCCAAATATTGTTTTACACTTTTAATAAAACTTCAACTCTTTATGCACAGCAAGAAACAAACTTGACAACAAGTTCTTTAGCATAATTATATTGTCTACAATGGTCTACAGGTTAGAAATCAATTATACCGGTACATCAATTATACATCCATTATACAATTTTTCTTGAAAAGGACAACAATAAACAAAATAAGGAAACTTTTTCAAAAGACAAATTTCAGATAATGTCAATATACTTTTATAATTCTCCATTTAAACAAAAAAGTACATACAACAGTAGCATTATGACTTCCTATACACACAAACACACATAAACGTAAGCAATACCTGCCAATCAATATGTAGACATTGACCAATGTAAAATTGTTGATTTGCAGTTTCAATTATATGTCTGTGGGTGTTTAACACACGCAACTATTGAAAAACTCTTCTTCAAGTTTATAATATCATATATCAGCTGATGATGATGATAACACAGGTCATTATAACATTTTGTCTACAATTGACAATTTTATGGAATATCTTGACAGTGATAATAAACATCTTGATGATGCTACTGCCAGTGCTGCTGCTGATGATGATGTTATTACTAACAGAACTTCCAACTTCAGTATTCATATGACTATGACGTTTGCTGCAAAGTGACCCTAAAGGTCATCAGCCCATCAAGATATTTTGATATATCGCAATCTAAGAAATCAATATCATTTCACTTTTAAAATACAAAATAAATTACGGAACCAACCCGTTTGTTCATAACAATATGTACGGTCGCTGTAATGGGACCTGTTATTGTGATATATCAAACCATCGGTACTCAAGATTTCCAGTCTTGTTCCGAATGGCTCATCATATGAAGTTTCCATCTCACTTTTCGCGTGTAACCCTTGCCGCACACCGAGCACCTGAACCGTTTTTCACCGGTATGCTTAGTTATGTGACGCGCAAGGTAGGAGGGCCTATCACACACTACCCCACAAATAGGGCAGGTCCTTGATGGGTCGCCTAGCGAATGAGGACCTTGGCCACGCCTTTGGTTCAACCCCCAAGTGACCTGAGCTCCACCCATTGTTATATCATTAGGAATGTATGTTGATGTTGATGCTGCTGATGATAATGTTGTTGCAAAAACTTCAAAACCAGTGTTGTTAATGTCTGAAAGTATACAATGAAAACATTTATACAATCTTTTTTTTTGATAAGCACTTTATTGAGATTTGATTTATAATCGTCTTAAAAGTTATGTAACATAATATTTAAGGTGGTATCCTACAGTTTGCCTATATCTAATATATGTAACAATATCTGACCTCTGTTTGGGGTATTTGTACATAATTTCTGTAGAAAAACATCATACTTTAGTCTAAGCTTTGATGATTTTCAACAATATCTCAATTTTAGGGCAGCAAAAACTCATTAACACTTAATTGTTTAGTCTTTTCAAATCTATAAATAATAACAATTTGGATTCCCGCTAAAGATAGACATCGACATCACCACAGATGATGTGGATGAGCTAAAACATAAGTGGTCACATGGTTTTCTAAGTTTAAAAATAGGTAACTGTGCAGCGTGGCTCAAATAGAAAATACATGTTTGTAATGACGATTGTGACATTATGGTTCACTTTGTAGACAGGAGTAGGACATCAATAAACAGCATTTCGCAAGATCTTTTCAGGTAGCAATGGTTTATTAAGATGTTTTTGTTCCAAACTATCAGATTCCTCCTTAAAATGTTTTAAAATGTCTCTAGGGGTATGGGTCTTGGGAGTCCAAAATATGCTCCAAGTTAAAACAAAAAAAGTCACTGTAATTGACATACCAAAGATGCAATGACCCTGAATATGACCATGAGGGTTGCTCATAGCAACAACAAACCAAGTGTCTCTCAGTGTACTGGTGAAGTCTGAATGAATATCTGAGGAATGGCAAAGTTTGGCTGAGGCACTTATATAACCATAAAGCATAAGTCCACAACATTATGTGAAGCTGCTAGACATTTCAGGCTAGCAACCATAAAGATCTACTAGCCAAAATCAAAGATACTAGCCTGAAAAAAAAAATCTATATATTTAAAACAAAATCAATTAGTCATTTAAAATCAATTAAAATTGCTTAAAAAAAGAGGGTTTGTTTGTTTTTAGATGTGTACAGAAAGCAGTTTAAAATGGCTTATAATGAGAAATACAGAATTGTTCAGTTTAAGCTTAAACACATGTTAGATGTGCCTTTTTAGGGTGTTTTTTTTACCTTAATTAGAATGGGCTGTTTAAAGTCCCCTTCCCCTAAAAATGAAAATTACCCTGCAACAAAATTCAATTATTTCATTGCTGAATTGCAGGGATGCATTGATGCGAATCAGTGATTTCGGTTGTAACTTGAGTGAACTGGACTATGATAATCTAATGGAGGAGTTCAAGTAGAAGACAAATAGAGGGATGGCCTTGTATAGTAAACATACAAGATGTGTGATAGAAAAATAAAAATTCAACATGCAGATATTCCCCTTGTCAAAGGCCCAAGCCTTGTCCTCTTTTGCAGTAAAAAACCCACACAGTTTTTACAAAGGCAGAGTCATTAGAGGTCATACCACATATCCTACATACCTCGCAGAAAGGTTTGCCTGAAGGTCATACTTCAGATAACATCTTCCATGTTGCCACCGCTGTTTGAAAGATTCCTCACGTTGTTTTTTTTCGTACGCTATTTCGACAATATTATTTTATCGGCCGAGCGCTCAATTGTTGTTTTTTTTATAAGGATGTGCCCCATTGAAATATCATAGAAACACTGCATTGAAGGTCAAAATGGAAGTGAATTTTAGAGAAAAAAATAAAATGGAAACAGATTCTATGACTTGTTTTCATGTCTGGTAACAAGGTGTTTATAACAATAGAAGTGCATACAAAGATCCAATAGGTGTCTATTGTTCCACAGATCAATAATGCAGATGATACCAGTCTACGCTAAAAATTTTATGTCATCCGTTAATGTATTAACAAGATGAGGACAATATTTTTGGATATATTTATTTCAGAAAAATTGTTTATTATCGGAATTATAGGAAATACTGGAATGTCCGCACACCATATATGTACTAGATCAACTGGGCTAGCTACTTCTAATTTCTGCTAGCCAGACACAAATTTTACTATACAAGGGCTTCAGGTTAGATGGTTACGTCGCTAGTGGGTTACGTTGCTAGGTGGTTATGTTGCTAGTGGGTTACGTTGCTAGGTGGTTATGTTGCTAGTGGGTTACGTCGCAGACTGCCTTAAGCAGCCATTTATAAGGAAAGACCTTTAGTGTAATGTTGACTTTAATGGTGGCACCTGAAAATGTGCAACACACTTCCAATTTGTAAGATGGTGAAGTTCTATTGAAGTACTGTAAAATAATATGAAAGTAATGGCCCCGACACTAAATGAGACACAAGTACAGATGCATAGAAACAAAACAGTGCTACTCCCCACCCTCCACTACCCCTTCCCAGGGTCTTCCTCCAACAGTAATTAGCTGGACGTCACCAAAATGACTATTCTTACGTCAGTGTTATACAACAAAAACAACAAAAACTATTCTACCAAGACATTTTCATTGATCTTCCTCAACTTATAAAAGCTAAACATCACATAACTATTTCAGGACAACAAACACAACAATGAACAAAACTGAGAAACTTTTTTGAAAAACGAAAATGCCAACATGTTTGTATATTATCCACTTGAAAAAAAAAGCATACAATAGCAGCAGTAAAGTTTAAATATGACTTCCTATACACACGCTAAAAAAACAACCAAAATAGCCTGCCAATTGATATGTAAGCATTTACCAATGTTGAATTGCCGATTTGCTAGTACAATTACCAGGTGTTATGAGTGCTTGCGTTCAGTAAAAGGCTGTAAAGAGTTGTTAAGTTTAGTTTAGTACATTTTATGCTTTCACAGTAATTCAGAATTTTGAAATCAATGAGGCTGAAAATTCTAATAGACCATCGAAATTTAATGGACGGATAGACATTTTGGTGGACTCTGGCCACTGTCCATCCTGTTTTGTTGACGACTGTCATGCTACACCTGATCATAATATATTAACACTGGCTGACTAGTTATGGTCTCAACTTATTACCCTTAACTATATTTGTTTGATCACTGGCAAGGGGACCAGATCAACACAAGTTTTCGCAACTGACTTTTGAACCTGGGGTCTTGCGTTTCTGGAGATGATGCTGTACCAATTGTGCTGAATTTCAAATAAAATATTTGAAATCGACCAATCAGATGCTTAAGAATGATCTCAGTTTCCAGTTTAAAGTTTAATAACTTTGGATCCATGTAGCACATTCAGAAGAACCTATTAATAACTTAACATTGACCCTGATATGGAAATCAAAACAAATTCTAACAAGGTACTGTACCATTTCATGAAAATCTGTTCCATTTAGTAATTTCACTTTTATCAACATGTCCCCATATGGTGATTGTAATGGGTCAATTCATGATACTTCAGCGACTTCTTGGTTGAGAATGTTTTTCCGCAGCCATTACATTGGTAAGGTCTCTCGCCGGTGTGTTTTCGCATGTGAATATCTACATGAGATGGTCTTGTAAATCGATGGCCGCAAACCGGACAAGCAAACTTGCCTTTTCCTTGAGACGAATCTGGAAATATAGGTAGTGTTTTGAATGTAGTCAATGAATTTGTAACACATGATAATGAAAATGTGAAAAAATTAGGGAAAAATAAAGGTAAAGTAATATTACTTATCACTGCGAAGTCTCAAGAAATATGTCCCGTTACTTTTGCATGTAGTTGGAAGCAACTAAATAATGTAAACAAAGATGACACACATTTATGGATTATCAATAATACACTTTGAAGTTCAGACAGTTCAGTAAATGTAATTATGTAATCAGAATAAAAGTAAACAAATTATGTAAATTTATTGCAAGTGTTTCTCAGACCATAATAAAACCTGCTATGAACACAAAGACTTTTGTTTCGTTATATTGGCGATTATTGGTGGAGGAAGACCTGACTTATGTCTGGGTAGAACCACCGGCACACCGCAGGTTAGCTGGAAAACATCCCCACATGAAAGTTCCTGCACATGACTGGGACTAGAACCTATGTGGCGAGCGGCTGAGGATTTAGCATCGACGGAGCCCACGGTTACTGAATACGTTTCACTCTATTCATACACTGTGGGATTTTTATCTACGATATTGCCGTATTGAGATTTTAATTTGAATAGATATCAGCCAATCAAAACAATGCTTATATTTCCGCTACTCGTATTTGTGGAGGTAGCTTAGTATCTGGCAATCTCATTAAAATCACATCCTAACTTTCGCTTCAATACTTTCCGCTGGTTAGGATCTGATAACATCCCGATAAAGGCCGCCTCGAAGTGACCTTTAAGTTATAAATATTAATGAGCCGATGACGTCAAACTTGACCAATCAGAAACCTCGTTTCGAAACAAGTTCGTCCAATCTTTCAACACGGCGGCATCCATACCTTTCGATCAGTTATACCCCAACATTTTGCAGCCGACGATTTCATTGGCTAATCAAAGGTCAAATTGAGGTGACCCCTAATGCGATGTCATCAGATCCTAACCAGCGGAAAGTATTGAAGCGAAAGTTAGGATGTGATTTTAATGAGATTGAGTATCTGGAAACTTGAATGCCGAATGAAAGAACGAGCATAATCGTTGAACTGAATCTTCAACGGATTATGAAGCAACCAATGAAAAATCATTACCAGAAATGGCGAAAAGTGAACTAAATGTGCAATGGGCGATGATTGGAGAGTAACAGAATGTATCTTTCGTGGGTGTCCGACGATGAGGATTAAGCAACATTAACTGCTTAATCACAAGTGCCCCTAAACAGAGATACGATACAATGGTCTGTCAATAACTGGACAATATCAGATAGATTGAAAGTTTACAAATTGACCAACATTAGGAATTCAGGTTTAGCACAGAAATTTAGCACATCCAGATTTAAAGAAGATAAGAAAAGCAACAAATGGTAACTGATTATTCAAGGGGATTAACTCTAAATGGAAGCAAGATCAGCACATATAATGTTTATTGCAATGTTTGTCGAATGAAACTTTTGGCATTTATTGGTCAATTTGTTTTATATTTAAAAAATATGTATGAAAGTAAAGTCTATGTGAATTGAAATCAAGAAGCTATATAACATAAAGCAGAAAAGAAATGCAAGAAAAAGTACCTGAAAGTCCATAGGCCAGAACTCCATGAACAATGGGACAGCATAAAAACAAGCTAACAGGATAAAATATTAAATGTTGGAATGATAAAATGTATCATTAGAATATCATTAGAATATCATAAGAATTATTTTCACAAACTTTCCAGAATATATAACCAAAGTTTTGCAGAGAGTAGTTTCTCTCTTTAAAGGAATCACACACTTTTCTATCAAGGTGTGTAAAGAAGAACTCAAGAACATTAGTTGGCAAATATTTTATTAACAGAAAGTAATACAAATTATGTCATAATACATGTATTCCAAATCAACAAAGAAATGATTTACAAAATTATGATACAGTGAAAAAAATTCTTTATGAAATCAGAGTTTAAAGTAAAATTATACAAAAATGTCATAAAATCTTGTGTGTATTAACTATAACATGAAAAAGTATGATGAAACAAGAAAATGCCAAACCCCACAACCGGAGTTTCCACTGTTTGAGCCACATTATTATTC
This sequence comes from Sinonovacula constricta, assembly GCA_007844125.1. NCBI lineage: Eukaryota > Metazoa > Mollusca > Bivalvia > Cardiida > Solecurtidae > Sinonovacula > Sinonovacula constricta. The sequence goes on from CM017564.1 coordinate 1,909,679, forward strand.
CCTGTTAACCATTATATAACTGGATCAAAACAACAACAACATATTCAGTATAATACATATGATAAGTAATCCTTAACGGATAGCACTTGGGTAACTGATACAAAATATGTTTGACATTGACCATAATGTTTACCATAAATGTATACCCATATCAAATATAAATTTGTGGTCTGGTTCAATCGGTTACCCAAAGCTGAATGGCTTACACCTCCAAAACTGAACATAAAACATGTGCAAACTACTACGCCACCTAGCGGTTACTTCGAACAAGGGAATTTAATTTCCTACTAATTCTTCCCACAAATGTAGGAAATCATATTTTCTAGTGGGTGACCAATGCATAAAATCCTGACAACATGCACTGCAATACTTGATGACAAATATCTGATGAAGGTCTGGCTAAATTCTGTGGAGAAAATGTACAAGGAGTTGGGCAATGGAGGAAAGGTTTCATCTTTGTTTGTCAATCTAAGTCTAATTTTTCATCGGATTATTATTGTGGGTTATAAAGAAATACACATTAACAAGAAAAATCATCTAAAATAAGTATCTTATCCAATTTACACACCACGCAACTGTTTCTTTGCTTACTGGGTTTATCGTCCCACCAACAGTATTTTAGTCATCTGCAGACAGTGTCCACTTGCAGCAGATATAGTGCTGCCTTCACTGTGTATAGCATGTTGTGAACATCTGGCATGATACCACACCCAGTTACATTATCCTGACACCGGGCCAACCAGTCGTGGAACTACCCATTTTTCTGCTTCAGCGTTAGCAAGGGAGCTATACCACTACCATTTTTTAGCGACTTTCGTATGTCACAGCCTGGGATCGAACCCGGGGCCTCCAGTATCTGGACCATGCAGCTGCATGTATATCAATAAAATTTTTAAAATATCTGATAAAACTAAACAAACACACACACACAACTTTAAAGATGTATATAAAGTTGTAAAAAATATTATTAACCCTTGCCTGCATGTATACGCCATTTTATGCCTTTACAAACTATTCACAATCATTAGCAGAATCTGCATGACTAAGGGTTTATGTGTAGACTGGTTCAGACTTAAATGTATTATTACAAGTTGAACATATATTGATCAAAATCCTTTTATCTCTTAAAACAACGAAGAAAAACAACAAAGTCATGTGAATCTTCAAAATTTATAGATGAACTATGAATCAAAGGGTCCGTTCTTATTGTAATAATATTCCAGTGATATTTTTGGTGTGCGATTTGCAATTTTAGCGCATATTTTTCAAGAAAAACATAATTATAATTTTAATAAATCTGCGCTTAAAAAATGCAATCGATAAACTAGCAATCATAACGTTAAAAAAAATTCAAATCCATAATACATCGTCTTTGAGCAATTAGTATGAGGTAAAAATTGTCAGTGACACCGCTACGTAACGAGCACTTGTTCAAGCGCGCTTGTTTCCCATTTATATTGGCAGTACAATACGATGCCGGTAACCCGATCGATCTCCAGTCATTTCCGTTTTCATTTCTGAAACATGTCATGCCTCCTAAAAAGAAACTTCGTCCGTCGTCTGATCAGCGACTTATCACCATTTTTGGACAGGATTCGACCGGCAAAACTATCACAAACAAAATTAAGATTAATGTTTTTGTACAATGAATGTACATTGTTATTTGTTTTTATGCGAAAAAATAAAACTTTTGTCAAAGATTACTAAAAAATCTCATTAATTTTGAAAAAAATCTCATTGTTTTCAAATATGTGCACTTCTTTTTCTCATACATTTTAAATGAAAAAATATCGCTGACATTCACACTGAAGACCTTGAACAACAACAAAAAACACACAATTTTGTTCATGACAATAGTAAATTGCCAATTAGCATAATACACAACACTAAACTGGCCTACAATAACATTATCTCTTCAATTACTTATCACTTGTTAAGTGCCAAGTTGTTGGTTTAAATGAGTCATTTGATGGTATTGTAGAGTGTTTTTGGTCGAGAAGGTTTTTCCGCATGTGTTACACTGAAATGGCCTTTCACCCGTATGTTTTCGCAAATGAATTTCGACGTGCGAAGGCCGTGTGAAATGATGGCCGCACACCGGACACGCATACTTTCCTTTGCCTTGGGATGAATCTGAAAGTTAAATAATGTTTATTATAATATGAATAATGTGATAAATAAAATAACTGTAGCATGAATATGGGCTGGAACTTGAGGCTGTATATGTGCAGATATAGGCAAAGAAAATTTATCGTACAATTTGAAATTTTACAACATTATTGAAAATTGGTTTATGTTTACTGCATGTCTTTAAAACGAAACCATAAACTTAATCTTGCATTTTCAACAAAAACATTGTAGATTTTATACATCTACATTGGTAAACAATAAACACATACAAAAATTACAACAAAACTCAAAGAATATAATAATCCAAGGGCCTGAACTCAAGCTATGGCAATATGCATGCAATAGAGTAAAATCCTAATGCATTCATAATAAACCAGCCTGAATGCCCAGGTTTTATTTTCTTAAAGCACACTTAATTTCACTTTATTGTGGTTCAAATAAATGAATGCTCCCCCCTCCCCCCAGAATGCTGATATAAATATAAGGAAACTTTTGCTTTCTGTCTTCATTTTTTTATTTTTCTGTCCTAAGAAACACTTGCCTTCTGTTTGTTTTTTTATTGTCCTATGTTTCTGAAATCCTTTTTTACGATTTCTATTTCTCGTATATATGCATTGGTCGACTTCTAAGTTGCTTTTAGAAGAAGTTTTTTTGCAATCCGTATATTTGTTAACTTATTTCCGTTTAGTTAATAATTTTTTGACATACCAAAGTCGTTAAAAATGGTAGTGGCATAGCTCCCTTGCTAACGCTCAAGCAAATATAAGGGTAGTTCCACGACTGGTTGGCCCGGTGTCAGGATAATGTGACTGGGTGTGGTATCATGCCAGGTGTTCATGGCATGCTATACAAAGTGATGGCAGCACTATATCTGCTTCAAGTGGACACCGTCTCCAGATAACTGAAATACTGTTGGTGGGACGATAAACCCAATAAACAAATAAAAAAACAAATAATAATTTTTTACTGGTTTGTGTGAACAACTGAGCAACACTACAGAAACCATTTCATAATCTTCTGTATTCTTTACACTGTGACACTTACATTTGTCATTTCACTGTTTCCCACATTTCTGTTGTCCCAACTTCGTAACGCACAATTCTCATTTATACAAGTTGATGTGTACAACTGAATGACTCTTCAATGAGCTCTTCATCGAGAAACTTTTCCCACACAGGTGACAGGTGAACGGTTTTTCGCCTGTATGCACCCTCATATGTCGATCAAGATGGGATGCCCAATAGAACAACTTGCCACAAATGCTGCAAGTAAAAGTAGTTTCTGCTGCTGACTGTCGCTGCTGCTGCTGCTGAGGTGCTGTTTGTCCCTTATCTACAAAAGGGGAAAATATTACGTTGTAGGCTACCTTTTTTGTGCATACTTACCTAGGAAAGAATAAACACATTTTTTTTTTATTTATATTTTTTCTCTGATCTTGTTCATTGTTTTATAATGTTTATAAATAATGAGACTGTCACATTATGCATGACTGTAAATAAATGCATGGGGATTTTATATTTTATATCCAATAACACAATAAAATACTCACAGTAAATTCCCCAATCTACCGTATTGTTATTTTTTAATGCCACATTCTAATAAGCGTCCCCTCTACTAATTTTCCAAGAATGAAGTTAATTTTTATCGGGTAAGGAGATTTCTGAAAATGTGTAAAACATGCCTTATTTTCAAAATAACCTTAAAGAGAACCTTAAAAGCTGGAGTTTTCCTCCAAAAATGGGAGAGTTCACCGGTTTGAATACGTGCAAGCTAAAAATAGATACTGACCTTGTCTTATTATATTTCCATTAAAATTTGAGTGCGCTTGGCAAAATAGCAAGCAAAGTGAAAGTAAGATTTTATATTTAAAAAAGCGTAACATAGTCATTTCCCATTGAAATACTGAGTGAACCATGCATTTTCAATCCACTACAACAACCATTGCCACAGTAACAACACTGGCGGATATTTTAATCGAAATCTGCTACCAGCCAGAGGTTAGGATTTGTATGGTAAGGTCACTGAGCTTAGTAACTTGTTTGTATTGTTTCTTTCTGATAGAAAATATTTACATATAGAAAAAAATTCAGGTCATTTTAAGGACTTTTGAACCCATGCTACAGTATTTTAATGACAGATTTGGGGCGGTCTGATTGACTTTCGAACCACAATGGTGATTTTACAACCAAACAGCACACTGTGATTGACATTTCAACTAAATGTTAATTTTACAACTATACAGCACAGTGGGATAGATTCTTGAATGACATTGTTGATTTTACAACCATACAGCACAGTGTGATGGACTTTTGAACCACAATGTTGATTTTGCAACCATACAGCACAGTGTGATGGACTCTTGAACCACAATGTTAATTTTACAACCATACAGCACAATGTGATGGACTCTTGAACCGCAATGTTAATTTTTACAACCATACAGCACAATGTAATTTTGAACCACAATGTTGATTTTACAACCATACAGCACAGTGTGATGGACTCTTGAACCACAGTGTTAATTTTGCAACCATACAGCACAATGTAATTTTGAACCACAATCTTCATTTTACAACCAATTCTGATGGAATTTCGAAACATGGGAATGATTTGATGGCAGATTAGGTTAGGCTGCTGGTCGTGTAAACTAGTGATGACTTTATGACAGGTTCTGATAGACATTTGAATCACAATTTACGACCAATACTAGGTGGTCTGTTGGACTTTCAATCAAGTTATAATTGGATTGATAAATATTTAGACCACAGTGATCAGTCTTCTATTGTCCTATACAAGTCTGAACACATATTTTATAGTGATACACAGTGGAGTACATTAAAATATACTTAAACATTTATGACAAGTTTCAATTTTAATCATGTAATCAAGTTTCTTTTAGGAAAGTGGGAAAGAAAGGGGGACTAAAGAAAATAACACATTAAAGAATTAATTTAATTTAATGATATTTTTCTCACAGTAGATTATACCTTGCAGATAACTTCACATGACAATATCACAATTACATGGGAGAGAAATACAAATAAATCTCTAAATGTTTACGGAATGACAATGAAATAGAAACAATACCAAATATAGCACACATGTTTTCCTCCTAGCTTATGATCTCAAAGTTATGAGTGTGCACTATATACGGGTAATTCTCACATCAATGAGCCCCAGTTAAAGAATAATATTTTTATTTCTGTTTCAAACCTTTTGCAGCTGGTATTAATTAGAATCATCATTTTGTGATCATTTCAATGAGAACCCACAAGGGAGATAACTAATATATTTTCTTACATTTTGAATATGGGGACTGAGTTAAAAAAGGGGCATAACTCTGTCAACATTAATTGCCAGTCATATATGAGTTTATTTTAAAAATAACTTAATACAAAGACTATACATAGAAAGGGAATATGAAGTTATGATTTTACACACCTTCATTACAAAATTAGGATATCAAAAAACAGCCTTCAATAGGGCCTTCTAAGTAAAACATTATTTTTTTTTCCATTTTAGAATGCTTAAACTTTCTCTCAGACACTCAGATACCAAACTTAAACTTGGACCATTCACTGTTAATTTTAAGGTCACACATTTGCAATTAACAACACACTATGAATGTTCCCTTAGCAACTGCACATTTGTTTGTAAATGCCAACTCTGAAAAATTCACTAAGTCAGTATCCAAAAAGTTCACATTTATAATAGTAACTGAGAAGTTGGACTGTTCACTCAAAATGCTGAAATGCTGGCTTGTGCATTCAATTATGAAACTTCACCAGTAACATTGTGCATGCTGTCTTTAAACTCCAACCCTGGATTTCATATTGGCTGTCAAAAAAGTGTATGCTGTCAAAAAAGTGTATATTTGTAATCGAAACTTTGATAAGCGATATATTCGCTTGAGCATCAGTTAATGAGACATTAATGAATAGTCTCCCCTGAATAATCCTAAATGTAAGTAGATCCTTTCATTTGTTTTACTCGGTTGTTATGGTTGTGCTCTATGGAGAGTATGTTGACTTATTTGCCTTTCTTGTGATACCCAGGTTAACCACTACTAACAAACACTTCCATTTTCTTTTGTAAGTAACATGTCTCTATAAGTATTTAAATGAATTTTAAGCTTACATTTTTGCAATAGAAATTGCACTGTTTGTAATTGCAATATCTACAAATATACAGGCGATGAAGTCCAAGACTTCCAACTACAAGGACCTACCTACTGTTTGGAATACTTCGGCTATTAACTAACAAGGGAGACAATTTCCATTTCACCAATGAACCCTATTACACTGTGACCGTAGGGTGGACTGTCCTACAATATTTTTATGTAACTGCTCCATACACTTATTTTGACAGTTTTAGTTCATGCCTACCTTCTTACAAACAGCAATATAAACAAAATGCACAACGTTTTTGGGTGTGAAATAGGCCAACCATTAAACATATGTAATACACCTACACAAATCAGATAAATCTGGTTGCAAAATCCGTAGAGCGTCATTTTCACGGTGGCCCCGGGTTCGTTCCCGGTCCGCGACATGCCAGTCCTAATAAATGGTAGTGGTATAGCTCCCTGGCTAATGCTCAACCAAATATAATCGTAGTTCTGCGGCCCGGTGGCAGGATAATATGACTGTGATATCATGCTAGGTGCTCACGGCGTGCAATACACAGTAAATGCAGTACTATATCTGCCTCAAGTGGTCACCATGTCCAGATAATTGAAATACTTTTGGTGGGACGAAAAAACCCAAAGAGCAAAGTATGTAAAGAGACTTCACCAACCAGTAAGATGCCCACACATTTCACTTGACTGGAAGGTCCAGCTGTTAAAAAAAACTCCTTGAACATTTACTGCTTCCAATCATGCATTTACTTGTCTATACGCCCATATAATTCTGGGCAAAATACTATAACCATATGAAATCATTGATGCAAAGCATCAAAATCACCATCTAGTCCTATTGAAAAAACGGAACATTTTTTACTGTCAACAAACCTACCAAGAAACAGCAACACCTTGTTATTCAGATTTACAACACCATCAAATTTTTATGTCTTAAAATTATATGCAGCAAGGAATTTATCTTTGGAACACATGGAAAAAGGTCCGAATGCAAACAACAGAATAGAGCATAACATTTGCCTCGTATATATTACATTATCCTTACAAATGCAATTTAATCTAAATTTAATCTAAACAAATCATACATACACGAATGGAACATAAACAATTTCATGTGACAGTTAATCAGTCAACACCCGGTGGACCTTGGCCCGAGTCCAACAAAATGTCTGTAGGTTTAGGGACGGATCCAGAAAATTTTGGTGGAGGGATATGAATCAAAATCCATTCAACTTTATCACAGTAAATACTAGATCATACAATAATTTTATAAGTTAAATAGACCGAATTTTCAGCCACAACATTTTAAAATTCTGAATTATTATGAAAACACATATACTAAACTAAACTTTACAACACTTTACAGCCTTTTACTGAACCCAATCACTTGTAACACCTTGATTTGCTTTCCAATCTTTTGTGTCAAAATCATACTCTTGTCCAGTTAAATTTGGTCCGGTCCAGTAGATATTGCCAGCTTGGTGGACCGAAGGTCCAGTGTTTTTAAATTTCTTTCGTGAAAACTTGGTAATGATATGGCAACATTTTAAACCACAAATTAATTTATTTCCTAAATTCACCAAAGCTGAATAATAACTGAAATTCAATGCATTAAAGTGCTCCACTTCACTTGTGATAGAACAACATGATGCTATCCATAGGACTGTTCCAGGAACGAATACATATGCGACGGTGACAATAAATCAAGCTTCTAAACTCTCGGATTATGAAACACTGGTTTCATATGCACACCACGAATGTGTTGATTCATGTTGCTTCGATCGGAAAATGCTTTCGGACAATGGGAACACTTGTACGGTTTTTCTCCTGTATGTGTGCGTGTGTGTCGCTTAAGTTCCCACTTTGAGGAGAACAACTTCTGGCAGAATGTGCAGGTATGAATGCGTCCGGACAATTCTGTATACATTTCACCGATGTTTTGTCCATCGCCATATTCTTGATCTGAAGAGATCAGAATAAAAAAAATGATTTAAGAGCTAACATAACGATTTAAAGAAACCGGATGATGTTACAGCTTATACAACTAAGCAGACAATATTAATTCTTATACGGGTATGAAATAAGAAAGAGAAAAAATATTGCATGTTTACAAGCTATCACTGGCTCATTACATAATATCTTTCACCAATAATTTGTCCAATGATCTGAAAAAACAATACAAAAACTAATCCCAAAAAGAAACAGTTTACAAATATATGTAACTTAATATATATATTAACTGGAAGTTTAAAAATATATCTAACTTAAGATGTCCAGGCAGTTTGAGATTCAAATTTGAACAATCTTAAGAGATTATATGAAAACAATTGCAAAAAAACTTATTTTGTAGATCAGAAGAAAATAAGTCGTCACTGGAATTGACTGAAGATGCAATGAACTTAAGTATGACCTTGTACAGTCAATTGTAAATGCTCTACTATACAACTAAGAAATGAAAAGAAAAGCAAATCGATACTCTTTTTAACCGTTTCAAAAAAGTATTTATGCCCAAACTATATAGTTAAACCTTCACAGTCTATACCAAGGAAGAAAATGTTGTGTTGATTGTCAACCTAAGAAACAAAACAAAAAAGGTAACATTACATTGTCTCATTTTCACGAGCATTTCTATATTGTATACTTTTCTCAGTTCTAAATTGTAGGCCATTAAAGTATATCTTAAACAAGTCTCTATGAAACGATATTACAACTAATTTTACTGCACAAAGATAAGGACTAGGCCAATATGAGTGAGTGCATGGGGTGCCATTAAGCAAAACATTTGAAAAATGCACAAGACACCTTCAAGTTTGTAAGATGGTTTAGTTTGATGAAAGAACTGTAAATTTATTTATTTATTGGGTTTATCGTCCCACCAACAGTATTTCAGTTATCTGGAGACGATGTCCACTTGAAGCAGATATAGTGCTGCCTTCACTGTGTATAGCATGCTGTGAACACCTGGCATGATACCACACCCAGTCACATTATCCTGACACCGGGCCACCTAGTCGTGGAAATACCCTTATATTTGCTTGAGCGTTAGCAAGGGAGCTATAACACTACCATTTTTAACGACTGTCGCAGCCCGGGATCGAACCTGGGGCCTCCCGTACCTGAAACCAACGCTCTACCGATTGCGCTACCAGGTCCGGTGAACTGTAAATGGATGTTCTCGCTGTGACACTAACATTCAACAGACATGCAGGGGGACAGACAGACCAACAGAGCAGTTAATTTATATATATATTAGTATAATGTCTGCTTGTACTTTGTATTGAGCAACAAATCTTATGTTTTCTGTTTTAAAATACATTGAAGCAACAGACTTATGATCATTAAACCAAATTTCTAGTTGGAACCATCAGCACAATTCCGGTAAAAGAGCGTCCAACATTTAAGTTGTTTACACCAACCGGAGATTTGAACCCATGTGATGAGAGGCTGAGCAATCAGGAGTATTGTATTGAGTGCCAGTATACTTAATCAAAGCTTCATATATAAGGAGTAAATACAATTTCTCTTTTCATGTATATCCCATAATTCTCAAACCCTTTATCACTGGTGCTAATTGATTTGAATTATAACTTCAACAATATAACCTTGGTGAAGGCTAATAACAGGTACGCTTTATATTTAAAGGGCTTATCTGCTATTTTTAATATTGGGGCCGTGGAAAGTTACCTTACCTCAGGCCACAGAAAGTTCAGTCTTACAACTTTTAACTTTTATGAACCAAAGAGGCAGATTGAAAGTAGCAGATACCCTTTTTATTTTTCAACACTGAAATAATTTATTTTTCTGCATATGTATGTTTGTATCTATTTTAGAAATAAAAAAATCTAGAAAAAATGTTTTGTTTTCTTTAATTCTAAACCACATTTTTATGAAATTTGAATGTTTGCTCTAAAGAAAAAAATTGAGAAGGAGAACCATGTTTTGAAGTATTACATTGGCTTGAAGTCATTTTCATTATTTTAAAAACATCATGATCTTTAATCTTGTTTGAATTTAGGAATAACATATATTTTGTAATTGTCCTGGAATTTAATCTCATCTACTGAATTTTATTTTATACAGCTTGCAATGTTTTATTCTTCCCAAAAATTAGTTGTTTTGTTTTGGTAATGCATGTCATTTAAGGTTCTTGGAAATACATTTTGGTACCAGATATATCACTGAATAAGTTTAATTATTGGGTTTATCCTCCCACCAACAGTATTTCAGTTATCTGGAGATGGTTTCTACTTGAAGCAGATATAGTACTGCCTTCACTGTGTAGAGCATGCCGTGAACACCTGGTATGATACCACACCCAGTCACATTATCCCGACACCGGGTCAACAAGTTGTGGAACTACCCTTATATTTGCTTGAGCATTAGCAAGGGATCTATACTACTACTATTTTTAACAACTTTGGTATGTCATGGCCCGGGTTCGAAACCCGGGTTCTCTCGTATCTGTAGCAGATGCTCTGCTGATTGCACTACAAGGTCCTGTAGGTGCTAATTTAAATTGTGTGATTGAGATGATTCTACTGAATATCGTGTATAAAGGGTTTTAAGGCAAAATACAGCATCTCACAGGAGCTGTATCTCCCATATCTTCGTTACTATGAAGGTAAAAGAAATAACTGTTAATGTATACGGGATGGTGATAAGGTTGTTTTTTTCTTACTTATTTATGGTTTTTTGTTTTAGAAGCCAGAGAGATCAAGATACTATGTGTTCCTGAAATGTAGAAATATTAAGTGTTTGTTGATGTTAAACATAAATATAAATGGATAAGGGTAACTCAAATGCTATTGTGTTTTATTGGGTTTTTAATTGGGTTATTCATGTGGTTATCCCTGTACTGAGTTGGGTTTCATTGCATGAAATAGTTTAATTTAGTATATATATTGCTGGAAAAATGTACAAGTAAAAACACAATTTATTCAATATTTATTAATTACAGATGAAACAAGATAAAAAATTGAAAAATTATAATTACTGAGAAATTACAATACAAGTACTGATGAGATTACATGTCACTATTGCGCCATGGTGTGATTACATTTTGAAGTTAGGCCACTTCTTTTATATAAAATGGTTTACAAAACCGGCGGACCTATTTTTTTCAAGAAATCGAAAAAAAAATAAAATCGAAATAGACAATTTTTTTTCATTAATAATTTCCGACCCTATGAAAATGAGCCGAAAACTATCGAAACAAATCCCATTTTGCTTGTTTTTATATAAATAGGCCGCGTTTTAAACGCGCCCTCGAAACAGGTAGACGGGTTTTATGTCTCAGAGATAAAATAGCAATACACAGAGTATCGGATCGGATTTTGGTAAACCAGTCCAGCGCAGAAATGGCTGACGAGTATTACGTTGAGGTCACACTGTGGGGTTACAAATACAACGGGCCGGGGAAGGTGTTCCTTAGAACTTTCCTAACTGAAACTCTCGGGAATGCGTTAAAACGAGTTATCACAGATGAAAGCACTCGCGTGTCAAAACTGGAAGACTAGATGTGGGGATTTTTTTTTTTTTTTTTTTTTCGACCGCCTTACGGACACTTTGACCAAAAATTTTTGTAAACCATAAAATAAGAAAGGAGTGGCCTTAAAAAACAAAAAACAAAACAACAACCATGTATTGATATCTTAGTTCATTCATTTTGATACATGCACATTGATATAAAAATCTTGTCGTCCCCGATACGCTACAAAGAATAAAGTTCTAATAAGTCATTGGAAGATATTCAAACTTTATTATATATTCAGTGATTTGTGGGACTTTATGAACAAAGCTTACCAACTGTTGTTAAATCTAATGACAACAATACCGCAGTTCCAAAATGAAAACAGGCAATTATCTAAGATTATCAAAGCTGATTAAACTTAAATACTCAGGATCGACAGCTTTGTGAATGTCAACTTTGAAAATAACCTTTACATAATGTTGTAAATTGTTCCATTGGGAACTGTTTTAATTATTTTATTTTCTAAGCAAATTGTATATATAAGATTAAATAAATATATATATATAAATATATGGCAGCATCCATGAATTTTTACAAATATGTACAGACAGCAATCGTTTGTGTTTAACTTTGAATATAGCATCGCCCATAAATGTTAGCAAATACGTAAAGAGCAATTGTTTGTGTTTAACTTTGAATATAGCATCGCCCAAAAATGTTAGGGAATACGTAAAGAGCAATTGTTTGTGTTTTCAATTTGCAGAAAATTTGAGTGTGGCGTTTTTAGAAAAAATATAACCCATACATGTTTAATACATAATTATGTTCTCTTAGTTTGGAAAGGTGACAATAAAACTCATGCAAGGCAATGATACAAGCAGTCAAACCTTGATGAGCTGACTCAATCCTTTGTGCACTTCAATGACCACCTCAAAGACAGCCTGACACTGCATGTTCATAACATCCTCATGAAGAATTCCTACGCCAAACCCACAAAACATTACAGAGGGAGTTCAAGACAATTTTTTCTGCACAACAGCATTCTTTCTAGCAAACCAGTTACAAGTTGGTGATCATCATGCAAGTGGAAAATTAATCTGGCTCGTGGGGCACCCATGGCGTAGTGGTAGAGTCGCCAATTTGTAACTCCTCTGACCACATTGCCTCTCACCGCGTGGGTTCGAGTCCCATTTAGGGTGAAGGACTTGACCTGCATTCCACTGGTGGTTCTTCGCAGACATTTGTTTGGCGTCTTTTTCCACCAAAAAAGCTGGACGTCGCTATAATGATCATAATTGGTCACTGATATATATTTAAATTCAAATTCTATTCATTCTAAATCTGGCTCATTAGTGAAAACAGTCCATCTGCCATTTCATTCACTTCTGACTGTGAGAGACAAATTACTTAATTTGTATACATTCTTTTCAAAATTATAAAAAATAAAATTAAAATAAACAAATAAATAGTAAATACTGACATATTTTTATTGAATTTATGCTGTATTTGACAAGATCATAAAAGTAAATGTGAAGAGTTTATTAAGGCATGAAAATGGCATCAAAGGTTCATCTAGTAAGCTATATAGGAGTGTGCTTTAACAGTTGTAACAAAGTAAATAAAAAGATTTATCTTTCAGAATAATGTTTTAATTGTTTTGCTTTTTGTTTGTTTGTTTGTTTATTGGGTTTATCGTCCCACCAACAGTATTTCAGTTATCTAGAGATGGTGTCCACTTGAAGCAGATATAGTGCTGCCTTCACTTTGAATAGCATGCTGTGAACACCTGGCATGATACCACACCCAGTTACATTATCCTGACACCAAGCCAACCAGTTGTGGAACTACCCTTATATTTGCTTGAGCGTTAGCAAGGGAGCTATACCACTACCATTTTTAACAACTTTGGTATGTTGCGGCCTGTGATCAATACCGGGGCCTCCCGTACCTGGAGCAGACACTACCAAATGTGCTACCAGGTCTAGTACACTATGAAGTGATAATACACAAAACTCTAAAGTGGTAAATGGAATGAAAATGAAACAAAATTAGCCTAAAACTAGAAATAATTTGCTAAACAGTTTTAAAAAATCAAGTGTGTGAGTCAAATAGTTCTTTTGTTTACATCTGTGCAGTATTTTGGAAAAAAGTCCATAAATATTGCTTCATTATCTCAACATGTTGAAGTTTTCATATCAAGTATCTTGTATTAGAATGTTCACCAAGTCTACCATAAAAACAAATTTGCCCAAGTCGTGACAGACCCCATTTCCCTTGGATGGACAAATATCTCCTCACAGAGCCTGATGCAGGGCTATACCATCGTCCGAACTCATGTAACCGCTCTGCCATCGGATATACGAATGGTAAAGTTTGTTTTCATAAATATTCATAGCAGCCAGTGCTCCAGTGAAAATTTGTATTATTTAGACACTACTCTTCAATTAAAGTTAAAAAAAATAATCAAACTAGTTGTCAATGCCAAGATGGCTGCAATAACCTGTGATGGCTGTTAATTACAAATTGTAATAATTCCAATAATTGAATTTCTGTGCCGTTTTGGAGTCAATTAATTGCTTCATTCATATATTAATGAGAACAAAGTTTTTCAAGCCCAGTAACACACCATATATGTCGAGATAAGAGAATCTTTACTGTGGGTTCTGACAATGGGGCTAAATACAATGGAAAGAAACAATAAACAACAATGGAGGGCATAATTCTTCATATCGCTGTAGAACAATGCTATACATTGTCTGACATATCCTTCATATGGATGTTCCAAACATGCACTTTCAGGTTGTCTTTGCGTGATGCCCGGTAAGGACACATGCTACATTGGAAGGGCTTCTGGCCAGTGTGTTTTTTGATGTGACGGTCGAGATCCCATTTGCTCGTAAATGTTTTGCCACAAAAATTGCATGTTTGACCACCGCCAAATGACGTCTGGCCCACATTTATCAGCAGTCCGTCAACCCCCGAGCCCATGCTGATTCCAGGCCCACAAGCGTATGGTATACCTGAAATAGATAACAGCAGTGTATAATACTAGAGGTTCAAATTATAGTTTCCATGTGATGTCATAGACACTGGTAAGACATTTTAAGGCAGCCATCTTTGTGGGCAAAAGCTAATGCAGGCCGAAATCGGGAAATATGTGCTGTATTAAACTCACCTCTGTGTTTTTATTTTTCAGTCTATTTTACTGAATTTTATATCAATTTTAACAGCTTTTAGGAAGTATTTTAAATATCAAAACTATATTTTGATAGTTTAAAAGGTTAAAGAAATACAACCGAAAATGATACACTGTTTATTTTGTTTTTAGTATGAGCCAATATTTTTATTTATTTCTGTGTATTAATTCTGTGTGCATTTATTAATTGTAAAAACATTGTATTCTAAAAATATGAATTTCAAGAGCTTTCCAATGGTGTATAGCTTTTAAGTTTGGGACCACAAATAAAGAAATTACAAGAAAATAAAATTTACCCTTCTATACAATTCATATGAAAATCCCCTGAAGTTACCATCAAAGATGGCTGCCAAGATAAGGGATTTTCACTGATGTGGAAACTAACAATAGATAACAGCAGTGTATAATACAAGAGGTTCAAATTCAAAATGTTGTTGCTTTTTAGGGGCAGGGTGTGCACTAAATCCATTATTTTTCTTACCTTAATGCTCTAAACTTGGTACTAATTATAATCGTCTCAGTGAAAATTTTAGTAACTTGCCACATTACAGGGTTTGTAAGAGAACAACCAGTATTTTTCTTACAATCTCTATTTGTATTTATATTTTGGGTTTATAGCACACCGACACTTGATAGGTCATACCTCGCCAATGAAGTTTAATGCGAATAGAGTATAAATGTTAAAATTTAAATATGTGGGAAGAAATATATTTATTTATTTGGTTTATCGTCTCACCAACAGTATTTCAGTTATATGGAGACGGTGTCCACTTGAAGCAGATATAGTGCTGCCTTCACTGTGTATAGCATGCCGTGAACACTTGGCATGATACCACACCCAGTCACATTATCCTGACACCAAGCCAACCAGTCGTGGAACTACCCTTATATTTGCATGAGCGTTAGCAAGGGAGCTATACCACTACCATTTTTAATGACTCTGGTATGTCACGGCCCGGGATCGAACCCAGGGCCTCTCGTACCTGGAGCCGACGCTCTACCGATTGCGCTACCAAGTCCAGTCAGGTAGAAATATAAAAAACTATCAGGTTTAAATAATGTGAATTATACCGGAAAACAGGTTAACATATTAAACAGTTTAAAACGTATAACGTAAGCATAATAAACAGTTTAAAAATTTATAAGTTATAAAAATTTAACTTATTAAGAATAGCAATCTCGTTCAGAAAGCAAACAAGCTTAGAATTGGACAGTGTCTTAAATACTTCGTACATGTTACTGATGCTAAAATACTTTAGATCTAATATGGTTTGTGTTAATATAATTTATTTAAATATGGTGAACTGTCAGTGGTGCCTGGCAAGAAACTGCTAACTCATTGTACTTAGTAAGTACTCATTAGAATCTATTCAACTGCAATTAGTACTCACATTCACTTCAATTAGTACTCACAATCTAACATTTTCTGGAGAAAGTCATGTAATATTATTTCTTACAAAAATGTATCTTAGTTCTGCACTGAGTTCTCCGGAAGGCCTTTACATTACATGGCATTCAAGAACTAAATCTCACTGCTTTTCTTAACATAAACTTCACCATCTGTGTCATATTACCTATTATCAATGTTATGATAAGAATTATGGGATATTACATAACTGCTAAATCAATCCATCTACTCAAACTAGGCTTTTTGTCTCTTTACAATATTGTTCAAATACTTTTCCCGGATGAAAATTTTCTAATAACTATAACTTTTCTAAAATCTGATGATCGCAATTTTTCTCCACTGTCTGGTGCAATGGGGGTACATTGGTGAAATGGAAATTGTCTCCCTTGTTTGTTAATATCCGAGGTATTCCAAACTGTAGGTAGGTCCTTTAAGTTTGAAATTCTTGGACTTTATCGCCTGTTCTTTGGTAGATATTGCAATTAAAATCGGTGAAATGTCTTACTTGTGCATAAATATAAGCTTAAAATTAATTTTAATACTTATAGAGATATGTTATTTAAAAAAGAAAATGGACGTGTTTGTTGATTTTTAACCTGGGTATCACAAGAAAGGCAGAAAAGTCAACACACACTCCATAGAGCACAAGGATAAAAACTGAGTAAAACAAATGAAAGGACCTTCTTGCATTTAGGGATTATTCAGTGGAGACTATTCATTAATGCATCTCATTGTGATAAAATGTCCAATAAAAGGCCAGGACCTTTCCCTCCTACTGTTTTGGATTGTTTGAAATAAGCCGACAAAGAAGCACATTAAAACAGACCAAACATGATAAAAGAGGGGCTGATATTATATAATAAAGAACAAAACAACAGTATTTTACATACAGACAACTACTAAAAATCACATTGTGAAATACATGGAACATATAACAGTACACGTACAGCCAAACTGTAACATAATAAACTAGACATAAAAATATTAGGTGAAATAGTGGTATGAGATGATCTACGTTATGATGAAGTCAACGGTGCATCAGTCAAAAAGCTGTATTACACTAGTGTAGTATAAGAAATATGTAATGGGTGTATTGAACTGAAAACAAGGGGAATCATGAAATTCAATGCACAACTTCTTTTATAATTTAATATTCTCTTTTATTATTTAAATTTCAAAGTGGGGGAAAGTTTTTCCAAAATCTTTTTTCCAAGTTAATTAACATCTTTTTATTTATTTTTCTAAGTTTGCTAAGTTAACATCTGCCATTTAAAAAACGTCCATGAACAAATATCAAAACAACAATAACATCAAACAATTCATGTTCCTTAGTGCAGTATCACACAACAAACTAACACTGAAACTTATCATCTCAATGTCAAACCCTTACAAACATACCTATAAATAGCAACATTTTGAGGATTACAAATTCTAAATTGAAAAAATGACCCCTGTAATGCCAATTTCTCTAACAGGGTTCATACAGCCATCCCATGCCAAAATTCAAGCACTTTTTAAGCACGTTATCCCATTTTTTAAGCACGTTTCTTTTTTTCCCCGACGCCATTTTGTTGTTTACAAAGGGGCGCAACTACGACGTATTCGTACCCAAACTAGTTCGAACCGCTTGAAATTCGTCCCCTTACTATTACGTTTCACAAACAATTTACATATTTTGATTCTAAATTCGATTGTCTGTTTAAAACTTTCAACATTTTTACCATGATCTTAGTCATTTATTCATTTTTAAGCACGTTTTTAGAGAAAATGAAGCACTTTTTAAGCACTTTTTAAGAGAGTAATTAAAATCAAGGACTTTTAAGGACTTTTTTTCGTTTTTAAGCACTTTTTAAGAAAGGGGCTCAAAATTAAGCACTTTTTAAGACTGTGCGAATCCCTGTCTAACAATATGCAACACTATAATTATTTATCTTGGTTTTTCTTCCTCCAAAACAGCTCTTTCTATTCAGTACCTTTAAAATGCTGCAACCTCGTACATTTCTTGAAAGCTGATTTGATTTCTGTTCTTGACGTTTTTTTGGCATCCTTCCTACAATGAAGCAGAACAGTGAGAATCTAGTTACGCACAATATTCACAAGGTTAAACAGAGCCAAACTGTATGGGGTACACTGGTGAAATAGAAATTGTCTCCCTTGTTAGTCAATATCCAAGGTATTCCAATTAGCAGGTAGGTCATTTTAGTTGGAACTCTTGGACTTTATCGCCTTTTCTTTTGTATAGATTGCAATTTCAAACCGTGAAATTTCTTATTTTTGCATAAATATATGCTTAAAACCCATACAGAGATTTGTTATTTAAAAAAGAAAAAATAAAGTTTTTGACGATGATGGTTAACCTTGGTATCACAAGAAATGCAGAAAAGTCAATATACATCCCAAAAAACACAAGCATTAAAACCAAATAAAACAAAGGAAAGGACCTACTTACATTTAGGGATTATTCAGGGGAGACTATTCTTTAATGTCTATCATTCACTTAGCTTTCCTAACCTGCCAAGACACAAACTAAATATGACAACAATGCTGGAAGTTTAAGCACTGTTCCTTAAAATAAAAGCTGTCAGTATTTCCAAGTGCCAGATGGTTTTAAAAAAAAAATCAGCAGAAAAAGGGGCATAACTCTGCCAAGATAACTCAAGGTTTACCTGCCCTTTAATAAAGGCTTCCCCCTTTTTTTTTAAAGAACAATCATTTCTAAGTTGTGAAAACAAATATTTGATGATTTTTTTAAATATAGACATTAACAAAAAAAAGGTTAACTGAAGCAGACATGAGGATCATGACAAAAGTGCTGCTTTTGATCTTCTTAAAAAATAACAATTTATATAATTTACAAAAGTTAAGGAAGTAATCAGCTCAATGTAAAGAAGTGCACCTAAATACTTATCTTCATATCCATGTAGTACAGTTGCAGAATACTTAAATGTGGAATTCAGAAATTAATTCACTTACCTGCTATATTTTGTTAACTGTGTATTTATTGTGATCTGTCTTTGGTCCATGTAAAGCTTAGTACAGCTGCAAATAAACATGATGAGGCACCGGGTGCAGCGCTTTCTCTAGGACGTTTGTTTGTAGGAAATTCAGACTTGCTGGTGTCAAACAGAATTTATGTTATCTAAGTCAACCATTCTCCTTGTGCTTTACACTGGATATACAGAGCTCATGCTTTATACTGGATATGCAGAGCTCATGCTTTGCACTGATTGGATAAACAGAGCTCATGCATTATACAGATTGGATAAGCAGAGTTCATGCTTTACACTGATTGGATAAGCAGAGCTCATGCTTTACACTGATTGGATAAACAGAGCTCATGCTTTACACTGATTGGATAAGCAGAGCTCATGCTTTACACTGATTGGATAAGTAGAGCTCATGCTTTACACTGATTGGATAAGCAGAGCTCATGCTTTACACTGATTGGATAAGCAGAGCTCATGCTTTACACTGATTGGATAAGCAGAGCTCATTGTTACAAAACAGTGAAAATACACAATGTAATGAAAAGAATGAAAGAAAAACATCAATTACCATTGCAGTTAGTCATCAACATATTTCTGGTGACTGGTTGAGGAACCATCGCAGTTAGTCGTCAACATATTTCTGGCGACTGGTTGAGGAACCATCGCAGTTAGTCGTCAACATATTTCTGGTGACTGGTTGAGGAACCATCGCAGTTAGTCGTCAACATATTTCTGGCGACTGGTTGAGGAACCATCGCAGTTAGTCATCAACATATTTCTGGCGACTGGTTTAGGAACCATCGCAGTTAGTCGTCAACATATTTCTGGTGACTGGTTGAGGAACCATCGCAGTTAGTCGTCAACATATTTCTGGAGACTGGTTGAGGAACCATCGCAGTTAGTCGTCAACATATTTCTGGAGACTGGTTGAGGAACCATCGCAGTTAGTCGTCAACATATTTCTGGAGACTGGTTGACAAACATGTGTCATGTCTCTCTGAAGAATCATTGTTAGCCCTTCTTTCCAGTTTTCTTCAGATATTAAAAACAACAACTTTGTAACGTATGTGTAAAACCTTTATCAGGATTTTCATGATTATTTGTTTTTTTGTTTGTTTTTAAAATACTTTGCAGCGACCATTTATGATCATTATAGCAACGTCCATTTTTTTGGTGGAGGAAGACCCCAGACACATGTCCAGGTAGAACCACCAGCGCACAGCATGAAGACCTCACATTAAGTCCTTCACCCTGAACGGGAACCAAACCAATGTTTAATGCTGTAAGTTTATCTAACTGCAACAATCATTTACTACTAACTTAACAAATGTTTTTTAGCCATCATAATATGATGTTCACATTCATCCCCATATATATTGCTGCCATCACTTTGGTAGCATGCCATGAGGATGACCCAAAGAGACGGTCCTAAGCCTTCAACTGACAATTTTTATAATTTACAAAAAAAAAATCAAAATAAATAAAAAATAAATTCTACGAGTATGTTTTAAATGTTCATTGTTATATTTGCAACTGATGCCTTTAACAACATAACAGAATATATATTTGTTTTTTGTTATGGAATATCTAAGATGTAATAATTTTAATTCAACTCAAAATTTATACTGTAAATTCATGTGACATTGATTTCACTCAAGAAAATTAATTAAAGCACCCAAAAGGGCTGTTGGCATGGTAAATCAAATGTACAACAAATGGAGATTGAAAAGCTGGGAATACTTCAGCTGCAAATAAACTCCACTTCTAAAATATAAATTATACATTGGGACAGTACTTACATCAGCGTCACTAACATCTGATAGAAACCATTTTAGTACAAACATTCAATACTTTCAATATGATTTTGAATTTTAAATTCTTAAATTAGGTCTAAATCAAACGTTCATACATGCTACCATATTCTACTTCCTCCTACACTGATGTGATCTGAATCTAAAAAATCAAGCCATTCCTCTCCGATTGCATGTCTTACATAACCTGATCCAAAGTTGCAGACCCCATGCAGGAGATCGCAAATATCTTGGCCTAGTAGATACTGCATAGTCAGTGGAACACTCGTTCTAATAGCAGTTTGCTCCCTATTTTACCCCCTTTCTCTAGTAATTTACTGACATTCGTATGAGGCTTTGTTCATTTATAAATCTGTATTTCATTTATGTTTGAATTACACAATATATTGTTCTTCCAGTTAAAACAAATAAAAGTAATTTTCTTAACATTGGAAGCATGCCTTGACACAATTGACATGTCTAGTCTCCTTAGACATGCATATATGTTCTGTACATTTGTCCTTTGTTTCTGCCACAAGTGACACCGGTCCCAAAACTGTGAGAAACAGATCAAATCAGTAAAAGTGTTGATTTGATGATTTTGATTTCTTACTGTCAGAGCAACTTATATCACTTATAAGTATTACCAGTACTTATAAAATCAAAAGGCATGTAATAACAACGGTTGACAATGGACAGCACGCTCCACCTTTCTAAATACGTTATAGTATGATGAAAATTTTGAAGTTGAAAACGGGACATAAAAATACCATTAATTTTTGGGTTACCTACCTTTCAAATTAAGCTCCTCTTTTGACAATGAAGAAGAATTCCAAGTCTTAAGCGAATATCTCGGATGATTTTCCACAAATTGACCGTAACAAAAACAGTTCAACCAACGTTGACACCAACAAGCGGGTCAATACAATTGCTCCACTTTTATTTCTTTGAAAAGTGGAGCTTTCAATATCGAAGTCTTAAAATAATATAAAATATTTCAGTATTTAAGCAATAATATTTTAAATGTATGCATGCCAATAAACAGTCAAATATGAAAAAAAAATAGCAAGACTTACCATATGTTGGAACACAGAATCCAGCTGGCCCAGCCAAATTAAGGTGAGAGTTCAACAATAAAAACAAACAACTGACAGTCAGGGGCCCATGTTTATTTTTCATTAATGTACAATTTTTCAACCTTTAAGACATGGCGAAAGTACTCTGGGAGTTGACAATTTTGTAATAACATATTATACAATAGGCTGTTATATTTATAACTATGACAACGTACATATGTCATTTATGTCACATAATAAGTTTTTTGACGGAGTGGTCAGCAATATAAATTTAAAACTCATGTAGTCTTGTTTCTTTTAGTTGCTGTTTTTTTTTTTTTTTTTTACTATGTTTAGTTCCGAATATCTGCAGTATTAGGCAGAACAGCAATCTCCGCCCTTGGCTTTCGGATTCCAACCCAGTGCAAGTTCAAAATTAGAGCACTAATCAAACGTGCTGCCACACTTTACATACAAATACAAGGGGATCAGTGTCTTTTGTCCACAATAAATTGAGGGCTGTTATGAAATGTTTACTGGTATTTTTATGCTTCACTTAAGTGTAAAGTAACGCAGGTTCAAGTTGCTTACTGCCTGAAGACTAAGTGTTAAGACGTCTGAGCTTGTTTCACAAATGAAAAACTTGTTGCAATAAAAATAACGTAATAAATGTTATCTTTATGGACTAAATAGATGTATATATTTCAAGCTTGGCCTGGGAAGTGATTTATGCACCACAGAAATAACTTCAGTCCCCACTGCAGTAACTTCAGTCATTATTGCAGAAACTTCAGTCCCCACTGCAGTAACTTCGGTCATTATTGCAGTAAATGCAGTAAACTTTAGTCCCCATTGCAGTATCTCAGTCATTACTGCAGAAACTTTAGACTTAACTGCAGTAACTTCAGTCCCCACTGCAGTAACTTCAGTCATTACTGCAGTAACTACAGTAAACTTCAGTCCCCATTGCAGTAACTTCAGTCATTATTGCAGTAACTTTAGCCTCAATTGCAGTAAATGCAGTAACATAGGGATGAGTAATTAGAAACATTTTATGGCTATGTGTATACTTTCAAAATGGAAGAGAAAACAGCAAAGCAAACGGTACAGGATAGAAGAAATGTAAGAGACAAGCATCATTTAAACAGATAAAAGACATTTTTGTTGCTGTCGAGAATTCCTAAGGCTAAACATGTTTATACATATGAAAAAGTGAAACAAACTATTGCATGGTAACAAGTTCAAACTGCATGAACATATTGGTTAAATTATGACATAAAGCACATAAATGGGTATAATGTATGCATTATGTATCATATAATGATACATTCTTAAAATCAGTAAAATGTAATGATGGTTAAAACAATTAGAAAATAAACATAGGGGACAATGAATTATCAGCTATAAAGGCGAATTAGAGATCGAGTATATAATCTTACTTTGGGACCCATTTGTTCATAGGCATTTAAATACCTGTATTAAGTGTTTCGTTTTTTATTTAGATACACATATAGACAATGCAATCTACTAATATGCTTGTCACATATTTACATTTTTCTTTGTCTTGTTTTTTTCGTCTCTCCATATAAGAATGTTTTAAGTGTTCACAAAAAGTTAATTTATTCAGTTGTTACACGACTAGGATTATCTCTAATTGGACATATTCTAGCACTTTTAGAATGGAAATGGACGGAGAAACAAATGCTTATCAGACAATCATCCATTAACAAAATGAACATACTGACTTTTTTATACGAATTCTTGGAATTATTTATTATAGTTTACTGCTTGTTTAAGCATCAAAGAGGGAGGTTAGATTTTGGCACTTCAAAAACACGTACAAAAACTGCCAAATTACACCAAAATCTGAACTCTAGGAAAACACTACTCCAAGTGACCTTAAATAAGTATACATAAAGGGGAGATTGGGTCTTTTTACTTTGTAATGAGATACTTTAAAGCGTTGTTTTCATAAGCAATGGTAAGCCATATACTCAAATGCAGAAGAAAATGCACACTTGTTTGCACTTTCTACCTTTGACATTACTTTGAATGGGTGATTCAATAGCACCAGGGGTATTTTTTGTTATTAATCGTCTTCACGAAAAAAAAAAAAACATTGGACCTTTGGTCCACCAAGCTGGACCAGACCAAATAAATGCATGATTTTGGCATTTTCACACATAAGGTTGGTAAGCTAACCAAGGTGTTATGAGAGGTGGGGTTCAGTGAAAGGCTGTATAGTGTTTAGTATATGCTTTCATAACAATTCAAAATTTTGAAATTGATGTGGCTGAATATTAGGGTGGACCCTTGGTCCATATAACTTATAAATCTAATGGACCCACAGAGATTTTGGTGGGCAAGGGCCACTGTCCGCCTGGTTTTGTCTATGTCTTTTTAATTAATTATTTCTCCTCCAAACCATACCGTAAAGTCTAATTGATATGATGCACACAAAGATAAGACCCACCCATACTGAGGCAATGTGTACCCATAATATAGAGTTATGTGAAGAGATAGTGGACATGCTGTTTCACCAAATAATATTTCCACTATTGATCTGAACTCCTGATACGGAGGTTAAGTTTGTGGGAGAAAGGTGATTTGTTTTTTATTCATCTTCATTGTTTACTGTGTAGTATATGGTGAGCCTAGTTTAGAGACCAGTACTTTTTTTTTCATCCCTCTGCACCACTACAATTAAGGGCATTGGTGATGTTCATCTAATTATTGGTGGAGGAAGACTCTAGACTTAGGTCAGGATAGAACCACCGCCAGCCTGCAGGTCAGATAGAAGACCTATCCACATGATGGTTTTTGCCTCAATAGGGACTCGAATCCAAATGGTAAGGGACTGAGACCGCATTCTTCATAGAATAAGGTGCGTAATGGCAACCCTGATTGTTTGTTTGTTTGTTTATTGGGTTTAGCGTCCCACCAACAGTATTTCAGTTATCTGGAGACAGTGTCCACTTGAAGCAGATATAGTGCTGCCTTCACTGTGTATAGCATGCCTGGCATGAATGATGATACCACACCCAGTCACATTATCCTGACACCGGCCAAGCAGTCGTGGAACTTCCCTTATATTTGCTTGAGCGTTAGCAAGGGAGCAATACCACCGCCATTTTAAACGACTTTGGTATGTCGCGGCCCGGGAACGAACCCGGGGCCTCACGTACCGGGAGCCGACGCTCTACTGATTGCACTACCAGGTCTGGTCAACCCTGATTGATTCAACATGAAAGTTTTGATGAAACTGAAGACATAAACAAGAGCTTTTTGTAGACAGCACGCTCCACTTGACTCAGCTCCGGCGAGCAGGATAAACTTAACTAACACTGAACATTTTGAGAAAGTCAAGAAAGGGGCATAACAGTGTCAAAATGAATTCTATGGTCATATGCCATATTGGACTAGATTTTGTTTTTGATAGAATGCATGAATTCCAAATTTTTAGTGAATTTCTCTGCTTTTCTTAAGTACAAGATTGAAAATCACTGAAACTTGAGGTTGGATGGATAATTCCTCCCCTGGTATTTACAGGCTTGGAAAATACTCCCCAAAGTGGCAAATACTACCCAGATGAATTTTTTGCCTTAAAATATGGAGAAATCTTAACTAAGTTAACATTAAATAATGTATAATGATAATAATATTACTCAGATATTTTAATTAAATTTCACATTAAGCACATAGAGTAAAATTAGCTTTAAAGAAATAATTTTTTTAACTTAGAACCTCAAAAAAAAAAAAAATACAGGTGAAAAATAAATGCTTATCCACCAGTGAAATTCAGTGAAACTCAAAATTAAGACGGCGTATATCACTGAATAAAAAAAAATTGGGCACCATCATTAGAAATTTGAGCACCAGTTTTAAGAAATTTGGGCACCAGTTTTAAGAAATTTGGGCACCAGCACAAGAAACTTGTTGGCATAAGAAATTTGGGCACCATCACAAGAAATTTGTTGGCATAAGAAATTTGGGCACCTGCAATAAAAAAATCTGAGCACCAGCTTAAGAAATTTAGGTACCAGTTTTAAGGAATTTGGGCACCAGCACAAGAAATTTGGGCACCAGTTTTAATAAATTTGGGCACCAGCACAAGAAATTTGGGCACCAGTTTTAATAAATTTGGGCACCAGCACAAGAAATTTGGGCACCAGTTTTAAGAAATTTGGTGGCATAAGAAATTTGGGCACCAATTACAAGCCAGTGCTGTATCTTTTGCATTTGAGTATTTTTGGATAGCCACTTGCATCATATAATTATACTTTTATGACTAGTATCAATATAGAATATATATATTCAGGCATATTTGATTGAGATAAAGAGGATAAAAGTTTTTCTCAATCTTTCAGAAGATAAAAGAATTGTTACTTAAAGCCTGTACATAGGAGGACTTAAAACACAAATTTTGTGGTAACTATTATGTTAGTAGCATTATATATATGTATATTCAAAAGCAACTTGCTATAGTGTATTTTATGAAGAAAATGGAATATAAATATTATAAGGAATCCCATTCTACAATAATATAGAACAATAATTTTTGTTCTTTTTTTAAGTGTTGTGTTTTTTCTATGTACAGGCCCATAGAACATACACATAAAAAGTATAGATCATGACACTCATAAGAAAAATTCTGAAAAATTCTGCACTCAGCTTATGCTTGAAAAACATAAATCCGCAAATTTTATTGCAAGATTCGTAAGTAGTTGTCTTTTCTCTCTACAAATGTCTGTAGTAAATGTTTGGTTGCAGCATTCATTTATCCAGCTCAGTCATTGTAGTGAATCCCTTGATTATTTGACCTTTCAGACATGACTTACAACTTAGAACTCTAAATAAAGGGCTAAACAACTGGCATCATTAACTGTCTCAGCAATCAGTATCATTTAAGGCAAATTGCATTAATTTGTACATTTGTTGGTCATTTATTTGGAATCCCCAGACTTTATCGCTGATTCTCTTGT
The DNA here is from genome assembly GCA_007844125.1 of Sinonovacula constricta. Lineage (NCBI taxonomy): Eukaryota > Metazoa > Mollusca > Bivalvia > Cardiida > Solecurtidae > Sinonovacula > Sinonovacula constricta. The sequence continues at coordinate 1,936,835 of CM017564.1, forward strand.
ACATGGTGCCAGTACTTGTTCTGAAATTTCTTACTTTTGCATTAATATTAGTGCTTAATCGATCAAAGTACTTATACAGATATGTTTACAAAAATGTGAAGATGTATGGTGATGACTATTAACCCAAGTTCCACAATGCTGGCACCAAAGTAAACATACACTCCAAAGAGTACAACCATAAAAACCGAGAAATACACATAAAAGGACCAACTTGCTTTCAGGGAGTATTAAGGGGAGGATACTTTCTAAAGTCCCTTAGTAATACACATAAAAGGATCAACCTTCTTTCAGGGAGTATTAAGGGGAGTTTATTCTCTACAGTCCCTGAGTTATACACATAAAAGGTCCTACTTGCATTCAGGGAGTATTTAGGGGAGACTACTTTCTTACGTCCTTCAGTAATACACATAAAAAATCCAACTTGCTTTCATGGAGTATTAAGGGGACACTTTTCTCAGTCCCTTAGTAATACACATAAAAGGACCAACTTACATTTAAGGAGTATTAAGGGGAGACTATTATAGTCCCTCAGCTATACACATAAAAGGTGCTACATGCACTCAGGGGAGATTATTCTCCAATGCTTCTAATTCCTCATTTGCAAGTGACCTTTGAAAGTATGCTTGCTACATGATGTATGTTGCATCATGCACAAATATCTTACAAAATGATAGGTCAGGCTAATGAAGTTGTTTTTTTTTTACTATTAAAACATGAATACAGTCCTATAAAAAGTGTGGCAAATGGTTTAAATTCCAACTTCAAACTATCGTCATTGAAATGATGTCAATCATTGATTATCAACTCATGTGCTGAGCACCAATCAAGGTAACTTAAAATAACAAGGCTTACCTCCCCTTCCCTCAAAGTAAACATAATATACACTTCTGCTTGAGAATAATTGGATGCACTTCAACATGAAGATTTATTCCCCTTAGTTTTGGAGCTCCACAATTGTTTCATAAAACAACCAGACAAACTCATCAAGCTGAGTACAGAATCTTTCTAACTGACAGATGTGTATACAATGAAGACCAGTGTTTTGGTAAGTCTAATACAGCAAGAGCTTTCCACAGACAGGGCGCTCCACTGATCTCAGTGATGGCTTAATGAAAATCTTCCTACTTGGACATAAAAAGGGACATAACTCTGGCAAAATTTTTTTTTTTAGGTTACCTGCCAATTTAAAATGGGTTCTGCTTTTGACAGTAAACAAGGATTCCAAGTTTTAAGTATAACCAAAGTATTGATACAATTTACTTTCTTTCTGTTAACTACAATGCATAAAATAATTTATTTTGAATGAGAAGACAGAAGTAGTACACATGCCTTTAAAATACAGATTTTTTCCTATACTTTTATATTTTGAAAAATTTGAAAAGAAATGTGTACCGTATACATTTTGAAAAGAACTTGGCAAATCAAAGAGTGTGCAATGATCGCTGAACAAAAGACATTCACACATAAACATATCTCCTTTATATTTAACAGTATATGTAACCATAGCAACGGTGTTATTGACTAATTGGTATATAACCATAACAATAGTCTCATTGGTATACACAAATGTCAACCTCTCTCTATATGTTTTGCAGTGGCAATAATAGGTATTTTTCTTGGTACTTAAGTTAATGGTTATAATTAAAGAATTTATAATTTTTGAAGAGAAAATACATTATTTGACAAGGATCTACATTCTGAGAATACATCACTATGGATACTGACACATTGTGTCTAATCACTTGATTTGTTTCTATTGCATTCTGAACCTGAATTTGTTGGACAAGTGTTAACAGCTATATCTGTGATTGTTATTAACCAAATTCTTATCTCAGTCAGTGTGCCTTTTGATAGTTGAAGCAACATGCAATGCAATTTCATGTAAAGGATGTTTTCATATGTTCAGGAAGAACAATCCCAAAGACCAGCAAGGAGGAGTATTACTATTATTTTGTACCATATATCCCCTAATTGTTAATGAAACCCTATAGTGTTGATACTCATTTAAATTGTCCTATCAAGACGATTCTAATGAGTACCAGGTCTATATGGTTTAGGGGAGAAATACTTGTTTAGCTCTCAACCAAACCCTATATTATGGGTACTCACTGAAATTGTCATATTGTGACGATTCTAATGAGTACCGGGTCTATAGGGTTTAGGGGAGAAATACTTGTTTAGCTCTCAACCAAACCCTTAAGTGTGGGTACTTATTGCTATTGCCAAATCGAGACGATTCTAATGAGTATCATTACATATACATTGTTTATGAGGAGAAATAAAGAAGTCAGCAGGAGCTGTACTCTAATTTGAGGCTCTGCCCGAGTCAAAATTTGACCATGAATACAAAACAAAGTGAGAAGAGCATGAAAATCATTCAGTATTAAATCCACAGAGTAAGAACCTGGCCTTATAATGTAAAAGAAAATTCCTTGTATAACCATTAACTTTGCATGACAACTCATTCACTTTGAAAGAAATTTCTATGGAGGACTGGTGCTTGTTGATAGACCATTTTATTAAAAGAACTTTTAAGTTGAATAACCCCACTGGTGTTATTATGTTCTCCCAACTGCTACACAAATAGAGAGAGGTTGAAGAGATAATAGGAAAGAATAAAGGCCACTTACTGTAATCTTGCGGGGATGTGGCAGTTGCTCCCATGCTGTATGCTCCGGATGAACTTTGACCCCAAGAATCTGAAGAATCTTGGGACACATTTAGACGGCCAGGCTCCACCCCCGTTATTTCTAATTCCATTTCTGATTCAGTCACAGCCTCAACCTTAATGCTAACACTATTATCTCCAGATGTTTCATCCGACACACCACTTTTAGCCGTATCTTCAGCTAGTTCTTTTGGAATGAGGTTCGATAAATCGGAATCGAGACTAAGTCCTTCAACAGGCATGGCATCTGAGCCGTCGTCTTGATTTGACGCATCGGGGTCGTTTTGTTCGGATGAATCTGATTTTATGACTGAAGGTGATTGAGCAATAGGTGTGGATGGTGATGACAATGACTGATTTGAGGCTTGGGCTTCAGAGGGGGCTGCTGTTCGAGCATTTGAGTCACTGGCACTTTGGTTTGAGTCTTCATCGTCCGGTTCTATTTTTATCACTGCGGAACTATTTTCACTGTTAGGACTATTTCCAAGCACAGAATGTCTAGGTGGTGGTCCCCCATGACCCGGACCGGATAAACTCGGAGGCATTCTCCGAGGTGGTCGGCCCCGGGGATAAGGGGCGTGTCTTGTCATGGGGCTCACACGGGTCAGAGAGACGGGGATCGGACCTGGATGCCTTGGTGATATCTGGGTGGGGCTACGCATCTGGAGATAATTGACAGGTGGACCACCGTAGCGAGGAGGAGTGGACTGCATTTTTTTCATAGCTTCCTCCTGTTCCTTCTCTTGCTTCCTTTTATGATGACCTACAAGTTATTCAACTGTCTTTACTTAGATGAACAAAAATAGTTCTTGCATACATTATGCTCGAAATCCCAAGTTAACAACTGGACCAGACCAAATTTTACTGGACCAGCATTATTTTGACAACAAAGGTTGGTAAGTTAACCAAGGTATTATGAGTGATTGGAATCAGTAATGGCCGTAAAGCACTGTTTAGTTTAGTTCAGTATATATATTTTCGTAATAATGCAGAATTTTGAAAAGTAACTTATAAAATTTTATGGATCAAAGACATTTTGGTGGACTCAGGCCACATGTTAATCCTTATTGCGAACTACATTTTGCACAGATTTTGCTTGATAGTACCTGCATGCAAAATTTTAACATCAATGTGTTTCGGCCAAAATTTTCTAAGTCGAAAATGGTTCATATTTTTCACAAAATCCAACCTGGAACTATCAACATAAATTTACTGACATTTAGATCTGCCTTTGAGTTATCAGAATATATTTCAAGTTAATTAACTTTTATTAACTAGTATTTAGTGTTGCGAATTTAGAAAAAATTCAGATTGTTGACATTATCAAATTGTTCTCAAACTGAAATTTTAGTAGACTTTGGTTAACGATTTAAACTGATATTGTGTGCTGGGGGTTAAGGATGACTTAAAACTGAGAAATTATATATTTTATTTTATCACATGCCCTTCGAAGTTAAAGCGTTTTGATTGGTCGAGTGCTGGTCATGTGTGAATCAATATAAGTGATAATGACTCGAGAATTATTTCACATGAGCACCGAGAATATTGACGATCGTGTTCATTTTACACGCACTTTTGCTACAACAACATGGCGTTTGATAAAAGGAATCTACAGTTTTTCAGTGTGTCCGTAATGATTTGGTAATAATTAGTGAAAATCAATCTCGGTAGCAGTAAATGCTTTTCGTGATTATCTGAGGAGTAAATGAATGCTTGCGGATTGGATCGACTGATATAACAAGTAAAGACTTATGTTTCGGTCAATATATAGTTTCGCGGACCTGGCTATTATGATAATGACCTTGGACTGTGACCTCGGACAATATCTCATTACCCAGGTCCTGAAAACTATATACTGACCTCAACACAAGTCTTTATTTGTATAAGTTTTATACAAGAGGGCCATAATGGCCCTTAATGATCACCAGAGGACACAAGCATTTAGTAGGCTCGAATCTGACGTCAAGTAATTAATTAAGAGTTACTTACTTTAGAAACCTTTGGTGAAGATTGAACCATTGGTGTGGCCACTGGGCTGATAACAATTTCTAGATTTTTACCTAGTGACCAACTACATGCACATGACCCACTTCAAAACATATCTAACATTTTTTAACTGGCAAACATTTTGGCCAATTTTGTTGAAGATTGGACTATAAATATGGCCTTGAGCAAGCTTTTTCTAAAATTTGACCAAGTGAGCTACTTTTTGACCCCATGTGACCCAGTTAAGAACTCATTCAAGATTTCATGCAGACCAACATTCTGACCAACTTTGGTGAAGATTAGGATAAATGTGGTCTCTAACTCAAGTATTTTTTCTAAAACTTGACCTTTTGTATTTGTTTTTGACCCCAGGTGACCTAATAATGAACTCATCTAAGATTTCATGCAGACAAACATTCTGACCAAGTTTGATGAAGATTGGATAAAAACTGTAGCCTCTAGCATGTTCACAAGCTAAATTATTGATGCCAGACGCTGGACGACATATGAAGGGGTATCAGAATAGCTCACCTTGAGCAAAAAAGATAAAAGTTTCATTCATAAACCAATTTAATCAAAGTAATCGTCTAATTATCTTTAAATATTTTCTTTTTTCAGATAAAAACAAAGAGAAAAAAAGAATAAAAAGAGAATGGAAGGGCAAAAAATAAAAAGGTTACAGAAAAATTGGGAAAAAAAAGAGAGAAGCAAATTTGACTTAGTTTCTTGAGGGGAAACCCAGTTTTAATGATGTCTGTCGAACTTACGTTTGAGACAGAAGCCAAGGAACTGTGACTTGATATCTTCATGATCCTCTAGAAAGTTCTTCCCGGAATCTGATCCAAGGTGGCTGAGTGTCCCATCAGACACGCTGGCCGTCAGAATGACGGACTCTTCATCTGTCGATATGGCTAGCTGCTCAACCTGTTACAATATATATTTGTACTGTATTACTTGAGATTGCAGAAAAATGGAATTGTGAAGTTAATAGTAAACAAAAGCTCCTTGAGCACATTGTGCTCAGGTGAGCTAAAAAAAAAAGAAAAAAAGAGGATATTTAAAGACCAATAATTATTTGAACTTTAACCACTGGTAAGATCTTTACATGATTTTAAGAAAAACCTTGTCAGAATCATAACTCCCTCAGTTAAATAAATACAGGATCGCAAGTTGCAATACAACATGATAAGCTGTAGATAAAGGGAAATAAAGCTTTGGAGTTAGTTTCCTAATCTGCTGAAGTCAAATCGACTGTAAGTAGAGTTCACCAAAAATCTTTGCATGTCCATTAACATTTCATCAACAGGTGCTTTTGTTAACTGCAGTGTCATAATAAAGGCAAAAACTTTCATGTAAGGAAATGTTCCAGATGACTAATGGTGTTGACCTCAAGGTACTTTCTCTGTCGGTCTTTCTATACCAGATATAGGCAGATAAGCTAGATGTTATTTAAATTACCAAAATAATGTTGGTGCAAAGACTTCGTATTGAAGATTTTTTATACATAATTATAATAAAAAAGTCAAGGTCACTTACCAGCTGCTGTATCTGACTCTTGAGGACAGCCTTGAGAATGACCTTATAACCTGGAATGTCCTTGATGACATCAAGGTCAGGGGTCGCCATTGTTGCTAAGCAATTTCGTAATAAGTGGCTTAGATTTCCTTCTGTAGAAATATGATGGACTTTTGTACTGTTGTGCAAGAGCTGGACAATGTATGATGGGCAGCTCTTGATGAGATCTGTGAAGTCTTTTCAGGAATATTAGCAGCTAAAAATCTTCCTTCCTGAAAAATATCCACATTCAAGGTTAAGTAGAAATAAAAAGATAACTAAAAAAACAGGAGGGCCATGATGGTCCTTCAACGCTCACCTGATGACACAGGCTTTCAGTAGACTCAAATCTGGCATCAAGTAATTAAGAGTAATTTACTTTAATAAATCTTTGGTGAAGATTGAACCATTGGTGTGGCCACTGGGCTGATAACATTTTCTAGAATTTTACTAAGTAACCTACTGAATCCACATGACCCACTTCAAAACATATGTAAGATTTCATACTGGCAAACATTCTGGCCAAGTTTGGTGAAGATTGGGCCATCAATGTGGCCTCTAAGATTTCCCACGTGACCCAATAATATATTCATCTAAGATTTCAAGCAGAAACAATCTGATCAAGTTTGGTGAAGATTGGGCTATGAATGTGGCCTCTTGTGTGATTACATGCTTTTTCTAAGTTTTGACCTATTGACCTCTTTCTTGACACCCTGTGACCCAATAATGGACTTGTCCAAGATTTCATGCACACAAACATTCTATGTTTGGTGAAGATTGGGCTATAAATGTGGTCTCTAGTGTGTTCACGAGCTTTTTCTAAGATTTGACCTACTGACCTACTTATTGACCCCACATGACCCAGTTATGAACTTATCCAAGATTTCATGAGGGCAAACATTCTGATCATGTTGGGGACGATTGGGCCATAAATGTGACCTCTACACAGTGTGTTCACAAGCTTTTTCTAAAATTTGACCTAGTGACCTTTTTTTTGGACCCCAAATGACCCAATAACGAACTCATCCAAGATTTCATGCAGACAAACATTCTGACCAAATTCGATGAATATTGACTTATAAAAGTGGCCTCTAGTGTGTTCACAAGCTTTTCCTAAGATTTGACTTACATGTAGTGACTACTTTTTGACCCCACGTGACCCAGTTATGAAATCATCCAAGATTTCATGCAGACAAACATTCTGACCAAGTTTGGTGAAGATTGGGACATAAATGTGACCTCTAGTGTGTTCACAAGCTTTTTCTAAAATTTGACCTAGTGACCTACTTTTTGACCCCACGTGACCTAATAAGGAACTCATCCAAGATTTCATGCAGACAAATATTCTGACCAAGTTTGGTGAAGATTGGGCGATAAATGTTGTCTCTAGTGTGTTTACAAGTATTTTCTAAAATTTGACCTAGTAATGTACTTTTATGACCAAATAATGAACTCATCCAAGATTTCAAACATTCTGACCAAGTTTGATGAAGATTGGATAAAAATTGTGGCCTCTAGCGTGTTCACAAGCTAAAATGTTGACGCCGGACGACTGACGCCGCACAAAGTGGTATCGCAAAAGCTCCCTTTGAGCACCTTGTGGTCAGGTGAGCTAAAAATGCTTAATACGTTTACATAAAGCCACGACTTTGAAAGAATGTAGAGTAACTCTGACAGAATGTAGAGTAACTCTTAAGTATACCACACGGACTAACAGTATCCTGACAGCAGCTAAACTAAGCCTGGAATGTATTATTTTTACATGTGGAACCTAAACTTGGAATATCTACTACTACCATTTTTAAGACTTTATTATATCTCAATTAAGGCCTAGCCCATGGCCCCAGCTACACTAACAATTAAATACACCCTTCCTAAGGTATTTGGAAGACAAGATCATAGCCAATCAGACAACAGGATTTCGCCACATGTACGTGATGACACGCTACAGGTTAGAAAGTTGTTAGACAAGCGATGGATATGTTATTACTCATGTTTTAAAAGCAATTGATAATCTGGGACTATTTTATATATTGCAAGTACACTTCTGCATTCTATGCACACTAACTGCACTGATATTTTTGCTTTTCATACAGTTAAATGGTAAACATGTGCATTCCTATCATTTGTCCTGTTGTCATCATTTTAACCTTATAGTGTATTATGGTGTATTTATAAATGCAGTGAAAATAGGGTCATACATCTTCCTTCTTTGCAACATCATGCAAGCTTTATAACATACGGTTTGATCATGGGCTGTGATAAGAAGTAATTAAAAAAGCCTTATAGTGTATTATCAGTGCCTATGACATTATATAGAAACTATCTATAGCGTCCTTGCTATTGCTCAATACTGTTAAGCACAGTGTCATGATAATGTGACTGGGTGTGGTATCATGCCTCGTCACACTTAGATGATAAGCTAAAGACCATATTGTTGTGTTTTCCATATTTAAGATGGTATCGGACAGTTTGGACCGACCTTTTTCTCTCAAATAACCAAATAAGTCAATGTTACCTGAAAAGGTTGCTAGATCTGTATGAATAGCGAAGCATAAATCTCCATTTGTCATTGCAAACCTGTATTTCCCATCTGAGCCATGCTTGCAGACAACTTTTAAACTAAGAAATTCATCAGAGCAACAGATAAGGATTGACTATGAATTGAGTATTACCCCACTACTTTGAAATTAATTGAGTACCAATAAGCATTATTGAGTACCATGAATTTATGAATGAAAGTAACGTAGTTTGTAGTTGTACAGTCGATGACTTAGTGTCTGCTAAGCACGCGCTCGACGATTTTGGTTTTACTGAATTAGCAGGTTTTCCATTACTGTTTTCACCGTTACGCAACCAAATGATATTAAATGAGAAATGGATGTTTTAATTGAGTTTTGCCACTCACTACTGCGCATTTTAATTGCGTAAATGGCCATTTGGAATTGAGTATTTACGCAGATACGCACCTTATCTGTTGCTCTGAATTCATGTGACAACTTACTTTTGTAAGCAAGTTATGTTGTCATCCGGTTAGTCTGCTCTGATGTAGGTATCTATTTTAAGTAGAGATCACTATCATGCTTATTTATAGATTAGATTAAGAAAATTGAACATTTAGTGTGATTTTTCTATATTAGTACTATCTAACAATATAGGTTCAAAATAATCTGTACGTAGCAGGGGTGAAGAAATCATTCAGACCGTAAAATAAACTGGCTATTTGAACAATTCTCCCCAGCTACTTTTTCCGCAAATACCAAAATAAATTACAAATTTTTTTTCGAGTTGGTCTTTTTGGTGACTTTCAACATATGTTAGAAATGATACTGCATTTGCTCGTTCTATACCTGTATTCCTCAGCTCTCGTGAAGAATAATTGTTTACATCCAGTGAAAACCCAAGACACTATTTTTAAACACAAGATGAGTTTACACACACATGGCTATTGCATTAGCTCTGTTGTGACATCATAAGTCATCCCTCCCCGAGAGAATAATAACATGTAACACTGCGATTCACGGATGAAGGTCGTGTAGCTGTGTGCGTATCAATGGAGCATGACAAATTTACATAGAAGAAGCTCAACTGTTTTTTTCTAATGCAGAGAAAGTGTAAAAAGTAATACGTATATATATATCATGCAACTGAAATGGCCTTGTATTAAAAATGACAAAAAATACCTAACAATATGGTAGATGGATACGTTTGTTTTCTTAACTTGTTATGCCGACACGGGAAATGTTGGAATGAAGTTTTAGAAATTTTGCATACAGAGAATTTTATAGAATTGAGATTAATAGTTATGGACACTGAGATTCAAAAAGGATGAAACCATGCCTCCATATATCTTAATTTTGTGTTTCAAAAAGGCTATAATCGCTGTCGGCTCAGGGGGCTTTCCCCCCCCTGAACCCCCTATATAGTGGGCGTCGCCCCCCTTTCCCAGACTGGGGCAGGACCCCCAGACCACCACCTACTTTTCTGATTTTTCCTTCTAGTTGAAAACATAACTACACCCCTGATTTAGACTTAAGTGTGAGAGTGTGCAGACATTTTACCAAAATTAAAAACAACAGTGGAAAAAATATTGCAACGCCCATGATATAGCCAAACTGACAGTTACCATCTTTAAGATACAATTAGTTAAATACATGGAGTTGAATCTAAAACACATTTTTGATTTGATGACAAATCTACTTTTTTACAATTAACACTCAAAATAAACTTCATGTCAAAAATCTTCAGAAACCAAAACTTGCAACAGGTACACGTAGACTCTAGTGTGCACAAACACAAAATAGACGTTTATTTGTTTGTTACAAACACTTTTTAATAAAATAAATACTAATTGAATTAAGGCCAAAACATTAAAGTGTGTATAAAAAATGAGGTGACACTAAAAGTTGGCTCGATAGATCACGATTATAAAGATAATTATGTTAATTGTTAAGTACTGTCCTACGCACTCACGTTGCATTTAATTTCCTCGACATCCTTTTCAAATAAAGCAAAGATACGGTGTGTCACCTCATACGATTCCGCGATCAATTTATTGCCATTTAATGTTAATTGATAAAAATTGAATTGTATTTCTTGGATAAATGTACTTACTTCCTGGTTTGTTTGTGTTCTGGACAAAGGTGATCAAAAACTTGGGGCCATTAACCAAGCGGCTTCCATTTTGATTTTGAATGTACATGTGGGACTTGTTTATCAGACTGCGCATGACCGTATTTAAGCAGAGGGGCTCCCTACGGGGTATATAAATCGCGGGACTTTATGCACGTGAACACTGGGTATACGTTATTGCCTGGATGAAAAAGTAAAAATCACATTTGTTTGTGTAAGACTTGTATTTCCAAAACGCGCTCGTTTAAGCCTTTGTCATTGATATTATAGGCTTTATGTACAAACATTTTCTGCTTTGATAGGCTATCAGTTTATCAATCACTCCATCTTGATTGAACACTTTTTACATGTTTTTTTTTAATGATTAATTAGTTCGGGAGGGGAAGGGGGGCAAAACGCGCGTATCAACAGTTATTAACCTTTAGCTAATAAACGCAATATTAAAGATAGAAGTAGTACATGTTGACTAAATAATTATATTAGGCCTATGCAAATTTTTTAAACAATAACTGTTAAATTATACCGTACTTAATGCTGCTTGAACAGGCCTGTACGCAAAATACGCCTCTTCGCAAACAATGTCCCCAAAGAATGAAAACATAAAAGATTAAACCTGCAACCATAATCTTATCCTATTATATACCTGTATCGTGTATTTCAAATGAGAACTTCTCAGATAATTTCGTTGTCATTGTAGCCGGGTGATAGGGAGAGAATGTGTAAGCGGTCCGGTTAGCTCAGTCGGTAGAGCATTCGCCCTGTTAGCGAAGTGTTAGGGATCCAGGGGATGCACCCCCCCCCCCCCCCCCCCCAGGTAAACGAGTAGAGTTGTGAAAAGACATACATGTTAGCTGAAAAATACTAAGCTTTTAAATTAAATTTTGTCTGTTGACCGCTAAGGTCGAAGTTAAGGGTCCCTTATTGTGTATATATATTTAGTATTTACTGTGATCAATGTGAATGGATCTTGATTGACACCCCGAGACCAACATTTTCTGGTTCCGCCCTGTGTGAGGTAATTAAGAGATGGGGACTCTACATTGCAGTCATACAGTTTAAGTAGGGATGAATAGGTAAATAAGAAAAGGTACTATCAAAACTCCAACAGATATTTAAATTTTATCTACCAGTATACAAAGGTAAACAAAGTAAATGCAAATGTGAAAAAAAACCTTACAGAGACGAGACATAACACGCATAAAGAAAAACCATCACTGCATCAGTTACCGCCTTGGAACGGTCAGTCGGCAAAATGGCCAACTGAGGTGCTTAAACCTGGTTTGTGGAGCGCTCCAACCTCGCATTTCCTGAAGGTTTTTCTAGCAAACAAACAGTGTAAATAACAACATCCCGTCAAAGTGAAACAACTAACAGTAAGCACCTGCATCGGGAGTTAAAAACAACAAGACTGCGGTAAATGTTACCGGGATTTTATCGTGTTTCTCAAGCTAACAAAATGCATGCGTGTCCGAAAAAATATTTCAACAAATATAATGATAAACGGAATGGGATTGGCTCAAGCTCTATATATAGTTTACCACGCACATGTATAGACTACAGCGATGATATTATTTCCCGCTTTACACTTTCCCTTTAAGGGGCCCCAATGTGCTGCGGCGTGCCGGGAAAAAGTGAGCTGTGCCCAGGATGTCATGAACAGAATGCGCCATGTTGGCGGTAAATCGGCGATAGTAGGACATAAACCGATAAACGCTAGAAATAACACCATAGATATACCAAAACATCTGCAACTGGTAAGTACATTGGCTGTAAAGTAAATTGATAATGCACAATAGGAACATGGTGAAAATTAGACGTCATTTATATCCTTCATTGTTGAAGCCGGTCGAGACAATGAAATTTGATTGTGATAAATGCAAAGGACAGTATTAAATATAAGGGTGATTGCCTGCAGCTTTGTAGGTTAAATTTGAATTCTTATTTCCATTCCTTTCAATATGCAGTTGGTAAGCATGAATAAAGCTGGGGAAAAGTTTGCAACTTAATCGCTTTTATGTGCATGTGCACTGCCCGATTCTCTTTCCTGCATCATGAGCCTTGAGGATAAACCGGATCAATGTCGATTTGAAATTCGACTTCTCTGTAATAATTGCCGGATATTACTAGTATGCGGATACTTGTTGTACATTTGAATTGTGCATTTTTATGCAAGATAAATTGATATGTTTTCAGATTTAATAAATGTTGAGCACAAAAGATCCCATCACTATACTAGCACACAGACCCCCAGGTTAGTGGAGTTTTAAAAGCGCTTGATACTCCTTTGTTTGACATGAAGAACGTTTATAATTGCCCTATTAGAGGACTTAGAAGAGGACTTAGTAATGTTTGAGGCTGAAATGTCAGCCAGGGATTGAACCTAGGGAGTTATGTTCCTGAAGATATTGTTCTTAACAGTGTGACTGCTGGGCAGATCTGAGATGCCAGCATAACTTTTAGTCAAACTTACATAAATTCTAAATGTTTATTTCATTTAGATTCAAGGTTGAATTAATAGGTGCAGTGTTTTCTATGTTAAAACTTAAGTTTATCTGAAACATTTCAAGAAAGCAAGAATGGTAGCAGGAATGGTGAATTTCTAATTGGGTCAAGTGAGAAAACCAATCTGCAAGTCTAATGAGATGGATGGTTTTGAATCACTTATAATGTTTGTTTAAATCCTGGGTCCTATTAAATAAATGAACAGCTGAGAAGTAATATTGTGAAGGAACTTATTTTCCATATGGTAAGTGTCAGCTAAATAAATGCTAAGCTTTGTCGCCTAATCACCATTCCGGATTTCTTTTTTCTTGCAGATCGGAAGTAAAGAGATCTATCCATCCAGTATAACAACTACATAGATCAAATTCCATGAAAGGTGTTCAGATCTGTGGACTGATAGCACTGTCATCATAATCCAGCCCTTTGAATAAGGTGAAAGCCACCCCAATACTCTTAAGCTTGAAACTGTTGCCTAGCAACCATGACGACCCCTGACCTTGATGTCATTAAGGAGATCCCAGGCTACAAAGTCATCCTCAAGGCAGTCCTCAAGAGTCAGATACAGCAGCTGGTGAGTGACCTTTCTTCAGGACAGTTGTGTGTTTCAAAGTCCAACTACTTTGTTTCAATATCTTATAAAAATTGCAAAATCTTCAACACAATTTGTTAAACGATTTGATCCCAATTACAATCTCTGTTTATAATATAATATACAAATTAAGTATTCTAGCAGTGATTTCACAGAATGGTGGTGGGGGAGGGGGGAGGGGTTAAAGAAGGCATTTTACATAATTACATATGCACATGTATCTAAAAAGGCGGACCATCTGCTCAAGGCAAATTGTTCTGTTGGTTAATTTTTTTATCCGTTGATTAGGAAATACATCATTTGTGTAATGACAGGTGAGCTGTTTTGCTTTACTTTTCACATGGATGTAGGGCATCAATAAACAAAATTCCCTTGGTCTTTTCAGATAACAATAATCTATTGGGTTGCATGAGAGAGATAATTAGTTCCAAACCATACAACCTTTAACTCTTTCATTCATAGTTCATCTATAATTTTGAAACTTCACATGACTTGTTGTGTTTCTTTAAAAGAGATCAAAGGTTTTCAATAAATTGATGTTCAAATTGTAATAACAGACTTAAGGCTGAACCAGTTTATACATAAACCCTTAGTCATGCAGATTTTGCCAATGATTTTTAATGTTATGTAAAGACGTAAAATGGTGTATACATGCAGGAACGGGTTTACAAATGACACCCTATTTCTACTCCCCAGGTGGAACAGCTTGCTGCCACAACAGATGAGGAGTCTGTTATTCTGACGGCGAGTGTGTCAGACGGTACACTCAGTCACCTCGGCTCAGATTCGGGGAAAAACTTCCTTGAAGACCATGAAGACTTTAAATCACAGTTTCTTGGCTTCTGTCTTAAACGTAAGTGAAAGGTTATCCTGGTAGTACATTTTTTATGATTTTCTTTTCTTACAAGGGTAACAACATTGTATCAATTGTAGTTCACATTTGTGTCCCTTTTAAGTCAAAATTTCTTTTAAAACTATTAGAATGGAAATAGATGTTAAAGTTTCATGATCTTATGCCCATTATATCATGGTTTTTCATTCAGATGGATAAATTTTATCAATCAGGCCCACTTTTTCCTAATTTTCTGTTTGCCTGACCAATACTTTAAACCATGTGGTGAGTGACAATGGAGTGATAATTCCTCAGTTTATTTCTCAGCTGGTTTCCCTTGTTTCTGGCCATCAGATCCTGAGGACATTGGTTGATGAACAACTGCAGTTTGTGGTCATGTTTGTGTCTTTATGTATTTAAAAAAAATATTTTTCTATATTTTACATGCATAGTTTGGTTTTTACCTGATTACGCTCTATTCACATTTGACTTTGTATTCAGCGCCGTATGACCTATTAAGTGTCGGTGTACCGTAAAACCTAAATAAATAAATAAATTTAAAAAAAATACAACACAAAATACTTCAGGTCACCATCGACGGAAGCAGGAAGAAGAGCGTGAGAAAGCTCAGCAAGAGCAGGAACGACAACAGAGAGAAAGTCTCCGACAAATGTCTGCAAATTTTCCGGGCGTATATGGCACTCCTGGGGTTCAGTCACCTCCCAGGATGCATCAACGGTTTCCACGGCAACAGTTTCGATTGCCGCAGGCCCGCCACCAACCATACCCGGTTACCCGACCATTTAGAGCGGGCCATCCACCAACCCCACCTCACCCACCGCGGCCAGACCTGAACACAGTGATTAAAATTGAACATGAGGACAGCAATGAAAGTGATTCAGTTCAAGAGAAAACGGGTTCAAATATACAAACTAGTGAAGATAGTGCCGGCTCGCCTCAATCCACCACTGCAGCCTCTCCGGCCAAAAACAGACAAACTGATGGCGAGGAAGACGTTAAATCAGAAGGATCTGCAAATCCAAGTGAGGAAAAATTTGGTGAAACTCAACCTCCCGGCGGACTTAGTTTAGATTCAGACTTTTCAATTTTGCTCAATCAGGAATCATCTCAGCCAGACACTACAGCAAGTGCTGTTGCTGATCCTTTAAAAGTGAAAGTTGAAGCGATCTCTGAGGCTGATATGGAGTTAGAAATTACTGGGGTGGAACCCGGACATTTGCAAACGCATGACAATAGTGGGTGGTCACCCAATGTATCTGTGGGTGATATGTCATACGATGGAAGTGGAGGCGCCAGTGGTAGTCAAGCAGATATGATGCCAGGCGACCAAGGATACAGTAAGTGCATATTTTCCTTTCTCTTGATCGGAGCTACCAAAGAAAAGATGGAGTATTTCTCGCTTCTAAAGCTAACTTCTTTATTTCTGCACCAAAATAAAACAAGTGTATAGTTGGTAGCATTGGAGTGATCTCGATCAATGCGATGCTTCTCCCATAGTTTACATGAAAATTATGAGATAATGTGCTATATTTAGCTGGAAAAATAACGGATTTACTCCCCTTTATTTTGGAGCTCTGTATTGTTTGACCTTGATGCAACCTTAAATGATAATTGACTGCATGGGAAGATATCACATATCACAGACTATTTTTTAAGAACCTATTATGGACTATGTAAAGTGAAATTAGTTGAACTAACTTGGAGGTGGAAATTTGAATAAAAAATTTGTGTACAAAAAATGTTACGGAATTCAAAATTCTCATTAGTAGCTTTGAAATTAATCAAGCTACTTGTCATTATCAATCATACCTATATAGGGGTACAGTTACCAGCTGTGTGCTTTTTTAGCTGGCATGTATTTATAAGTAATAATCTGACAAATTTGAGAACATTTTTAGCAGTAAAAGGCTTATTATCAAAGTTGAAAATAAACAGGAATTGATTGATTGATTGGTTATTTTTTTTTAATGTGACGTTCTGACTGGTCGAAAAGTGGTTATCTGCCAGATTTAAGGTATTACCAAATGTTCGTAGAGAGCAGCTCTAAAGAGGAATTCTGGGATTGATTTGTGGGTCATTTATGTCGAGGTCAATGTCTTGTTACTGTAAATAAATTCATTCAACTTCAAGCATCTGCGGAATTTTAACATGCTGCAAAATGTGTTTTGAAAACATAATATACATGTTGATGAACAGAAAATAAATAGTTTTGATAAATTATAAATTGAGAAAAGGTAAAAAAATGTTCAGGATCCAAAATGTAGAAAACAAACGCAGATTTTTTTTTCTGTAACCCATATTCATGAAGGTTGCAACAAGGTCCAAATAACAAGTGTCTGGATTTAGAATGGAACTGGGTCTAAGAAAGAAATATTAAACTCCATGTTGTTTTGTGGGTCTAACATGGTGCTTCACAGTTTAAACTTTTAAATTCATAAAATAAAGATAAAGATAATTTTAAGGAGAAAATTATTGTCAATTTAGGCTTTACAACGAAATTTAGGCTTTACATATAATTATATGGCAGGACACATTCTCTAAATAACGTCAGTGAAAAATCTCCAGTTGACAAACAAACAGTTGGTGGGACATTGAATCCAAAAACAAACAAGCAATCCGGACCTGGTAGCGCAATCGGTAGAGTGCGTCTCCTGGTACGGGAGGCTCCGGGTTCGATACCTGGCCGCGACATACCAAAGTCATTAAAAAAGGTAGTGGTATAGTTCCCTTGCTAACGCTCAAGCAAATATAAAGGTAGTTCCACAAGTGGTTGGCCCAGTGCAGGATAATGTGACTGGGTGTGGTATCATGCCAGGTCTTCACGGCATGCAATACACAGTGAAGGCAGCACTATATCTGCTTCAAGGGGACACCGTTTCCAGATAACTAAAATACTGTTGGTGGGACGATAAACCCAATAAACAACAAACAATTAAGATGGATATTAAGAGGGTAAAAACAGACACATTTAGGAATAGGTCGATTTCGGGCAATTTTAACTCAGTGTTCCGCAAACTTGAGTAGTTAGTCATGATTTATATCTTCAACCCCTCACTGTGTGGGTTTGAGTCCTGAAAATTTTATTCTGGGACTGTCTTTAAGCTCACTTGCGGTGCACCAGTGGTTCTACCATTGTCTGGGTCATTCTTGGTGGATGGTAAGTTGACATCTCATAAAACATAGGTTTGTCAAATTGTGAGTTCGATTTAAAGAAGAAAACACAATAAAACATGAATCAGGAACTTTACTGGCACATTTAAATGGGCTTTTTTTATTAATAAGTTTAGAACATTCTTATCTGCTTGAATTAATGAGTCATTAAATGCTTGCAATATGATCGGAAATACAGAATGGGGAGTAAATGATATTTGCTGTAGCAATATGTCCCATCATTCTCAACCAAATCCAAGCTTAACGAAATCCTCACATGTAGGCGATTCTATTAAGTATCAGCAATAAAGAGTTTAAAAAAGAAATTCTCTGTTTATTATCAAAACCCTATAATGTGGGTACTTATTGAAAATGTCTCACTGAGACAATTCTAATGAGTACCAGGTATACTGGGTTTTGAGGAGCAATACTTTCATTAGTACACATCCAAACCCTATAATGTGGGTACTCATTGAAAATGTCTCAATGAGACAATTCTAATGAGTACCAGGTATACTGGGTTTCGAGGAGAAATAAAGGAGTTGTTAGCACAAGAAATACTCCTGTTTTTCTGGAGCTGTGTCACTATATGTATCAAAGGCTGTAACTGCCACAGCTAAGTGGTAGTGAGTTAGCCCTGTAGCAAGATGGTACAGGATCAATCCTGGGCCACATCTGACCCAATATTGCTCCCTATGGTACTGGTTTAGTATGTCTTGCCTACACTTAGATATTGTATTGCGGTTTGTTACTTAAATAATTGAGCATATTATAATTGGTCTGAACAATATAATCTCAAATGGTATTATGTTGTGGCATGCTATCACTGTGAAAGGCAGCATTTTCTATAAAAATTAAAACCTTCATGGTTTGGATGAAAGTATTTTGGTTGATATTACTGAGGGAAAGGCTATAAAAATGACAAATGATAATAAACTTGTTTTCAACAATTGGAGCATTTTTCTAGGATAAATCTTTCTTCTGTTAATTTGACCTGAAAAAATGTACACATCTTGGTATGCTTGAAAATATAATAAAATAAAAAAACTATTAAATAGTTGGAAACACGTAGAGTTGCTGACTTGTAACTCCTCAAATTGTGCAGACATTGATTCACATCTTTTGATGTAAGCTTTATCTGTGGTTCTGCCAGAACATATATATCAGGCATCTTGTTTCAGTAATTATAGACGTACCCAAAGTTGTCAAAACATTGTCTCGCTACAACGTCAGATTGTTTAGTTATTTAAATACATCACAGCGACCAATTATGGTTATTATAACTATGTCCAGCTATTTTGGTGGAGGAAGATAACAGACACATGCAGTCTTCGACTAAACTCGGTGGACGGTGGCCCGGGTCCACCAAAATCTCTGTCGATCCATTTAATTTTATATGTTAAATGAACAAAGGATCCACCAAAATTTTCAGCCACATTATTTTTAAAAATTCTGAAATATTATGAAAACATACATACTAAACTAAACTGAACAACGCTTTACAGCCTTTTCCTGAACCCAAACCACTCGTAACACCTCGGTTAGCTTACCAAACTTTTGTGTCAAAATGCTAGAATCATACTGGTCCAGTAATATTTGTTCCGGTTCAGTAGGTAGTGCTAGCTTGGTAGACTGAAGGTCCAGTGTTTTTTTATTTCATCCATGAAGACTGCACATGTCTTGATAGCACCACTGGCGCACAGCAGTTAAACTGGAAAGCCACTTCTCATTAAGTCCTCTTCCCAGAATGGGAATCAGATCCACAGGGTAAGAGGCTAAGTCCTTGTCCTGGAATGGGACTTGCACCCACAGGGTGAGAGTCTAAGCCCTCAACCTGGAATTGAACCCACAGGGTTAGAGGCTAAGTCCTCGCCCCGGAATGAGACCCACAGGGTGAGAGGCACTAAGTCCTCGTCCCAGAATGGGACTCAGACCCACATGGTGAAAGGCACTAAGTCCTTGTCCCAGAATGGGACTCAGACCCACATGGTGAGAGTCTAAGCCCTCAACCTGGAATCGGACCCACATGGTGAGAGTCTAAGCCCTCAATCCGGAATCGGACCCAGAGGGTGAGAGACTAAGACTTCGTCCCAGAATGAGACCCACGGGGTGAGAGACTAAGTCCTCGTCCCAGAATGAGACCCAAGAGGTGAGAGACTAAGTCCTCGTCCCAGAATGAGACCCACGGGGTGAGTGGCTATGTCCTTGTCACAGAATTGGACTCAGATCCACAGGGTGAGAGACCCTTGCAGTCAGGGGAGTTTCAGTTTGGGGACTACCACTTGGCCACTGGCGCCCTACCCATAAAATTGTGTCAACTTTGTAATGGCCTAATCTTGTATATCATCCAAATTGGCTGTGATTCTCACTTCACCAATAGTAGCTACACGTTGCCATAATGGAATCATATTACAATAATGTTAGTCAAACTTGTATTGTAAGATATTGCATCAAGGTTTTAAGAAGTAGTTTATTCAGTGCTCTTTTTTCCAGCCTCTTCTATTTGTTTTGTAAAAATATGTCTTGCTGAAACTTTCATATCATTTAGAACTAAGAAGAAAATGTTAAATATAGTTATAGAACAATATTATTTTAATATTTTTGTTGTTAAACTATTTTTCAATATTAAGCAAATCATTTCCCTAATTGGTAAAACATTTTCTGAATTATCACAAACACATGATTTATAAAATTGTCTATAATATTATAGTCATTCAACCATCATGCTTAAAACTGCAAAATAGTCAACAAAGGTACTTATTCCATTTGTCCAAGTTTGTTTTCGATAGAAAACAATGACAAAATAACATCCCCACCCTACTTTTCCCACCTCCCACCCTTAACATAAGCAGTCTTGCTTTTTCTAAAATGTACTATTAATTTGCAGACGAAAAAAAATACAAACAACTTTCCATTTTTCAATCAAACACAAAATTCTGTATACAACACACTATTGTTCACTTGTCTGGCAGTCTAGCTTTACTATCAAATCTCAAGACGAGTTCTGCCTTCGCTCACCCAGAATTATGCAATTTGCATTTGCAAAGGCAAAATGGATGCTCAGCTCAACTGACCTTGGGAAGTTGCTGTCCAAAGCACAATGTTTGGTAGAATTCGAAAGGAGCACAGCACTCTATTACTTAACGTACAATTAACCAAGTTCCCGGCAGGATTCCACATTGCCTCGTGCGTATGGATGGGTCAGATACAGTTTTCAACTTTGTATTAAGATGAATCCAACTCCTCGATGATGTCAGGCTTCAGAATGATGTCAACAAGAATGCTGCCCAAATGAACTAAAATGGCACTCATATGATGTCAACTAAAATGGCGCCAAAATTATGTCGTCAAAAAATGGTGCCCAAATGATGTCAGCTAAAAATGGTGCCCAAATAATGTAAAAAAAAAATGGTGCCCAAATGATGTCAGCCAAAAATGGTGCCCAAATGATGTCAGCCAAAAATGGTGCCCAAATGATGTCAGCCAAAAATGGTGCCCAAATGATGTCAACTTAAATGGCGCCCAAATGATGTCAACTTAAATGGCACCCAAATGATGTCTACTGAATTGGCACCCAAATGATGTCAACTTAAATGGCACCCAAATGATGTCAGCCAAAAATGGCGACCAAATGATGTAAGCCAAAAATGGCGCCCAAATGATGTCAACTTAAATGGCACCCAAATGATGTCTACTTAATTGCCATTGATGAGCAGGCAATTGATCGCAGTCTGGCCAAATGTGACTGAGATATGCAAGATATGCTAAACTAGCCTAGGTTCAAGTGAGACCAAGATATTAGTTGATCTGTTTGTGTCTGCAGAAGAAAACGAATGCCATCTTCATTTGACCATCTTCACTGGGAACTACATATAAGCTTATAAAACTCGACATAAATTGTAAGGAACACACTTAGCAATAGACATTCTACACATAGAATTGGAACGGCTCTGCAAAAAGACATCAAAATGGAATTGGATTGATCACATTTTGGTGAATAGCAGGGGGCCGTTTTGCCAAAGGTCCTAGGACCTTTTTGTGGACATAAGACCACTTAATTATCTTAATTGCATTTTAATTAAAGTCCTGGGACTTGATTCAGCCTACGATTCATTAAAAAGGAAGAGTTTACTTGTCTTAATACTGGTCATAAATTTTATGTTAGATAACTGAAAAACTGTTGGTTGGATGATAAACCCAACAAAGAAATTTAAGGACTAGGACTGAGAGTTAGACTGCTTATGAAACGGGACCCATTTATAGATGACAAATGCCATTGTTGGTAAGATGGTTTAAAGGTGGTTTTTGAAAGTTTTGACAAATTTAATTTTTCTATAACAACCAAGACAGTGTTACCGGAAAAGGTCATGCAAAATGCGCTCCTTGATGCACTAGATCTGTGTGAACAGTGAAGCAACTGTCTTGTCATTACAAACAGGTATTTCCTATCTGAGCCATGCTGCAGAGATAACTATTTTTATACTAAGAAAGCCATGTGACAGTTTACCTTTGAGATCACATTATATTATTATATCTGGCATTGATATATTTTTATAGCAGCGATTATTCTCATGTTTATAAATAGATTGGGAAAGAAGTAACATTTGGAGTGATTTATTTTGCAACTTTCACTGTCTAGTAATATAAGTTGTGTTCAAAATACTGGTAGTCTTTACTAAGACGTGCAACTGAATTTATGCGGAAATTGTGCCCAAATTCCATACGTGCATTGAATGTAGGAAAACTGTAGAATACCACCTTTTACATGAGCTCTAACCCCCAACAAAAAAGAAAATGTCAATATTGAATAATTGTTTAGTGGGCAAGAAAAAAAAAGTGGTTTGCATATACAGACTTTTACACAGATTGAGGTATTTTTTATATTATTTTGTTTATAAATTCATGTTCGAAAGACAGTGTAAGATTGTTATGAGGTCAGTCAGGTTAAGGTTGGTTTTTTTTTTTTTATGAACAACACGTGTTTGGTTAATATTGATTACAACGTGCAGTGCTCCAGATAAGCATCGTTTTATCGATTTTACGAATTGATTTTTATGTTAAACGAATTGAAATTAAAATATTATCGTACTAAAACGATTTGGGGAAGTGGAAAACGATTTACAATTGATTTCCTCATTGTTGTTTTTTACAGTTTAAATTATCAAGGCAGAAATGTATATATATACACACCGGTTGGGCAAAACTTACAGGGTAAAAGATATGGGTGCACCGTTTATTCGATTACATATGAATTCAAGGAGTCAAATCAGGGGTATGCCACATGATGTGCTAGGGTAAAAATCACCCTGTGTGATAAGTGCAATTGCTGCTTCTTGGAAACTGGTCCGATATTTAAAAAACTGTCCAAAAAATCTTGTAGTGAAAACTAATTGACCAAATAAATTATCTGGAGCACTGAAGATGTATTGCTTTCAGGAATGGTTTACTATATTTATATTGAGTTGCCAGATAGCTTATGTCTTTGATAGCCTTTGTGTTAAACTTAGCTCACGGTCACTGATGTTGAAAAGTAAAACTTTTTTTTAAAACTTGTGCATAATTGCTTGAAATAAATTTAGCAACTTTGGAGTCATGGCTTTTCTAATCATTGGGCATGTTTCTTGTTATTGTCTTGTCGCTTGGCTTCTTGCTACTCTCAGTACGCGCAGAGTATTGGGAGTCAAAAGTTTATGTATAACGTAGACACGCTAGATTTTGTTGTACATATAAATGATAGAATTGCCCCAGTTAGATGAGAGCATATGTACAAAAATGAGGCACATATACACATTCTCCTAAGAAACTACTCAAATTTGTTACGTTATTGTTGTGCACCTTGTCCAATCATGGCTGACCGGTAACTAACGCCTGGGACTGCTTAGCTCATCTCATTGTTCTCCCGTTTTAGGCAGTGGATTTACTGTGGGAGGGTCTGTTAGCTGACCTGCGGTGCATCAGTTCTACCAAGACATTTGTCTGGGTTCTTTTCTCACCAAAGTAGCTGGATGTTGCTAAAATAAGCATTATTGTGTTGTTTCTTGAAGTTTTAAAAAGATTTTCTGATTCTTAGGATAAGCAACATTATAGAGCTTTGAAGATTCAAATATGGAATTTCATGTGGAACTGGCATACTTTTTAATAGTTATTAACACTCATTTACTACAATTAGACATGTTTATTCTGGGTTAACCTAGTGTCGTGGTAATACATTGTTGTGCATTATGTAAGTGTTGAAGACTTGAGGACGTTCTGAATAGGGGCGCCTGTGGCGTAGTGTTTGTCGCTGACTTGTGACTCCTCTGACTGCTAATGCTCCTACCCAGAGTTGTCACTAGAAATATTTTGAGCAGGCTCAATTAACTTTTGAGGAGGCTAGGCTATGCGAGTGTCGATGGCGAGAAGCGCTGCTAGGGGGGTCCGGGGGCATGCTCTTGACCGATTTTTTTTTTTTTTTTCAAATTTGCCCGATTTCCATTTGAGGCGGTCAAATCGGCCGCCAGCCGCCTCCTAATGTCAACCCTGCCTACCATATTCGTTCGAGTCCCATTTAGTTTGAAGGTCTTAATATAGAAAGGTCTTCCCTATAGAAAGGTCTTCCCACTGACCTGCGGTGCGTTGGTGGTTCTACTCATATTTGTCTAGGTTCTTCCTCCATCAACCTAGCTAGATGTCGCTGTAAAGACGATAATTAGTCACTGCAGTGTATTTCAAAAAACATTAAAACACAGTGAAGGCAGCACTTCATCTATTTTTTGTGAACGAATAAAGCAATGTTGAAAAGAGTACAACTTGTTGCATGAGTACTAAGGGTAGTTACAGGGCTGGTTAAGTGAACACCATTGTATATAAAAAAAACAACAACACCGAAAACATCTTACAGCTTGTGAGGGTGATTTTTACTATCTCTGTTTCATGTTGAAAGACACACAAACAAAAAAAAGAAAGAGCTAATTTCGTTATTTGAAACAGTTCCTTTTAACATTCCAGAAACTTGTTACTTGTATTTTTTAAAAGTCTGTATCGGGTTGAGCTTATATTATTATGCCAGCTAATAAAATAATGACACAACTAGTTTGTTTTTGTGTTATATGTATTGATAGGTATCACTTATTTAGCTTTATAATTCACCATCTTGCTTAAATTAATAATGAATAATAAAGTTTGCTAAAATATGGCAAATAAAAATAAATACAAATAAAATACTGTCATACATAAAAACAGACTGATGCTGTGTAGGTCTGAAATATCAGGAATAAGAAGACGGAATGCTTTTTATGTCTGAAATATAAGAAATAAGGAAAGTCTGAATGCTTTGTAATTCTGAAATATCAGAAATAGGAAAAGACTAAATGCTTTGTTAGTCTGATGAAAATGTCAGAGATAAGAAAAGACTTAGTGCTTTGTTAGTCTGAAATGGCAGAAATAAGAAAAGACTGAATGCTTTGTAAGTCTGAAAATGTCAGAAATAAGAAAAGACTGAATGCTTTGTTAGTCTGAAAATGTCAAAAATTAGAAGACTGAATGCTTTGTAAGTCTGAAAATGTCAGAAATAAGAAAAGACTGAATGCTTTGTTAGTCTGAAAATGTCAGACATTAGAAGACTGAATGCTTTGTAAGTCTGAAAATATCAGAAATAAGAAAAGACTGAATGCTTTGTAAGTCTGAAATATCAGAAATAAGAAAAGACTGAATGCCTTGTAAGTCTGAAAATGTCAGAAATAACAAGACTGAATGCTTTGTAAGTCTGGAAATGTCAGAAATAACAAAAGACTGAATGCTTTGTATGTCTGAAAATGTCAGAAAAAAGAAAAGACTGCTTTATAAGTCTAAAATGTCAGAAAAAAGAAAAGACTGAATGCTTTGTAAGCTCTGGTTTAAGTATTTTAGGCATCTTCATACATTCCTATTTTATCCTAAGTAAATATGATTTTGAACACTTGCTCAATTTTAAATCAGTACAAATCCTGAAATTATCCGCTCTAAATGTCCATTCTTTCCAAATCTACAAATAAGCATGATGGGGGATTACTGCTAAAAATAGAAATTGTCGTTAGAGCACATGAACCGAATGATAATACAGTGTGATCTCAACAGATGGTGGTCGTGTGGTTTTCACAGTTTAAACATGGCTTACTGTGCAGTATGGCTCGTATAGGTAAACTATAATTGTAGTGACATGAAGGGTGTCATGCTTCACATTTCACATAGATGTAGGACATAAATAAACAGCATTTCGTACTGTTGGTGAGACGATAAACCCAATATACAAACAAACAGCATTTTGTACTGTTGGTGGGATGATAAACCCATCATACAAACAAACAGATTTTGTAATGTTGGTGGGACGATAAACCCAATAAACAAACAGTATTTCGAGAGAATTTTTTAAGGTAACAATATTTTGGTTTCTTAAGCAAGATCAAACTGTTGGATATCACCTTTAACGCTTGCTGGAAACACCATAAGGCGAATATTTTATGCTACCAGCTTGAAGTGTGTTGAGGTTGAGCTTAAATGGCAAGAAAGGTGCCTTTGGTGTTTTACTATTTCTGAAAAACATAAATACCAAACAGATGTACAGTTTAATATTGATTGACCTTGTTTAAATTGAGTTGGCCTCTAGCTGAAACCTGATGCAGACTTATTATTGGAAGTTCTTAATGATTAATTAGTTCTTGTTACATTTATTTGATAATTTATATTGTATATTGTCATGGTACAACATGGCATTAGATTCATATCCATCTGTGAAAACACTTTCTTCTGCACCACAATGCAAAGCTATAAGAAAAAATAATTTTTTAGTGGCATATATCAGCTCCATTTCCCATGCCAAAAAATACCCCTCCTAAAAAACTAAATAAAAAAAATGTAAAATATGCAAGTATACAAGAAAAGTTAAAGGGCAGTGTTATAAATGTTGATTGTGTCTTCCTGCGGGCATGTAATTAATGCAGTAAATAGTGCTTACATTAAATCCTTGTTTTAGCCTTGCATTTGTTGCTTTTTATGTGTTAAGTTTTTATTTTCGAGGCAAAATTCCTCAGTCTCATGGCCCTTAGTCCTTTTCCCAAAACCATTAATATTGACTGTCCTGTAAATTGTATCTTTATTGGTTCTTTAAGCTAATTACTGATGAGATGGGATTTTAAGAAATTAAAAGTTTAAGCTGAAAAACAACAACAACAAAACAACAACAGATATTAGAAATTAAGTTTATAAGAATGTTTTATGTGTATTCAGAATTTGATAAATACACATATGCAATTTTGTACCATGCATTTTGTGTTATGTTTATATACTTTGCAACTGGTATTCTTAAAATGTTTTTTCGTCTCATTCATTATTTAATTTGCAATTAACGATCATGATGTCTTAAACACAACTAATGCATTATTTGTTTGTATGACATTTATAAATATATGTATAATGGGTTTTAATATATAAAGTATTTATGCAGTTGTTCTGCATATCAGTTTTATCTTAAGAAACCTTGTATTTAAAACATTTAATTGTTTTATCAAAACATTGATTATTTAATGCATGACGAATGTAAGGAATGTGAATACAGTTGAAACACAAATGATGAAAAATTGGTGGTAAAAAGTCCCCTTGTTTTAACGTTATTGCTATATTTTCCCTTGAAATTATTGTTTGCTTAAAAAAGCATTGTGTGTTTATGTGTATTTCAAAAGGTGGCCCTATAGTTAGTTGCCGTAACCCCTTTACCTCATAGACCTGTGTCCAATGTTGTAAAACTTTGAGCTCCAGTCTTAGATCAGCCTCGGGCATCTGATTGGTCAGAATTTTAATATTGCCTCAAAATCTGACCAATCAGATGCTTGAAAATACGTGAAGTTTTGTACTCAACCTCAGAGTTTCATATCCTAGGAGCTTAGTTTGTTACCAACCCCAAAATAACAAATTCTGTCAAAAGTAATGTTAACAATAGGATTTATATAAACAATATTAATTAAGTGTGTATAGTATTATATATGTTTTTACCCCATACCTAGTAATTCTATAGACTGCATTTTATTGCCCAAGAGAAAAATATTAAAATCCATATAGCTGTCAAAACTTAGGTTATTTATTTTATAAAAATAGCATGTAAATTGGATGTTTATTAGGATTTTGACCTCTTTTCCGTCCGGTTGCACCAAAATTGTCTCTTGTTTAGGTCTAGTCATGGGAGACAACCATTAAGGACACATGTTAGGTTTTGTCCCTTTTAGGAAAATGCTAGAAAAATAAATAAAAAATTAAGGTATAGCAATCCCTCTTAGAACAGGGGTGTATTATTAGTTTTTTCTTATTTCTTTTTATTTCTGGCCCCATAAATCAACTACTGTTTACCATTTGATGATTTGTTCAAAATTTTCTTGTTAATAGGGATTGAAGTTATTCAGTGTTGAATAAACTTTCAGAAACTATTTTGTTTGAAATGTTTATTTATGCTAATGTTTCAAAAGTTGAAAGTATTGCTACTCTTACATTATAAATGTCTCCGCACAGCTATAGAAAGAAGACCGTAAATAATACGTACTGTGCATATCGGATGTAAAAGAAGATTTACACGATCTGTCGGTTGTTGTTTTTATTCATCCGAAGCTATTTGAACTCGTTATTTTGACGGTTGTGTTTCCTGAAGTTATTTTTATCACTGGCAGTCACATTTATATGGTAGGTATAAATATATAATCTTTTATGTTTATTTTACCTTGTTTTTTTCTGTTTTATATGAATTCTTACAATTACGTGTGACATATGTTGCTTCGTTACTGTTCGACATTATATCAGTTCTTGTAAATAAAAGGTAATAACATTCTGAGTTGTAATCTAAGATATAAATAGATAACTTTTTTAAAGGAGGTGAGGGAGAGAAATGCATATTTTAAATGATTGCAACAGCCAAGTAATGTATAATTGTGACATTTTGATGTCGTCTTCATTTGCTTTTCGGCGTAAAGCATTGATGATACGGTTCTTTTACGCGCCAGTAGAGCTGATGCACGTCATTTGTATTCACGATACTTTTACCACCAGTACTGAGGCGTACAGAATATTTTTTTTTTTTTTTACATCTACCTACATGTAAGTATATATTGTTTTCAATTCTTTTGTACATTTTCATTATAAACATTACTTGTGGATTCTAGAAACATTTTTTAGATCATGTAATTTTTTTATATTTTTTTTTTAAGTGGGTGGATAATAAAGTATCTGTTTTCCCTTTGTGATGGTTTTTGTTTCATTATAGTAGCTTTTGACCTCTCAGATTTTGATTTTTCGAATCAAGTTTTCGTTGGTTGACTCACAAGGTAATTCATACTCACAAGATAATTAATACTTGATTGTTGTTGGTATTTCTAAAAAATATAGTCTCTTTAAAAGAAGAAACTTGTGGGATTTTATTTATTTTAAATTTAATGTTAAGCTTTTGTTTTGTAAAATTGTTGTTTTGTAAAATGTAAAAAGCATTAAGAATGTTCTTTTGAAGATACAGTTTGTTTTTCCTTAACATTAAAAACACACGAAGAAATATCTTGGGATTTTCATTGGTTTTCTGATGTGTTGAAACGCGACTGAGTTTTTTTTGTATACCAAGCAAGATGCAAGTTTATTTCCTATTCTTTGAATACGGAAACGAGCTGTAATAAGATACAGATAACAGTTTCACTTAGGAAAATGGCAAAATTCCTTTAGGTGTATACCTGTACATGTGAACTTGTTCTGAGTCCAAAGTGAGAGATTTTCACTTGTAAAGTTGGAAATTTGTTATTTTCATATAAACATAGAAGGAAGTCATCTGCTTCCAAGTAAGGAGATTTCAGAAAATGTGTAAAACACCCTCCATTTTCAAACGATTTGAACCTGAAAAGTGGGAATCTCCCTCCAAAAGTGGTCGAGTTCACATTATGTATATTTTGACATGACAATATACAGTGGCTGGTTCCAATTAGTTTTGTGATATGCGAAAAGAAATCGGCGAGATTTGTTTACGAGCTGTTCGAAGTTTCCGATTTTTATGTGTAGAGGGATGCAATATGGTTCATTTTTCCGCCCAACATTGGGAAGATAGAAAAAGATTACACATAACAAAATATGGTAAGAAATGTTCAAGGTAAGTTAATTATTTGTTTCTTAATATGTAGATAATGTATGTTATAATTATGCAAACCTTTCAATTACTTATTAATACACATACTTTGTAGAGTGGGTTTGTTCAAACAGTAGCTATGAAATGCATGAGGTTGTGTTTTGGTGAGATTATACAAGGCTTTTTTTCGGCCGATTATATAGCCGATATTCGGTCATGTTCCCAATGGCAAAACATGTACTTTTTTCCCAATCAGAGAAGAAAAATTCCCAATCAAAAAAAAAAAATATACATGGTTGTACTATAGCAGTCATTTAATAACATTTATTGCTAGTTAGGCTAGCTAATCCGGCATTAGTTGTTTATTGATAATATTAAATATAGCTAATCAGGCATCAGTTGTTTATTGATAATATTAAATATATGTGGCAAACATGATAAAAAAAACATATAACAGTGCAGCTTTTTATTCCCCAAAAGTGTAAAAAATTCCCAATTTCTGGCAAAACAACGCGAAAATTCCCAATTCCAGGGGTATGGGTCATATTCCCAAAATGGTGAAAAAAAGCCCTGTTATATGTCGTTGTGAAACATTTCTTTTTGGGAGATGCTTGTTTGTTGTTTTTCTTTCTTTCAAAGACTTATTGTGTGATTTTATTTTCTTAAGCTGAATTTCTTCATTCTTGCTTAGACTGTTGATATAAATGTGTTTTTTTTGCAAGAAGGGGAGATAACCTCAAAATTGCTTTGTTCATTATGGAGTAGGTGCATGTATCTCTCGTTATTAATATGCACTGTTATTAATATGCACTTGTGTACTTGATCATTTGGCAGTTAATGCTTTACCTTGAGGTGCGCTTTTTTTCTGATGCTTTGATGTTGATTAAATGATATTGATTTAATAATTGCATTACAGAGCTTTCATTGGTTGACCGTTTCACTCATGCATATGCCATTTTACACTTTTGTGAAACAATCACAATTATCAGTCTTATCTGTAGTAGACTACTTAGGGTTCATTTGTTGCCTGTCTTGACCATGGATTTACTATTAAATGTTGAAACATACATGTATTAGAAAAACTATAAACTGTTTTAAAGAAAATCAAAAGAATTTGATAAAGTTTCAAAATCATATACAGGTACCATGAATGAAAAGGTTAACATAAGGTTCTGGTACGTATTCAAGTACAGCAGTTTTTAAAAATTTGAAAAGATTATATTTGACTTGATCTTTGAAAAAAGATACAGAGGTGTAAGTCATGGTTTGGTTTGTTCTCCAAAGTGTTGACAGTGACGAAGAAGATTACATAAGAAGATACGGTTCATCGTTAAAAGGTACAGAAATAAAACTGCTAAATGCAGTACGGTTGGTTTTTCGGAACTTTGAAGACACAAAAGAAAATGTATTTCGAGGCGACATTTGGTTTATAGCGTTGTGAAGACAAAATAGAGTTTTGTTCAGGTATGTTTTGTTTTTCAAACCAACAAAGAGAAGGTTCAAAATATGAATTATGAAAAAACAAATGAGATGTACGTCATGAGATAATGTATATTTGTCTTAGGTTTGAAAATACATAAATGTTACTCGAAGTGCTGTTCATTTTTTTTCTTAAGTATTGGCAATAAAGATGGTAATAAAAGTGAAACTATTTGTTGTATGAAGACACTGAAGATGTCTATTAGAATACAATTTTTTTTTAACTCAAAAACATTCATAGATTTTAGACGATTTGGGGATTGGTAGAATGTATGCCATTTTCAGGCTTTGCATCACCATTGGATTTTAACAAATATTGTAATTTTACATTTTAGTCTGAAGGGGCTTAAGGCTGTATGGTGATTTTCAGACTTTGCTTTACTGAGGTTGCTGTTAACAGGATGTTTCCCAGTATGGCTTACAAAGGATTGAAGAAAGAAACGCAAGAAGTTGTGCATTGTCTGGAGGATTGTTTGACTGAACTTGATGAAACAAAAGAGGATGGATACTTTTAAATTTCTAGCTCCACTTTTCAAGGATAGAAGTATAAACTATTATGACCCTCTTTTTTGGCTTCACTTTTCAAGGACAGATTTATAATACTATTGTGATCCTCTTTTTTTTTTCGCTTCACTTTTAAAGGACAGAAGTATAAACTATTGTGACCCTCTTGTCACGATTGGAGAATCTCTTGATTTGAAGGTCCAATTGTTACAAACCATTCGAGATATTCACTTCAAACTTGGAGTACAATCAAAATGACATTCCATTTCACAAGGGCAGGTAACCCAACAACAATTTTTGGCAGAGTTATGCCCCTTGTTTGACTCAGAATTTCCATTTTACAATCCAGCACTGTGAACAGTGAAGCGCAGTGTAAGCAAACAGCCCTTGTTTAAAATACAGATTGTTTTCTAAAGGTTGAAACAATCTACAGTGTTTTATAAAACTTGAAGCAGATATAGTGCTGCCTTCACTGTGTATAGCATGCCGTGAACACCTTGCATGATACCAAACCCAGTCACATTCCCCTGACACTGAGCCAACCAGTCGTGGAACTACCCTTATATTTGCTTGAGCATTAGCAAGGGAGGTATACCACTACCATTTTTTAACAACTTAGAAATGTTGCAGCCCGGAATCGAACCTGGAGCCTCATCTGAACTGTATATTTTACCAGGACTGATTGTAGTAGTATCAAGATAATGGAACACAGTACGCGACATGTGTATGTCAAAAAGCACACTAATGTCTGCTTCAGATATTTTATTGGTAAAATACTATGTCTGCCTTTGTATATTAGGTGGGAAAGAAATCTTCAGAAAGCCATGATCTTCAGAAAGCCATGATGTTTTTAGAAACTGGTCCATCTTTTGTGGGGAAAGAGTCAAATATAGGCTAAGAAAAAATGTAAAAGGTCAGTACTGCAGAAAAGGGTTGGGTTTTTTATGTTAATTTATTTCTATTTCAAAGCTTTTTATCTGGTACTCACTAAAATTGTCTCACTGTGACAGTTTAAACGAGTACTTGCAAAAAATAGTGTTAGGTTAAAAACTATGTGATTTATTCACAAAATTCTGATGCATTCATTTTCTGGTGGCCTGAAAAGTAATTTTGAATGGTTTTATTTTCAGGCTATGGCCCTCTAAGCCTGATTGCAAGAGTAAATCTGTCATCCGGAGAAGATTCGCGGCGGAATTTTCACTGCTTCTGTGGAAAGTCATTCACACGAAAGTATCATTTAAATACGCACAAGAAAATTCATGCTGGTGTGAGACCTTTTAAGTGTACGTTGTGTGGTAAGTCATTCCTTCTGAAACACCATTTAAGAAACCACATGCTGGTCCATTACAAAGAGTAAGGTGTGATGTAAGGAAAAAATGAAAACATAGAAAAAAGGAAAAAAGGTGTGATTTAAACTGAATCACAGGGTGATATGATAGAACAAATGTGATATGGAAGATAAATGGTGTGATGTGGCAAAACAAAGATGTCATATTGCAGAACAAATATGTGATATGATAGAACAAAGGTGTGATGTGGCAGAACATAGGTGTGATATGATAGAACAAAGGTGTGATGTGGCAGAACATAGGTGTGATATGATAGAACAAAGGTGTGATGTGGCAGAACAGGTGTGATTTGATAGAACAAAGGTGTGATGTGGCAGAACATAGGTGTGATATGATAGAACAAAGGTGTGATGTGGCAGAACATAGGTGTGATATGATAGAACAAAGGTGTGATGTGGCAGAACATAGGTGTGATTTGATAGAACAAAGGTGTGATGTGGCAGAACATAGGTGTGATATGATAGAACAAAGGTGTGATGTGGCAGAACATAGGTGTGATATGTCAAACACTGTGATGCAATGTGATAAGTGTCATGACATGAGAACATCATGAAACATCATGACCCATTTTGCGGACCATAAATGGCAGACAATTTTCTTTTACAGAAGAAGGAAGTGTTATATTTACATATACACTGTTTCCCTTAAAAACAGAATGAGGAATTTCATTGGTTTTTTTCCCAAATCGTTTATTCAATAATAACCAGTGAAACAACTAACGGAAGAAACAGTGCGAGTGTAAACTTTACCCTCTAAACTACATAACTAGCACCCAAAATGCCCTGAAATAGTTGGAAATAACTTGCTAGAAGAAACAAACATGTGTCCTGCCAATGCAGATAAACTGACACTTTAACTGACAGTTAAAAAAGCCACTGAAACAGGTGTGATTTTAGACATGTACCAAGGTGTATTTGCGTAAGAACACAAGTGTGATTGTTGAATACCCTAAATGTGATGGTATAAGATGTAATTTTGGATATTAACATAAGTGTAATGGCTTAAATATAAATGACATGTACCAAGGTGTATAGGCATAAGTACAAAAGTGTGATTTTTGAAGTTGTAAATTGTGCTATGCGTTAGTATTTAAGGCAGAAGAATAGTATATTTGAACTATTACTTTGTGGGGCTAATGTAATACAAAGATAGTGAAAGGAAGAATAGTACAATTACTATTGCTTTGTTGGGCTAATGTAATACAAAGATAGTCAAAGGAGAGACAGCCTGGCAGGACAATTGAAGAAGGTATGCTTAACATAACAGATTAGGACATCAAGTTTAAATTAAGACTTGGATTAAAAAGAAACAAGGTGTCATAGGGACATGGGTGAAAAAAAGGTTAATATACAACTCCTGGAGGTTTTAAAGTTGGACAAATAGTATTTATTTGACAATGGTTTACTAAGATGTATAATGAAAATATTCTTGGGCCAAACTGTCGGATACCACATTTAATATTTAACTTTAAATTAATTGGTTCCCAGTCATCCTTATCAACTATTTACACAACCAGTGGAGCATAGGCTCCAGGTACAGGAAGCCCAGGTTCAATCCTGGACTGCAGCATACCGAAGTCGTAAAAAATCATAGTGGTATAGCTCCCTGGCTAACACTCAAGCAAACATAAGGGTAGTTACACAACTGGTTGGTCCAGTGTCAGGAAAATTTGACAGGGTGTGGTATTATGCCAGGTGTTCACGGCATGCTATACACAGTGCAGGCAGCACTATATCTGCTTCAAGTGGACACTTTTGCCAGTAACTGAAAAACTGTTAGTGTTTTTATAAGGAACAGGAAGATGCTGGGCGCTAATCAAATGGGGAAAAATCACGCAAAAAATACAAAATTGGGGGAAATTCAGTGTATTACACATTTCAATATATTTCTTTAACTTTCATTAACAAGTCTTGAAGTCGTCTGCTTTCCGCTATCAAAATTGATTCCTATTATTACAAATAGCGAGTGTCAAAGCTAGGATACTTTACATGGGGGAAAATGATTTTACAAATGGAAAAATGATTGTCGATTGGGATGTTTTTCTTGTGGTAGACACTGACTATCGACATCAGTTAAGGAAAAAAAAACAATAAACAAATTACTAATCAAAAAGGCTAAGATAAACACCAGAACACTCGAGATGGAAGGTGCAAGCTAGACTCCAGACCAATTCACATCCAAAATCTATTTTCTGATTCATAGTAAATTCTTGTGTTGTTACACTTTAATAGTCAAAGACAGATAAAACATAGCAACATTAAACTAGGTCTCATTAGTTTTAAACAATGTAATCGCAAAACTTTAACAAGTGCGGAAATTATGGCTCTGACCGTTTGTAAAAGACCAACTGTTTGTTAACTACTGAATATGCAGATAACTAGAAAAAAACACATTTCCTTTCAAAAGAGGGGAAATTTTACTAATGACAAAAATATCAACGAAACACAAAATCTCTGTTGCCAGACAACACAAGCCACCATGTTTTTCACTTAAATTATGTTACATGACAATGTCTCGTCCCATTTAGTGCGAAATGTTACTAGTGTGTCAATTTTAGTTTATCTTTTTCAAAACAAAAATCAATGTTTTACAGGGGAATTTTGAGATGAAATTGGGGGAAAATATACTTTTTCATTAGTAGGATGGTGCTGAATTTCAACCTCAAAAATGGCATACAAAAAAGGACTGAAGATAAAAATGACCCTGGTTTATAGCTGTACAATTTCCTTGCCAATGTTACAATGTGCAATAAATTCTTACAATATAAGGTTTAGTTATTAAGGAGTATATTTTACGCACACACACAGAGGGGCGCCGGTGGCATAAAGAGTCGCCGATTTGTAACTCCTCTGACTGCTTAGCCTCTCACCGCATGGGTTCGAGTCTCGTTCTGGGCAAAGGACTTAATGTGAGGTCTTCCAGCTGACTTGCGGTACGCCGGTGGTTCTACCAAGAAATTTGGGGTCTTCCTACACCAAAAAGCAGGACATTGCTATAATGATCATAAATGGTCGCTGCAATGTATTTAAAAAACAAACACACACACACACATTTCTTCCTTTCTTGAAGTTTAAGATGTTATTTTCGCTGATTTTATTTCCAGGCTGTGACGCTATAAACCTGATATCGAGAGCATATTCATCCCAAAATGACATACAGCGGAATTTTCACTGCCACTGTGGGAAGTCATTCTTACGAAGGTCTCATTTAAACACTCACAGGAAAATTCATGCTGGTGTGAGACCTTTCCAGTGTACGATGTGCGCGAAATCATTCTTGCTGAAACATCATTTACAAAACCACATCCTGGTCCATTATAGACATGAAGATTCAATGTGAAGTAGATAGAAAAAAGGTGTTGTGGTGAATGGAACCAAAGTGTTACTATGGTATAATAATAAAGGTGGGTTATTACAAAAAAGTTTGAAAATTTGGTATGATATCCCCTTCAATACGCACCAGCCGCAATAGCTCAATTGGTAGAGCATCGGCCTGCGGATCAGGAGGTTGCGGGTTCAAACCCCAGACGGGTCAAACCAAAGACTTTTATAAAGTTGGTAGTAGTGGCTTCCCTCCTAACGCTCGGGGCTAAGGGGTCAGCGTTACGCCTGACTCGTCGGTGTCAGTATAGTGGACCAGCCGGGTTCAGTCCCTGGGCACCTCAAAAGTGCCCCTGTGCTATGATAGAAATGTTGCTGCACAGTATCGGCAAAAATGCCGGCAAATCCCAATCCCATCCCATCAATACGTCTAATTTCCACATTTACATTTTAGTGAAATATCATATTTTATCAGAGGGGAATTTTCATTTTTAGGGGAAAATCTTAGCCCCTTCTGTAGAGAAAGAAGTCAAAGAGCACCATTTAACATGGGGAGAGTTGGAGAAAATAGCAGAAGACAGATACATGTGGACAACTCTAGTCCTTGCCCTATGTGGCCCCAGGTATAACAAGGTCTAGAGAGAGGTCTGTATGAGGTACAAGAAATGTGAAACTTTAAATACAAGCTTAGATGATTTTGGCCTTGAACAAATGTGGATCATTGAAAAGAAGGGTAATTTAGAAATGGGGAAAAAGGTTGATAATAGGGAAGTGTGTTTTCTTTTTTATAGTTTTTATACAGTTCTTGGAACTGGATATGGACAAAGGTGATATGACAGGCTTAGAAGAGCTTAGGTTTCACATTAGAACAACATTTATGATTTGAAACATATTCATATTAGACAGATATCTAAACATGGTATTGGTATGTTTGGATGTATGAAATGTGTAACATAATTTTTTTGACAAAATTGATAACCTTGACACGTTACAGTCTCTGCACAGTTTTATAGAGACCAAAATTCTTCACCTACTTCAGAAAAAAAACATGTTCTCTCCTACATAATTATGGTCAACAATGTTAGCTTTGCTACAGGAAATGACCGTGAGAGATAGTGGAATGGCAAGACTTGAGTAGATCTGAGAGAGTGGCAGAACGACCAACCCAAAACACATCTTGTAACCTTGAATAATCTATACTGTATTCATTCTTAATAATCCTCTACAAAAGGGACTCCGATGGCTGAGTTGTAATTCCACTGACTGTTGGGGCGCCCATGGCATAGTGGTAGAGTCGCCGATTTGTAACTCCTGACTGCTTGGCCTCTGACTCTCACCGCGTGGGTTCGAGTCCAGTTCTGGGCAAAGGACTTAATGTGAGGTCTTCCAGCTGACTTGCAGTGTGCTGGTGGTTCTACCAAGACATGTGTCTGGGGTCTTCCTCCATTAAAAAGCTGGACGTTGATCATAAATAGTTGCTGCAATGTATTTCAAAAACAAAATCCGCTGACTGCTTAGCCTCTAACCACACGGGTTTGGAGTCCTGGTTTGGGTGCAGGACCTGATATAGGAGGGTCTTCAAGCTCATGAAAAATATGGGAAAAAAAACGTTACATTAATGTTCCCTCAATGTAAGGTTAAATAACGGATGCTTTATAAAATGTTATATAATTTGTTGACAACATGCTATGCTGGTAAAGGCATCACTAAATTTGTGATTGTAAGGCTTTCTTAACATCACTAATGCATCGTAGTTAGACACAGTAGTCCCCACAATAAAACAGTAGTCCCCACAATAAAACAGAAGTTGCTTCTGCTATTTCAGCCATGGTTTTAGTACTGGTACTAAATTCATCAAAACTCCTTACAAGGCTTTTACTCAATTTTTTGGTATTTTGCAATAAAAATATTATTCTTTTCTCAAAATTCTTCATTCCCTACCATTTTTTGTCTATAAAAACATACATCCATTATTCCTTTTAAAGTCTTTAACCAGAGTTTGTAACAACTTACATCCTTTTTTCAGTCTTGTCAATAACTACCGCAATCACATAGTGTAGATAGTCCCACCAGATAAGTGGAGTACAGCTTCTAATAACTCCTTCATTTCTTATCCAAACTCTTAATACCTGGTATTCATTAGAGTAATATCTTGAGACATTGACAATGAGCACACATACATGATGGTGCTAAATCCTTTATGAGTCTTCCAAACATTACATTACTTATTAGATTTGTCTCGATCAAGCAATTCTGATGGAAACTTACACCCTAGGTCTTGCTCCTGTGTACCTGGTATTCATTAGAATCATCTCGAAATTACAATTAGTGAGGGTTTAAAGGTTTTGGAAAAGAATTATAAGATATGGCCAGTACAAATTCATATTTACTCCTCGTTTCTAAAGCTCTGCATGAAACAGCCACAATACGTCTCAATTCAGATGTCCTTGTGACTAATCTGAATCCTATAGACCTGATACTCATTAGAATCGTCTCAAATGGTTATTCTAATGAGTACCCACATTATAGGGTTTGATTGAGAACTAAACAAAGTATTTCTCCTCTAAACCCTATAGACGTGATACTCATTAGAATCGTCTCAAAATGGTAATTCTAATGAGTACCCACACTTTAGGGTTTGATTGAGAACTAAACAAAGTATTTCTCCTCTAAACCCTATAGACCTGATACTCATTAGAATCGTCTCAAAATGGTAATTCTAATGAGTACCCACACTATAGGGTTTGATTGAGAACTAAACAAAGTATTTCTCCTCTAAACCCTATAGACCTGATACTCATTAGAATCGTCTCAAAATGGCAATTCTAATGAGTACCAACACTATAGGGTTTGGTAGAGATTTATGGGATATAACTCCGTACAAAATTCGATTTACACCTCTTATGATAAAACAGCCACAATTCTTCTCTATTCAGATATAATCAGTCAGAATCCAGCCATGACAGGAAGTGAAACCAAAAAGTTCCCGTGTCAATTCTGCAGCAAGCGTTTCCACTGCTTATCACATCTAAATCGACACACCAAGATTCATACGGGCGAAAAAAGTTTTCAGTGCTATTTGTGTGGGCGCGCCTTTACCCTGAAACATCATCTTAGGACACACATGGTGGTGCATCTGAACCAAATGATTTAGATGTGACCAAAACCGAGGTATAAACATACACATATTGTAAGATTGAAAGTAGGATTTAGACATGAATCTATGTAGAATTGTGAACATTGATATAGACATAAAGAAGTGTTAACACACACTTTTATGAAAATAGACATAACAGAAACGTGAACACACCCTGATATAGAGATATAGAATTGTGAACACTGATACAGAGATATAGAATTATGAACACTGATATAGACAGAGATGTGAGCACACACTTATATAGAGATTAAGAATTGGGATTGGGATTAGCCGGCATTTTTGCCGATACTGCGCAGCGACATTTCTATCATAATAGCACATGGGCACTTCTGAGGTGCCCAGGGACTGAACCTGGCCGGTCCATTATACTGACACCGACGAGTCAGGTGTAATGCTGTCTCCTTTGCCCCGAGCGTTAGGAGGGAAGCCACTACTACCAACTTTAAAGGCTTTGGTTTGACCCGGCCGGGGTTCGAACCCACGACCTTCGATCCGCAAGCCGATTGTGAACACACATTGATTAATAGTATTAAATAATCATGAACACTTTTTATGTAAAGATGTTCCCTGCCGTAGATATAAAATAGTGTGAACACACTGATACAGTCATAAAGCTATTGTAAACACAAACTGATATAGCTACAAGCAACAATGATATAGACATAAAGAACTATGGACACTAACATAGAGATAGATAATTGAACACAATGATAAAGACCTAACTTCACAGAAGGAAGTGTGACCACGCACTGGAGTTGACCACAGAATAATGAACACGTACTGATATATAAACATAAAGAATATGTAATCCTGCTTTCCTACAAAATGCTTTCTAATGCTTACAAATGCTTTCCTACAAAATGCTTTCTGATGCTTACAAATGCTTTTCTACAAAATGCTTTCTGATGCTTACAAATGCTTTCCTACACAATGCTTTCTAATGCTTAGCTTTCCTACAATATATTTCTGATGCTTACCAAAGGTTTCCTACAAAATGCTTTCTAACGCTTACAGAGTGCTAAACCAACATAAGCCAGAAGAATAGATTGCTCATTAAATAAAAAGCACACATAAAATTGCATGTAATTAAGTTCTTTTTACATGTATTGATCAGTCTACATTCTAGCAGAAGTATATTGTTATTTCTTAAGGGGCCATTGTAAGCTCTGTTTACACATCGGTCTGTAAAGCCTGAGCCCATTACTGGCTGATTTTGAGTCCTAGAAGAGGCTTAAAACTGGCATATGGGACATTAGGTTGGATTTTCGTTACAACTGTAATAGCTGTCCTAAGGCATTATGTTTATCTGTATAATTTTATCCCGGAAACACAAAAATTTACATTGAAATGTCAACCAAATGTGAATCTGAATATATATATATATACTGTGAAAAAGATGTGAAAACTTGCAAGGAAACATTAGTGTGAAGATTTCCTTTGTGATTAATTGATATTGCCATAAAAAGTGTTGTAGTTTTTTGTGTGCGAAACATGACACAAAACATAATTTTGTATACCGTAATCACTTGTTTAAAGTGCACACTCTTGTATTGTGTGCACTCCTACTTTATGGGGTCAAATGATCAATTTCTGGTATATTGAGCACACCCCCACATGAGCTATCTCTCAAGCAATGCAGACATTGTGAAATGTGACCTGTTGTAAGAATCGTTCAGTAACAGTGACAAATATCACCTCTTGTCACAAGTTGGCAAACATGGGACTAAATCCGCTCAGAAAGAAAGAAAGAACAAATGTGCACTTAATACAAGTGATCACAGTATGTTTTTGTCATAACCAAAACTTGATTGATAGTTTTATTGTTTGTGATTACGTCCTTTTGAAAATAAAAAAATAACAACTGTAGACATATGTCTTACGTTTTCTTTTTTCCACTTTCTTTTGCAGATGAAATAACAAACCAGGATATTGGAGATGCGGATTGGCACAAGTGTTTATTGTGCGGAAAAACTTTTAAAACCACATACAATCTCAGACGGCACATAAAAGTTCACACGGGAGAGAAATCATTTTCATGTCCCGTGTGCCACAGGATGTTCGCTCTGAAGCAGCATGTGAAAAATCACATGGTCGTTCATATGAAGGATGAAATAGATTATTTACAGCTCAATCCTGACCTGGGAATTTGATAAGTGAATAAAGTGACAGTCTAGGAGTAATAAAAGTATATCCCAAAACATTGCAGAAATATTGCATTGATATAAACTTCCGATAAAAATAATATAAACTTTTTAACTTTTATTTAATTTAGGTTGTAGTTTTATTTATAGCAATTTCAACAATTGGCCAATACACAGAGTGGTAGTATGAGGGGTTGTTAGACAATGATTGTAAAACTACAGATTTGGTAGATCTCCACAAACGTTCAATCTATGGAGCAATATTGTATCACTACAGACAAATAACTTTGATTGTTGAATTTTCTCCCAAGGTACTTTATCAAACTAATGGAAGAATCCGAAGCCTACATCTCTATACTTCACCAATGAACATCACAATTCTGTTTACTATTTTAATAGAAATACTGATTTACAGATACTAATTGTGAAAATTGAAACTAATTATGTAACAGTCATACTAGAATTAGGTAAATGACTAAAATTATTATTGTTCATTTTATTAAAATTGTATTTAATTTTTCTGCAAATCTGTCTTGGTATATCACCACTAAAAATCAAAAATGTTAATTACAGTATTATATACTGTTACTGAGCACCCTCGCTTTTCTGTGTTCAATAATTAAAAAAAAGAAAAACGCCCGTGGCATAGTGGTAGAGTCGCTGATCTGTAACTCCTGACTGCTTCGCCTCTCACCGTGTGAGTTCGAGTCCCGTTCGGGGCGAAGGACCTAATGTGGGAAGGTCTTTCAGCTGACTTGCAGTGCACCGGTGGTTCTACC
This sequence comes from Sinonovacula constricta, assembly GCA_007844125.1. Classification (NCBI taxonomy): domain Eukaryota; kingdom Metazoa; phylum Mollusca; class Bivalvia; order Cardiida; family Solecurtidae; genus Sinonovacula; species Sinonovacula constricta. Next base: position 1,979,601 of record CM017564.1, read on the forward strand.
TGGACCTATGTCCAAAAAGCTGGACGTTGCTATAATGATCATAAATGGTCGCTACAGTGTATTTCAAAAACAAACAAGCAAAAAATATGTGAAAAATACTGGTTTTGGCAATTTTAGAAGGGACTTGAGTTTCATTCTGTAAGAATTGATAGATCAGAAATATAACTGGGTTTTTACCTCATATCAACTAGATGCACATCAGGTAGTGGTAGTGTCGCCAACTTGAAAGTCCTCTCACCGCTTAACCTCTCACCCCGTGAGTTCGAGTCCCGTTCGTGGCAACGTACCTAATGTGGGAAGGTCTTCCAGATGACCTGCGGTGAGCCGGTGGTTCAACACAGACATTTTTGTCTGGGGTCTTTGTCTACCAAATAGCTGGACATAGCTGTGATGATCATTATTGGTCACTGTGATGTATTTTTAAACCAGTACAGAAACAGAATATCTGGATGTAGCTATAATGATTATAATTTATTAACACAGCCTTTTAAATATAAGGTAAGGTACAATGACTTGACTTGCAGTCATCATATTAAGTACAAAATAAATTGACTAATATACTTTGCGCCTCACTTAGCCAATAAGAGCTTTGTTTTATGGCTGGTTGACTATGCCAGGGACTGGTAACATGTCCGGTGTGCAAGGTATGCTATCAGTGAAGGCAGCAATGTATGTTCCAAGTAAGCACCAACTTCCAGTACGAATAAAAATTTGCTGGTAGGACACTTAACCCAACAAAGTCAAGGTCTTTGCAGACATGTCATCTCATTTGGTTATCTGTAACATGCTGTGAGCTCCACATAGGAGAAAATTTTATTCTGTGTTTACAGGGGCACTCATAACATCATAATTAGAGTTGCCATTTGTAACTCTTATGACAGCCTCCCACTGCGTTGGTTTGAGTCGCATTCGAGTCAAAGGCGTTAACGTGAGAAAGTCTTCCAGCTGAACTGACATGTGCCAGGGGTTCTACCCAGACATTTGTTTGGGGTGTTCCCTCACCAAAATAGCTAGATGTTGCTATAATGGTTATAAATGGTCTCTGCAATATATTTCAAAAATAAAACATGCTGAGTGCCATATATAAAAATAAAATCTGATTGTGTGTTATGATATATCCCATAATTCTTAATTAAACCCTATAGTGTGGGTACTCATTAGAATTGTCATATCGAGACGACTCTAATGAGTACCAGGTATAGATAATTTGGAGGGAAATAACGATGGTAGCAGGAACTGTACTCCTTATCTGGGGCTCAGAATGCATGAACATCTCTCATACCGAAGCGTTTGTACACTTCTTCCACATTTTTTCACTTTCAGGAGAAATACTCCCATTGGGACATGTCTGTAACTTTTGTGGGCGCCAGTTTTTACATCGGTCGCTGCTGTCACGGCACATTCGGACACACACCGGAGAAAAACCGTTCCAATGTAAAGTCTGTGGCAAGGCATTTACTCTGAAACAGCACCTGAAGTCACACCTTATTGTGCATATGAAGAACACTATTCCAATTTAGCATGGAAGCCCTTAGAGTATTGATTTAAAAGAAAAAACTATTACCAATAGACAGACTAAAAATGTGGTCATTGTTAAGTAAAACCTTCGTGTGGATTAAAAAAGTGTTCAATGTTGAAGGAATATGTATAGCTTGGACACATGTTGTTTTCATGAAAAAGACGGGTACAGGTAATGGCCCTTTTGATTTCAGTGAAATATTGTATGAAACTGTAGAAGCACAAAGTAGTATGTTGGTCTGAAGCAATGACTAGGGTGTTGGTCTTTAAGCAAAGAGAAGCATCCCCATATTGAAGCAAAAAAGTAGGATGTTGGTCTAAAGCAATGACTAGGGTGTGGGTCTTTAAGCAGAAAAGTAGGATGTTGGTCTTGAAGCAAAGTGTAGGGTGTGGGTCTTGAAGCAAAGAGTAGGGTGTGGGTCTTAAAGCAAAGAGTAGGGTGTGGGTCTTAAGGCAAAAAAGTAGACTGTCGGTCTTGAAGCAATGAGTAGGACATGGATTTTAGAGCAGAACATAAGACCCGGGTTTTGAAAAAAAAAGTTGGACCTGAGTCTTTGGGGCAGAAAGTTGGATTTGAGTTTGTTGAGGTATTCTTTTGAATCTCACTCTGTGGTATGAGACCGTCGGCTTGCGTATCAGGAGGTCACGGGTTCAAACCACGGCCCGGTTAAACCAAAGACTTTAAAGTTGGTAGTAGTGGCCTCCCTCCTAACACTCATGGCTAAAGTAACAACATTACGCCTGACTCATCAGTGTCAGTATAATGGACCCTCCAGGTTCAGTCCCTGGGCACCTTATAAGTGCCCCTGTGCTATAATGATAGAAATGTCGCTGCACAGTATCAGCAAAAATGCTGGCAAATCCCATCCCATCTCTGTGGTATGAACTGAAAATAAGTCAAAAACTGTCAAAGCAAAAATAGTTAAATCTTAGGCTCTGTTTGGTCTAATTTCAGGAGAAAACCATCCTATGGGACATATGTGTAACTTTTGTGGGCGCCACTTTTTACACCGGTCACTGCTGTCGAGGCATATTCGGACACACACCGGAGAAAAACCGTTCCAATGCAAAGTCTGCAGCAAGGCCTTTTCACTCAAACATCATCTTAACCGACATCAGATAGTACACATTAAGGAGCAATTCAATTGTTGAAAGTTGCAGCATCGTCGGATACCCAAGGTTGATTCTATTACGTTACTCTCCATTCATCACCCATGGGCAAATTGCTACTCATTTCGTTGTTCTGTTAGAATAGAACAGAACATTATCCAATCAGATGATAGGTTACAAAATTAAATACTCTTCAATCGGAAGATCAATACGGTGATCTGAGAACATAAACATGGCGACCGTAACAGCGCATCGCAAGTGTAAAATACTAAGTATTCTGTCAGCGATCCGCGACAAATGTTCTTACAGATCTTTGGGCACTCCAGCAAGTATTGAAAAATGCACGTCGCTTAAACGAAATCGGTATCCTTGCCCATGCAGACAGTGACGTTGCTTGTAATTTGTGCGTAAATAAACTTACGACAATGCTATCGAAGTGGTATGAAAGCGTAAACTTGATTGGTTGGCAGATTCGCTGGATGGTCGCAGCGAACCAATCGGATTGCGGTATTTCATGGTAAACAAAGCGACGAAATGAGTAGCAATTTGCCCACGGGTGACGAATGGAGAGTAACGTAATAGAATCAACCGTGGGTATCCGACGATGAAGTTGCAGATGCTTGTTATAAACTGGTTTAATATTATTAATAAGTGTTAATTACAGAAATAAGGGTAGGTGTGTATATATAAGTTACATGGTTAATTAGGCATAAATTTTTTATCATCAATTAACAGTGAGGCAATTAGAAAAAGTTTTGTGTGTGTGTGGAAAGACATAACCATTGCAATGCAAGAAACTGAAAAAAATTATCCAAAAATATATTTCACACTGTGAATAATAATAAAAAATTTGAAAATTATTTTGTCTACATACTTAAGTGTTAGTTTGTAGTAATTTACTGGGATTGTTTTCAAAAAAATTGGGAAAAAATAATTGAACTGAGAATTTTTTTGCCAAAATAAATCACTGATTTGAAGAATTGTTCAAAATATGATATGAATAAGACAAAAAATTACTTCAATTAAAAAAAGAAAATGCAACTTGTGTACAAGATACGTAAACAGCATTATTTTAATAATTATAGAAACCTACAGAGCTAGAACTTGTAAATTAATCAATCCAACCAAATTCTATAATCTAAATTTTGAAGAAATTCGCCTTTTTATGAAGGTATGACTATGTAAAGTATGTTAAGCATTCCACCGTATTTCTTTTTCAATAGCCATTGTAACATATGTCAGAAAAATATGTTCGTCATGCAGTCTTGTTTCATTTTCTACAATCATTGTCAGAAGAAAAATGATTAATTGAGCCACATTTGTTTTCTGCAATTTGAATTTATCTTTTTGTCAAAGATTCAATTAAAGTTTTTGTCAATAAATCTTGTTGTCTTCTCAATGGTCTCAGAGGTGTAGAAATCAGCCGGTCAAATAAACCGCCTATTTGAACATTCTCGTCAGCTACTTTTTCCACAAATACACAAATAAATTTCATACATTTTATTGTGTTGGTCCTCGAGTGGTCTTTTTGGTGTTCATTTTTGCCATACATAAGATACAATACTGCCTTTGCTTGATCTACCTGCATCCCTCGGCTCTGGTGAAGAATATCTGTTTACGGCTGGTGAAAACCCCAGTCACTATTTTTAAACACATATGCTGGTTTACTCTCACGGGGCTGTTTCATTAGCTCTATAGATAGTTTCCACATTGGTGAAAATCCCTTATCTTGGCAGCCATCTTTGATGGTAACTTCAATGGATTTTCATATGAATTGTATAGAAGGGTACATTTTATTTTCTTGTCATTTCTTCATTTGTGGTCCGAAAGTTAAAATCTTTACAACATTGGAAAGCTCTTGAAATTCATATTTTTAGAATACAATATTTTTACAATTGATAAATGCACACAGAATAAATACACAAAAATAAATAAAACTATTGGCTCATACTTAAAACAAAATGAACAGTGTATCATTTTCGGTTATATTTTTTAAACCTTTTAAACTATCAAAATATAGTTTTGATATTTAAAATACTTTATAAAAGCTGTTAAATTTGATATAAAATTCAGTAAAATAGACTGAAAAATAAAAACACAGTGATGAGTTTAATACAGCACATATTTCCTGATTTCAGCCTGCATTAGCTTCTGCCCACAAAGATGGCTGCCTTAAACTGTCTTATCAGTGTCGATGACATCACTTGGAAACTATCTATGTGTGATGTCATAAGTCTCGAGAAAATAATAACATGTAACACAGATATGCGCGGGTGAAGGTCGCGTAGCTGTGTATGTATCAATGGAGCATTTACACAGAAGAAGCTTGATTGTTCTTTTATAACGCAGAGAATGTGTAGTAAGTAATATATGTATATATATGTATCATGCAAGTGAAATGGCCTTGTATTGAAAATGACAAAAAATACCTAACAATATTGTAGATGGATACATTTGTTTTCTTAACTTTTTATGCCGCGGCAAATCTTTGAGTGAAGTTATAGAAATTGTGTTAATGGAGATTTTCACTGAGTTGAGAGGTATAATATAAATAATATTACTTTACACAAGTACCTATAGCACAGAACTGTGTTCACATTTTCATATACTTGCTTTCTGTCCGAGTCTGATTATGAGTGAGTAATATCATGTTTAGCCTGATGTGCTGAATATTGCCAACTTCAATGTCAAGTCAATAAAAATGTCTTGAAAGTCAAGTCTCCTATTGAAATGAATTTGGTTGTTTATCTCTGTAAGTTTTATTTACATAAAATGTTTATCAGCATGTCTTATTTTGATGACAATAATCGATTAAAGCATACCTCCAGATATTGTAATTTTGTGTTTCAAAAAGGCTAAAATCGCTGTCGGCTCGGAGGGGCTGAGAACCACCCATATAGGGCTCATTGCCCCCTTACCTCCCTACTGTTCTAATATTTCCTCCTTAAAAACATTACTACTCCCCTGTTGTCTGTGTTACGCTGTGTCTTTTTAAATAGGTTATTTACATCGATTTATTTACCAGCTTTATCTTGTGAATTTTTTTCCTTACATACATGCTTATACTTGTATCCATTTAATGTTTGTGACACTATTTTTTGTAACAATAAAGTATTATGGGAAAACAGCAACTTTTATTTCTATAACCTCTGAAAACATACTTCCTATTAGCTCATACATATGCCATTTTACGCCTTTGTAAAGTTTGCACACTTATTCCTTTTATCATCAGCTGCATCCACACAAGTAAGGGTTTATTTGTAGACTAGTTTAATCTAGGTTATATAATTATATTCCAAAAATGCATGAGTTTAAAAATATTTAAAATTGTTTCTAAGAAAATCAACAAAATCAGTGAATTTTTAAAACCCTGTACATTTACTATAAATGAATTAGTCAAATGAATATCATATATGTTTAAATATCCAACACTTAATGTTAAGTCATCCTAGGCAAACAATTTGCGCCTGTACATAACACTGAAGCTCGATCTGTGGTGCATCGGCAATTCTACCCAGACATTTGTTCGTGGACTTTCACCACTGAAAATAAGCTTAACATTGCCACCATGACTATTTTTCCTTGGTTTGTAACAAAATATAAATCTAAGGCAAGTGGTCTGCGCTAAATGTTTATTGTAGTAAATAGTTTTATAACTGGCGGGCAGGTTATTGTATTGTTTGTAATGTGTTTATAAACATTATTGTATTTACACAAGGCATACAGTGATGATACAATATCTTTATGGTAATAATAAAGGCTCAAATAATTTGAAAGCGCTGTTCTAAAATTTGATTTTAACGACCTTGAGTTAACAGAGATTAACAGGTTCAAATGACAAGTCATGTTATGTTCTCATTAATTTTATTCTGACAAACTTGATCAGTTGTTTCCAAGACCTCTTTATTACTTGAAAATGAATAACTTCCCAACTACTCAAGGATCTGGGTTTTTTTTCACTGAACACTCATGTGCCTAGGGCACTTTGATTCTTGGAAGAGGCCACAAGATTTTTTTTTTATGAATTGGTCAACAAACATGGCTGCCAGGGGCATGACCCCTAATCCATTGTCACATTGGTTAACAGATTTTGCACATATTTGCAGAAAAATGCTGTTTAGTACTCGATAGTCATATATAAATCATTGTTACATTTTTAACTCATTAAAAAAAAATTAAGATAAAGTGAAAAATGGTGCTAAAATTAACATTTCAAACACTTTATTAACTTAAATTCATAAATAACATTGAAAAAATCTTGTATAAGTATACAATGCAATGTTATAAAAACAATTCTTAAGAAGCAAAAATCATTTACAATGATTTAAAAATAGAGATATAAAATACAATGTAAGAAATGAACACAAAAGAAGGAGTGCAATGTTTAATTTAAAAAACCTAAACAGAGTTGTTGGCCAAAGAAAATAATACATTGAAGAGGGGGAAAATGAAGATTGCCTATGCTTAAAATAACATTATTTCATCTTTAATAATAGGAACTTACATGCAATAGATAAACTTATTAAGAAAGAAACCTTTATATTATAAACCTGAAAGGATAGCACCTCATAATATGGATTATATTCGTTTAGATTGTTGACCATCTTGTGTTTATGTCACAAGAATATTTATATTCATGGTCTTTCTACATTGGTACTTGTCGCCAACTGGTTCGAGTGTCAGTTGTGGCTGAATCATTCTTGTCATGCAAGATCTGCAAGCTGACCCATCGTGTGCCAAGGTTCAATTCTATCCAATATCCAGGCATTTGGGGCCATCAAAGAAAAGCCTCTCTCATGCTAATTTCATTATTTCATCAAAGAAAGGCCTTTGTCAACGTAACTCAATTATTTCACCAAAGAAAGGCCTTTTTTATGCAAACTCCATTTTTTTTTTTCACCAAAGAAAAGCCTTTCTCATGCTTAATCCATTATTTCACCAAAGAAAAGCCTTAGTCATGCTAACTCTATTATTTCATCAAAGAAAAGCCTTAGTCATGCTAACTCCATTATTTCATCAAAGAAAAGCCTTAGTCATGCTAACTCCATTATTTCACCAAAGAAAGACCTTTGTCATGCTAACTCCATTATTTCATCAAAGAAAAGCCTTAGTCATGCTAACTCTATTATTTCATCAAAGAAAAGCCTTAGTCATGCTAACTCCATTATTTCATCAAAGAAAAGCCTTAGTCATGCTAACTCCATTATTTCACCAAAGAAAGACCTTTGTCATGCTAACTCCATTATTTCACCAAAGAAAGACCTTTGTCATGCTAACTCCATTATTTCATCAAAGAAAAGCCTTAGTCATGCTAACTCCATTATTTCACCAAAGAAAGACCTTTGTCATGCTAACTCCATTATTTCACCAAAGAAAGACCTTTGTCATGCTAACTCCATTATTTCACCAAAGAAAGACCTTTGTCATGCTAACTCCATTATTTCAATTTTCTTGGTACTCAGAAGAATCATTATATCGACAATTTCATCGAATACCAACAATGTAGGGTTTGGTTGAGAATTATGGGATATATATCTCGATGAAGTCTGATATAGTCTGTTTAAGTCTGGATTTATTCCGCTGATCTGGAGCTCTGTGCATGTTTGTTTCAGGCACCTCACTTACCAAGAAGTTAGCACGTCACTATCCTTGTATAGAGTGTGGGAAAAACTTCAGCTCACCATCTCATCTAACTCGACATTTTCGCAGTCATACCGGAGAAAAACCGTTTAAATGCGAAGTGTGTGGAAGAGCTTTTGCGGAAAAAGGAACACTTAAGGCTCACATGATTCAGCATCTTTCTAAATAGCAGTGTTTTTTTTTTTTTCTCAGGATGTTATTCTCTGTTTATTGCAATCAATAAAATTAATACTGGTTATATCGCCTATCACGACTAAATTTAAGAGTGGACATGTGAATTTTATAAAGTTTGTCACCCAATGGGCAAGTGTTTTTTTCTCTGGACCTTGAAAGTTCAGAAAGAAATAGGTTGGATTTTGCATGGATTGTGCGTCCAATTACAGTACAATGACAAACAATAAACCTTAAATAAAGACTGGTGTTTCTAAAGGCAAACTTTGGGCATGTAAACTGTGTTTTGGGTCAGTTAATCTGCAAATGTTACGCAAATGTCCAAATGGCATGTAATTATTGGATGTTAATTACAAAGACTGTTAATGTGGTGTTGCAGGTGGATTTTAAAGATGATATATTGTTTTGAGGAATTTGTGCATGCCAATGAGTTAAAGTCTGCACTTTATCCTTAAAAAAACAACAACACAAACTTATCTAGTTAAATGTGGACTGCAGACCCCAACCAACAAACTAAGAGTGTGTTATAGTTTTATATTCTTCAGGGAAAACAACAGACACAGATTATGACTTTATTATTGGTGTGTATTTCTAAAAGACGCAGTACAACAAACAAGAGTGTTGTTTATATTTGTTTCAGGCAAGCTTCAGAACAGAAAGTCCAAACGCAAGCATCAGTGTCAGGAATGTGGGAAACTATTCGGTTGTCCTTCCCATCTAGCGCGTCACTTTCGCAGGCATACCGGGGAAAAACCGTTTACATGCTCTGTGTGCGGAAAGGCGTTTGCAGAAAAAGGGAATCTAAAAGCGCATATGATACAGCACCTTTCTAGATAGAAAATTGAATGTGTTTTCTGGATATGAACCATGTTTGCAAAAAAGGGGAATCTAAAAGCACATATGATACAGCACCTTTCTAGATAGAAAATTGAAAGTGATTTCTGGATATGAACCATGTTTGCTGAATTGTATGTTTGGGTGTGCTGTTGTGTGAAGTGTCCTGTGCATGCTATCGCAGTAAGCGCAACTCTGTTTATGCTTTCAAATAATCCAGGACTTTTTTTGTAAAGAAATATGGATATTTTTTCTGGAAGTGAGCCAATGTTGCTGAAATGAATATTTTTAAAAATTTGGCAGCTGGACTTGGAATTGAGTTTAGTGGATTTTTTTTATGCATGATATTGAATGTAAGGCAACTGTATATATGATTTGAGAAGAAAGAGCAACTTTCAAAAACGGGATTTTACCTTTCTGGATGTGTACTGTCCTCTTTTTATATTGATATTAGATAATTAGGTGTAATATTGTGTTGATTGCCTGATTCTCCTTAAAAGCAACACTTTCTGTTGTCTGTTTAAACTGTTTCTGAAGATTTTATTATCTGGATGTGTTCTATTTATTGTAATGTAATAAACAGAGTGTGGTATCTTGTTTCGAATGTATTCAGCTGGTGGTAATCTTATATTGATGGATGCAAGTCTTTGGCAAAAACCCTGTGGATTGTGGCACGAGTCCAGCAAAATCTGTCTTGTTCCATTAAATGGACCAGCCACATTATTTTCAAAATTTTGAATTATTATAAAAGCATATACTAAACTAAACAACGCTATACAGCCCGTTACTGAACCAAACCACTTGTAACACCTCAGTTAACTTACCAACCTTTTGTGTCAAAATGCCAAAAACCTTCTGGTACAGTAAAATTTGGTCTGTTCCAGTAGATATTGATAGCTTGGTGGACCGAAGGTCGAGTGTTTTTAATTTCTTTTGTGAAAAATTTATGTATATAACTAAAACAGTAGTTGAACTGTTTCCTAAAAAAGAACCAACTAAAAACACAAGTACTGCAAATGTTTATTAACTAAGATATTGTCCCAACTAATTCTGGTAATCAAAACAAGAAGATGCATGTGAAATGTGTATTTCAAAGAAATTTAATGACAAGTATAAAATGTGTTAGAAAGATAGGTAAATATGTACGTCTTTGCTTTGCCTAAACAATTTTTCTGTGTATAACTTTGTGCTGGAACAGTTTATCTAACAAAACAAATGGAACTGGGGGTGTAAGTAACTTGCTGCAAATGTATATTTAGTTATTTTTCCAGCTGATGAACAAAAGAAGAGTGTATAACATGTGTGATTTCAAACTGTTTAAAACTGTAACTTACAATTTTTTCTACCATATAATGGGTTATTTCCACGGGGTTTTTATTCCCGCGTTTTCCGGGACTAGAATGAAATCCGCAGAGATTTAACCCGTGGACATTTTTCTTTGAAAATCCAGTAATAAAATATTCTAGGCATAGTTTTTGTTTGCACTGAATAGCAACCACAATATAAATAACCATTACCAATCCATGTTGGTCTTATGACTTTTTTATGTAGAATTACTTTTTATAAATATTCTTATTACATCTAAATTATATACAAAACACTTAAATTCATTTTGATTATTGCCTCCTGGTAGTTTCTGTAGTTTAAAATAGCTATAAAGGGAGGTCACTCTAGAGATTGCCCTTTATTTACAAGTACTCAGCCCCTAACACGCGTGCTATAAAAACATAACATTGGTATAAATGAAAGGATGTTTTGGTCTTCAAAAAGTGGTGTTATGTAGGTTCAGTTTTTTTTTTAAAAATCCGCCAAAATTCCATTTTTGGCCAAAAAAAACAGAAATTAAACCTCACAAAAATAACCCTTTAAACTGTATAACTTAAACTTTGTACTTCACCAGTTTTCTAACAAAACAAAAAATACTGAGGCAAAAAAAAACATATTATCACAGCTGATAATCATAGAAAGAAAGTTGCGTGTAAAATGTGTGATTTTAAAGAATTTTAATCACAAATTAACTGTTTACAACAAAACGTGTTAACCATTTCATTCATAGTTCATCTATTATTTTGAAAATTCACTTGACTTTGTTGTTCTTTGTAAAAGAGATTAAAGGATTTTAATAAATGTATGTTCAACTTGTAATAATAGATTTAAGGCTGAACCAGTCTATATATAAACCCTTAGTCAGGCAGATTCTGTTCATTGTGAATGGTTTGTAAAGGTGTAAAATGGTGTTTGCTTGCAGGAATGGGTTAATCTGGCTTTATTACAAGAAAAAGTTGAGCGCAAGATGAGTAACTGTATATGTATTAATATGTATATTTAAACTATTTTGAATGGTGATATGCATGTAATATCATCTGTGGAAAATAAATAAGTTAACAGTATTATTTATTTAACTATTTTCATATTGTTTGTTGTATTTTATTTCTTTACCCCACTTGTACTAAGTTAACAGAGGGAATATCGTGAGAAAAAATCACCAATACTCTTTGGCAAATAATAAATAACTGAAAGAACTTTTTTTTATTTAAAATAACATCTTTAAAAAACAATTTTAAATTAGAATATTGCTGTAATAAATGAAAGTACCTATCTACAAGGGAGATAACTTAATACTTTTCTTTATTTAAAAAAAAAAAATTATTGGGCATGGTTTCGGTTCAAGTGTTCATTGCATACTATCACAATCAAGGCAGCACAACAACTGCCTGAAAAATAAGTTAAAAAAAACAAGAAAAACAAACAAATAATACAAAAAATACTTTGAAAATATAAGGGTATTTGAGGAACACATGGACCGGTAGAAATCTTGGTGCTGTATTGAAAGAAGTGTTGTTTTTTTGTTTATATAATTGCTTTTATATATCAGCTTTGAAATACTTGATCATTAAATTTGAAAATATGTTTTCAGCACATAAGTCATTTGCAATCTTTGATAAGTTCAGCATCAATTGCGAAAGTTGTGGTCTTAGCTGGTCAATTCCTAGCTATCTCAATAACTGAGCTGTTTGTTGAGTTGTGTGAATAGTCAAGTCTATTTTAGTACATTTGTAATTGAGTTCACACAGGAAGTTACAGAACCTAAATATCTGTTAAACTGAATTTGTAAATGTCTGTATCCAGTTTCAACTGTTCAAGATGATAACCATATCAATATCAGCTGGATATCCTTAAGAATATATGACACAGTCCTATGAGCATTGAAACTTACGATATACATAACCCCCAAAAAACTATGGACAAAGGTATTCCCATGCAAGCCAAATGTAAAAATGAGAACAAATCTGTGATGAGTCATTTGCAAAAGAAGCAAACCCAACAGTTACCTCCTTTTAACCATCACTCGGCAAAAAGGACCAACTGGGGTGCTTATATACATCATGGAGTATTTCCCCCTTAGTTAAACAAAAGAACTCTAGTACAGTAGGGCTATAAGGGTGATCATGTGCTTCCCGAATAAAAGTATATTTGCATTTATAAAATATAATATGCTTATAACTTTCTCTTATGCTATATTTGTTATATAAACAAAACTTACTCAAGGAATTTTTGTTACATATGTCAGGGCACTCGTTTGGCAGTTGTTTTTTTTGCCAAATATTGGCACCATTCTCCTCTAAAGAAAAAGTGCTTTTTTTTTTTTTTTCTAAGGTAAAAAAATTCCCCTCGAAAATTTAAAAAAAATTGGATGAGATGAAAGTGCACGTAATTACTTCTTTTTGAGTATGAAACCCATAGAAAACTTTCCTTCACTAGTAACTTCCCCTTATGTACTGTCCAATGAAATCTCGTAACAAATATTGTCCAAAGAAATCTCTCGTAGCAGATTGGGTATGGATACATTTGGAGTTTTCGAAAATCGCCGTTGCTTAACGAAAATGTCGCACAATCAAAAGCACTACCGTAGAAAGATAACTTCAAAAACTAAAGACAGTTGCTAAAAAATTGATTTCCTGTTTAAACAGCAAACACCATCTTCGATCTCTATTTTAGAATCACCTATATCTGTTGAAAATCATGTAAGTGAAGAACCCAGTTCAAGTTCCGAAAAATGTAAAGCTTATGATATCTTTACTACAGTCAGTACTGATTCAGACTTTGAGTCAGACAATGGGTCTGACTTGGCTATAAGTAGTGAAAAAGCCTGTGTAATGGTGCCTGAGAAAATATTGTGTCTACTGCATTTTAAATATGAAATAAAGGTAGTAGTGGCTTGCCTCCTAACGCTCTGGATTTTTTAATTTCAGGCAGTGGCATCATCAAAAAGTCATCTCGTCATCATCAATGTTCAGTGTGTGGGAAATTATTCAATTGTCCCTCTCACCTCGCTCGTCATTTTCGTAGTCACACTGGAGAAAAACCGTTTAAATGCACAATATGCGGAAAGGCGTTTGCCGAAAAAGGAACGCTAAGGGCTCACATGGTACAGCATCTTCCTAAATAAGAGTTGATCAGGGCATGTCCCGGCGGATGGATTTTTGTGTTCATTAGCGGAAAAAAGCACTTTGTGGACTATAATTTTGTTAAGTTAAGAAGGATAATATTTTGTGACATGTAGTAATTTTGAGTTATTATGTGAACTATACTGATGTTAGAAGGAAAAAGACACTTTGTGAGGTATACTGATGTACCGTTTAGAAAAAAGACAGTATTTTGTGGGATTTAATTATTGTGTTAAGACATGGACAAGATTTTGAGATATATAACTAGGTTTAGTTAAGGAGGACAAGGCTTTGTGTATTATACTTGTTTATGGTTAGTTTTAAATAGAGAGAACACTTTGTACAATATATGATAAGATAAAAAGGAATAAAACAATTTGTGGCATATAATTGCTGATATGTTAAGTTTAAAACCAAGACAAGTTTAAATTTTAGAAGGAAGAAAACACTTGGTGGAATAAAGCTGAACTTTGGAAACTGGGTCAATTGTAGTTTATGGTGGGCACACAGAGTGAACTCAAACACTTTATTCTTTCAATGATATCTCTCTCTCCCTCCCTCTCTCTTTCTTTCTTGCTCTCCCTCTCTTTTTCCCTCTTGCTCTCCCTCTCTCTCCCTCCCTTTCTCTCTCTCTCTCCCTCTCTTGCTCTCTTTCTCCCTCTCTCCTTCTCTCTCTGCCTCCCTCTCTCTCTCTCTCCCTCTCTTGCTCTCACTTTCTTTCTCCCTCTCTCTCTCCCCCTCCCTCTCTTGCCCTCCCTCTCCCATCCCTCTCCCATCCCTCTATTTCTCAATCTCTATCTCTCTCTCTAGCATGTGAATAGATAATGATTCACTTCTTCAAGCAGACTTTCCGTGCGCCGGTTGTTGTACCCGGTGCACCGGTTGTTGTACCCGGTGCGCCGGTTGTTGTACCTAAACAATTGTCTGGGATCTTCCTCCACCACATAGCTGGACTTTGCTGTAACGATAATAACTGGTTGCTTGATGTATTTTAAAAAAATGTTTCAAGACTGGCTGGATCAGTGTGACTGGGTTGGAAACCAAGGCAGGTGCTCACTAGAAGCTTGCTGATTGAAGACAGTCCTGTGACGGTTGGCCTGGTGTCAGGATTATGTGACTAGGTGTAGAATCATGCTAGGTGTTCATGGCATGAAATACATAGAAAAGCAAACACTTTATCAGCTTCATGTAGACACCATCTCCATATAAACTGAAATATTGTTGGTCAGATGTAACTCAACAAAGTAATATACCTTGAATATACATAAGACTAAAAGACTGAAAATACAAAAAGGTTAGAGGAAATTTTTTACCTAAATTCTCTAGTAAGCATTTTTGCAATATTTAACACAAACCTTAACACACACAACATTAAAATGAATCAACAGAACTTTTTTTTAAAATTTGCAAGAAGAAAAAAACAAACTATGAAGAGTGTATATTACTCATTTTCAAGTTGTTGTTTGCCCTTTTTATAAAAACAAAACGAAAAACAGTTTTATACCCAAGGGATTTCTTTTTTTGTGCATGTAGAAATTTTATTCACTGGAAATTTTTGCAAGCAAACAATTAAAATCATAGAAAAGTTATCAAACAAACTTAAATAAATCTTACCTTGCAGACACCTGGGCAGCCCCCAGTAATCAAGTCGTAAAAAGGTTCCCCTGCCAGATGTGTGCAAAGTCGTTTGAGTCCCAGTGGAAGCTCGACCGCCACATTCGATGTCACACGGGTGAAAGACCGTTTAAGTGTCAGAAATGTGACAAAGGCTTCATCGAGCGAGGATCGCTGAAGAAACACATGGTTGTACATTTTAAGGATTTGAACTAATAAGGAAAAAAGGAGTTCTGGGAGCGGTGCATGGATGATTCTAGATAGATATTTGTTTTAGGTATATCTCGGCCATTATCTTGTTACGCTAACACTTACAAGATTTCTAAAATAGAATGGAAAATAGATTACAATAAAACCTTAACCGACATGGTTCACAGTTGCCAAAATCGGTATGTTATATACACGGTGTGACATTGAAATGCTATGAAATCCTTGAACCCAACTACAAAAGCGGCCTTTTCACTAATTTCTCTGGCATTTCACAAAGAGCACTGCTCTACCGGAGACGTCTGAAAGTTAGAAGATGGAATCAGAAGACTGTAAATTTTCCACATCTGTGAATTGCTGATTCAAAGGCTTAACTCTAAGCACTTGTTGGTGAGACTAAGGCAAAAAGAATAAATCCAGATCAGTCTGACCAGGATCTACAAAAATGATTGGTAGATTGCTCTTTATTTGAAGTGTTTTGATTGGTTGATTGCTCTTTGTGTGAAGTGTTTTGATAGGAAATTTATACATATTGCAAGGTAAGGGGGTAAATATTTTATAATAACAACATACAGAAGAAACCAAATGCACTGCTGACAACTTGACAGCAAAATATGCTGAAAAAAATGTTTGCTTATTCTGAAAATTTTCACGTGTAGTGTGGAAATTTCTGGAGTACAAGTTAGAAAGACCTGAAATAAAAATAGTTTGGAGAAGATTATAGAAATGTAAGCTGGTGGTGGTGCCATTTCTTTTGTGTGTCTGTGAAAAAATACAGTAATAGAGAAAACTGGAAAATTAACCATGATACTTGGATTTATTTAATTGTTCTTAATTCTAGAAGGGGAACATACCTGCTAAGTCTGACATTGGTGAGAAAACAGAGTAATTCTTATTTGCTTACAACTTAAGCATTGATATAAAGACAAATTAATAGAAACTAAGCTGCAAATAGTCATTTTTAAAATTATGTCTCCTATTTGACGAGCAGAAAGCCCAGATACCATGTGTTTGTAAAATGGATGCATATATTGGTACCATTTAGATTCAAATCACTAAACATCTTATCAATAAAAATTCAATAAAAATATATTATGTGATTGAAATTTTGTTTTTGAGATTATAATAAATTGTTGTTTTTTGTTATTGACCTAATTTTGAGTTGTAACTAGCTGATGTTGTGAACACAAAATTCCACCAAAAGTCCACAGAGTTCAGGAGGATAATATAAATTCATCAAGACATGGACTGTACTACATACTGCTTTTATTGTTTTTCATTTTTTTTTATTGTAAATGCTTTACTTGCTTAATTCATTAACTGTAAAAAGGGTAAATAAAGTTTTATAAATAAGTAATGATGTTTTATTTATGAACCATTTTAGAAATTGCTACTGTGATTTAGATCTTGTTCAGTACTGAAACAAATTCAAAATATAAACAAGGTCAATACACGCTCTGCTTATGTAGATATAACTATATTTTCAATAAACCTTAAAAACATAATTTAAGGTAGCACGAAATGTAAGTATTCCATAGTGCTGCACATAGCATGCGCTTTAAACACAAATGTGGGGGACTTAAACACCAAGATCCATAAAAATGAGAGGGACTTGAACACCTTGATCCATAAAAATGTCAGGGACCTGAACATCTGGATCCATAAAAATATGAGGGACCTAAAAACCTCTATCCAATCCATAAAAATGTAAGCGATCTAAAAACCTCGAGCCGATCCATAAAAATGTGAGAGACCTAAAAAAAAAAATTGATCCTTAAAAATGTGAGGGACCTGAACACCTTGATTCATAAAAATATGAGGGACCTAAAAACTTTTATCCAATCCATAAAAATGTAAGCGATCTAAAAACCTCGAGCTGATCCATAAAAATGTGAGAGACCTTAAAAAAAACAACGTGATCCATAAAAATGTGGGGGACGTAAACACCTTGATCCATCAAAATAAGGGGGACCTTAACACCTTGATCCATAAAAATGTGAGGGACCTAAACACCTTGATCCATAAAAATGTGAGGGACCTAAACACCTTGATCCATAAAAAAGTGAGGGGCCTAAAAAACAATGGTGTATAGATTGAAATTCACTGTGACAGCATGCTTTGAACATGTGAACAACTTGTTACATAGTAAATGGTTTAAAGTGATGTTTTTACTGGTAGCTATCACAACCCCTGACCATGTAATGCTTTATGTCTTAGTTAATTTATTGTACTGCCTTGACAGAGATAGCATGCCTTGAACAAATTTAAAACCCCAACCATGTTTATGGCTTTCTGCAGACTTGGTGTACGCTAAAAGTAATTTGTTTGTTGTCCGCTGCCTTTTTGCAGGTCACGACCAGACTCCGGGACCAAACGAAACTGTTATGACACCTAAAGAATGTCAAGACCCAGCATATTTAATTGACCAGATGTTGCAGAAAAGGCCACGGAATATCATGGTCTGTGGCTTTTGTGACAAGATATTTCCGAGTAAAAGCAAATTGGACAATCATGTGAGGGTCCACACGGGTGAAAAGCCTTTTAAGTGTCCCTTGTGTCCCCGCTGCTTTGCCGAGAAGTCTGGGCGCAAGAAACACATGGGCGTTCATTTGAAGGAGAAAAAATATAACGAGATTTTTAAAGCAGAGACAATGAAGGAAGTTGATAATAAATGATTAAATATGTGCAGAAAATGTCAATGTAGACTTTCAATAAATATTTACAATGTCCATAAGTGAATTTGTGAAAAAAATCTGCGAGATTATGTGAATGACATAACAGCTGTTTTGTGATGCTGCATCTGTGATAAAGGGCATTGGGTAAGTGTGCAATTGGAACACCTCGGATCATTCACAAATCATCTCCTGGATGTTCGACGGGAAAGTAAACCAGTGACGTCAAAACAACAAAGTTTTTGGTATTTCCTGGATTTTCCCAAGTATTCTACCGAAAATTTGTTGGTATATTTAATAAAACAGATAAAACAATCCAGGACCTATACACAACACTATACACAGCACTTGTTGCTTTCATAAAGAGCATTTTTATCAGATATACTTCTTTTTGCAATGCTGTACATATTGTATAGCAATGTGCCAAACACATCCAAGGGCTTTAGAAATGTACAGAAGACAGAATTAGATAATTTGTTCCAAATGAGTTTGAATGAAGTGTTATGATTGGTTGATTGCTCCTTGTGTGAAGTGTTTTGATTGGTTGATTGCTCTTTGTATGAAGTTTTTTTGATTGGCCTATTGCTCTTCGTGTGAAGTCTTCTGATTGGTTGAGTGCTCTTTGCACTCAGAGAGCAGGTGCTTTGGAAGCTTCTACTTTTTCCATATTATTTTTTATAAGATTTTTCTATGGGCTTAGTATAGTTTTATATCTTTACTTGTTTGTCATTGTGTTGCTACGCCTTTATCGAAAAAAATGTTGCTTTTGATTTTCTTGCCAAAAATGTTGAAAGGAAATTGGTTGTATTTGCCCATTTTTTCCGAATCCAAATTTATTTTGACTGAAAATTTTAGGATATATTTTATCATTGAATCAAGTTTATTTTCTGAATTTGTGGATATGGACAGAAAGCATAGACATTTGTCTAGAGTTTTTCTCCATCAAAATTAGCAAGACTTTGCAATAATGCTCATAATTGTGTTCCTGCGATATACATATGTTAGATGCAAAATCAAACAAAATTGTACCTGTATACAAATGCATAGATAAACTGTTTTATTATATGATTTTGTTGGATTAAAATGTCTGTTTTCTCTGTAAATATATGATACTTCAACCAATATCCAAAATAAGATTTTAATAAACTTCTTTTTTTAACTAAATGTTTGTGTTAAGTACTTAAAATTGATATAGTGCCCTGACCATAACATAACATACAAGATTGTCATAACAGTATGTAAATAAACTATAAAGCCGGTTCCAAAGTCAGTTAGAGTTACTTCCCATAGAGGGGTTTTGGGAATGGGAGGTATGCAGAGATTAGCATCGATAGAGTGGATTCTCATCATCTTTTCTGATAACAGGTATAACCGGTCGCATTAGCTCAGTTGGTAGAGCGTCGGCTTGCACATCTTTGCACATTCAAACTGCGACCGGGTTAAACCAAAGACTTCAAAGTTGGTAGTTGTGGCTTCCCTCCTAACGCTTGGGGCTAAAGGGACAGCATTACGCCTGACTCGTCGGTATCAGTATAATGGACTGGCTGGGTTCAGTCCCTGGGCACCTCATAAGTGCCCCTGTGCTATAATGATAGAAATGTCTCTCCACAGTATCGGCAAATAATTACGGCAAATCCCATCCCTGATAACAGGTAAATTGTTCTCCTTGATTTCTAGACCATTTGATTTTTGGATTAGACGAGGCCATTATAATGATAAGCATCATGTTAAATTTAAAGGCGATATCCGACAGTTTGGACCAAAGATATTTTCATTTGACATCTTCATAAACTATTGATGCCCAAACAGATCTTACAAAATGCTGTTTATTGATGTCCTACACCTGTCTGAAAAGTGAACCATAATACCACAATTGTCATTACTAACATGTATTTCCTATCTGAGCCACACTGCACAGTTAGCTATTTTTAAACCAAGAAAACAATGTGACTACTTATGTTTTAGCACGTCTATGTCATCCGCTGTGAAGTCGATGTCGATCATTCTTTTTGACAGATATGACTCTTTTTTAGATAAATAGAAAAATAATGGCCATCATTTTTTTGTTGTTTTTTTTGCTTACTTTCATATCTGGTGGCATAAACTCAATGGTTTGGTTGTATTTATTTCATATTTAATTAAATTATAAATTATAATTAAAATGTATTTTATTTTACCGTGTGTTCTTTGACTTAATATTTATTTTTTTTGTCAAAAATATCAAACTTTAAAGTTTTTGAAATTTTTTACCAAAAAAAGTTCTAATGACCAAGTCATGACAAGCAACACAAAGCAATGTACTTTTAAAAATAATATCTTTTCTGTTAATATGAAATAAAATACCTTAATAATACAATTTATGCAACCAGATTTGAAACTAAGCTCAAAAAATGCAATGGCCGTTATTTTTTCCAGTTATTTGAAAAAGAGCCATATATTAGGTGTAGGTAAACTTTCGGCTATCACCTCTAATGGCATGCTATTCACGTTAAGGCGACACTGTACCTTCTTGATCTGAACAATGTCTATGTAACTGAAAAATGTTTCAGTTAACGACACGACAATGAAAGCACAACAGAGTTGACTGAACATCAGTTAACCATTTGTTTGATTGTTGGGTTTATCATCCCACCAACAGTATTTCAGTTGTCTGGAGACGGTGTCCACTTGAAGCAGATATAGTGCTGCCTTTACTTTGTATAGCATGCCATGAACACCTGGAATGATACCACAACCAGTCACATTATCCTGACAGCCAACCAGTTAGGGAACCCGGAGTCTCCCGTTAACCATTTGCACCTGGTCTAAGGAACATATATCCTGACCTTCATGTACACAGCAACTCGTATATTGCATGAGAAGGTTTATGGACAGCAGCTGTGTTCTCATTGGTCAATGCTTCAGCTGTCAATCATGTCTGATTACATAAACTGTCCAATCACTGAGCATGTCTGTGTAACTCATGTTGGACATTTGGCAAAAAGGATTATATATTTGTTTCTGTGCGTGCATTTTTAAGTCCTTGCAATAATTCCAAAAGAAACTGTCAAATAACAAAGGAAGGAGGTATAAATTGCTGAACCGTCCAATACAGTAACCTAGTGTGGCATTATTCTTATTCCCTGTTTTTCAGATACAAATTTCATGGGTCTTGATTCACCACGTCATCTGCGGCAACAGCAGCAGCTGGGTTTTAGCGTTGAAGAAATGCTTGGGACGTCCAGACAGTCTGATGATCCAACTAAAGAGCGTAACCGCGGTGGGAAAGAGTGTCCAATATGCGGGCGAATGTTCAGAGACATGTGGTTCATGAACAACCATATGCGGACACTCACAGGAGAGAAGCCGTTCATTTGTTCTGTGTGTAATAAAGGTTTTAAAGAAAAGGCAGCTGTGCGTAAACATATGGTAGTTCATGCCAATATGAGCATGTCCTGAGCATGTACGCGAGTAAAGGAAACCAATCTGTTTGAAGGCAAGGAACTGTAAATATTATCTTTGGAAACCAGCCATATCAGTTTGTGACAGAAATTTTTATGACGAAAATTGCTAAGCATACAATGGGAATAAACTTTCTAAGAAGGCAAGAATAGAATTATTAAGTTTTTTATGTGCAAATGTATGGTGAAATAATTAGGTTACAAATTTTTGAAAATATGTATCGGATAAATGAAATAAACACAGTGTATATTGAGAGATCTTGTTATTTTATATTTCCCATTTATTTGTAATTTTCTATTTATAAACCTGTTTTGATATTTTTATCTCTTGTAATTTTGATTCCATAAAAAAAAAAAATTCTATAATGTCATGAGTGTTTAGTGATCTGACATACTGCTGTCACAGTTGTGGGTTTGGTTGGAGGGTGTCACGAATGAGCTGTAAACAATATATATATAATTATAATATAAATATTTCGGCGTTCAGATGTCAACGGCTGTCATAAAAATGACAGATAATATATACAATATATTAATAATGAAACATTCGCAATAATGTAAACATGAATATAGAATTACGATATGGCGGCGGATGTGGTTTTGATATACATAAGATGTAAAGATGAACAATGATTATCAATTAGAATTTCTAACAAGTATTCAATAATAAAACAATATACTTGTATTACACAGAAGTTATGCTTTATAATGAAATAATAATAATATAAAAGGACTAATTACCTGTAAACAATATATATATAATTATAATATGTATTTCGGCGTTCAGATGTCAACGGCTGTCGGAAGAATGACAGGCCGGTGTTACGAAATTACGAGGAAAAAAATGCCTTTGGCCATGATAGTTGGAGGACGATTGCATGGTGTTCATGTTGGGTAGATTCACTGGTCTACCGCAGGTGACAGCAAAGACCAGCTCACATGACTGGAAATGTTTACATCAGTCAACACAGTTCCTTTTCTCACCAAAAAGTTAAAAAAAAACAACAAAAAAAACAACACAATAAATATCTTTAAAGATGGAATCCTACTGTTTTCCTCCATCAAATACATTTAACAAAACCTTATCTGGTGGCAATTTGTGCATACTTTGTGCACAAACTCATGCTTTAGTTAAAATGCAGACAATTTTGGACAAGAGTTCAATGGTAGGATTGTATAAATCGCAAAAAAAAAGAATTGTATAAATCGCAAAAAAATAAATAAATCACTCTTACTGTTCATTCTTTCCAAAATTATAAGTTAGGGATTTCTACTGAAAATAAAAACCGACGTCGGAATGAATTACCCGGATGGTGACAAAACATGATCTCAAAACGTAAGTGGTCACATGGTTTTCTGAGTTTAAAAATAGCTAACTCTTAGATAGAAAATGCATATTTTAATGATGAGTGGGATGCTATGTCACGTACAATTTATTGATCCCGTGTTCAGAAAATCATATTTTATTATAATTTCTGTAAAATTATACATTTTCAATAATAGTCGCTCAATCTGTTTATTAATTTGAAGCTTATTTAACAGGATCACGTAATGTTTTATACATTATTCACTCCAATACAGAAAATTAGTTTTCGATTGTTTATTACATTGATAACTGTCCTTTCTTAAAAGTGTTACCCCAATTGATAGGAACAATATGGTGTCACATGTTCTTTCTACCAATAGGAGTAATTCTGATATTCTGGACCTGGTAGCGCGTATCAGTTGTTAAAAATGGTAGTGGTATAGCTCCCTTGCTTAGGCTTAAGCAAGTATAAGGGTAGTTTCATGGCTGGTTGGCTTGGTGTCCGGATAATGTGTCTGGGTGTGGCATCATGCCTGGTGTTCATGGCATGCTATATACAGTGAAGGAAGCATTATATCTGCTTCAAGTGGACACCGTCTCCAGATAACTGAAATACTGTTGGTATGGGACGATTAACCCAATAAACATACAATTCTGATATGTAAATTTTAAGGGTGACTGAGTCAGCCTATATAAAGAAGGTCAGTAGTAAAGTTAAAAAAATGGTTGAAAAGCAAGCAACAAAAGTAACAGAAGCAGTGTAACAATACATTGACTAGATAAATTCCGTATTTAAGAGACTAAGTCTAGTTGTTAAGATACTGGACACTGTATTGAAGGGTTTGGGGTTCAAACCCCAGGCAGACAAGACTTCACTGCATTGAAGTCTAGGTAGTCAATACCTGAGCACAATGTACTATTTAAAATTACCTAAAAATTATGTCAATGTTATTGGATCTAAAACTATTAGAATAATAAAAAATATATATAGTGAAGTGAAGTGAAGTTTGTGTACGGACGAGTAAAATTTTAGGTTTGATAGTCCGTGTGCAAGTAAGATTTTCTCCTATTTCACCATCCCTGTCTCCATGAAACCCCTTATTAGTATATTACGGGTACTTATTTCAATCGTCTCACTGACAAGTTCAGAAGATGCCCTCACTATAGGCTTTGGTTAAGAATTAAGGGGGAAATGTTTTATCTCTCCACCAAGCTCTTTATTGTGGGAACTCACTTGAATTATCTCTCTGAGATAAATTCAAAGAGACCGGACCTGGTAGTGCAATCAGTAGAGCGTCGGCTCCAGGTACGGGAGCCCCCAGGTTCGATCCTGGGCAGCGACATACCAAAGTAGTAAAAAAATGGTAGAAGTATAGCTCCCTTGCTAACGCTCAAACATATATAAGGGTAGTTCCAAGACTGGTTGGTCTGGTGTCAGGATAATGTGACTGGGTGTGACAGCATGCTATACACAGTGAAGGCAACACTATTCAGGTGGACACCATCTCCAGATAACTGAAATACTGTTGGAAGGACAACAAACATAATAAACAATAAATTAAAAGAGTACCATAAACATCCATTTACATGAGAAATATAGGATATATTTCAAGACAAAGTTGGATTTAATCTAATTTCATTTCTCTATAGCTCTGCCAGTTGAGAATATGTTTGGATTTAGCCATTTTTTTATATATCTGTAGCCCTTCAAAGTAATATGACAACACAGAAATTCAATAATGGTTTATTTTTGGCATTATTTTCTGTATATTTTCCAGAACTTGGTCGGACATGTCCATTGTGTGGACGGTTGTTCCGAGATACATGGCGTATGAAGAACCACCTGCGAACGCATACTGGAGAGAAGCCATTTTCTTGTACTGTGTGTAACAGACATTTTAGGGAGAAGGCAGCTGTACGTAAACATATGATAGTGCACAGGTCACGTGATGGCAAGATGGTAATGCAACCTAAATAAAGGCTGAAAACTAATTGGAGTGTTTTAACATCCAGGAGGGGAACCAGACTGAGTGTTTTAACATCCAGGAGGGGAACCAGACTGAGTGTTTTAACATCCGGGAGGGGAACCAGACTGAGTGTTTTAACATCCAGGAATGGAACCAGACTGAGTGTTTTAACATCCGGGAATGGAACCAGATGGAATGTTTAAACATCCAGTAATGGAACCAGACGGAATGTTTTAACATCCAGGAATGGAACTAGACTTGAGTGTTTTAACATCCAGGAATGGAACCAGACTTGAGTGTTTGAAGAAAAAAACAGGACTGGAATCTTAACTGAGTGCCTAAAAAACAGGAAAGTATTCTTACTTAGTGTTGGCTCAAAACTTACAAGAGAACTGTGGATGCATGAAAGTAAGTTAGAAAAACATGGAAGCAATTTGTTGATTTTAGAAAAAAAGAATTGAAAGGATACAAACATAAAAGACAATTTTTCTATTGGGGCTGAATGATTCATATAGATAAATGGAAATGAGTTTGAGACAGTGTGTTGATTGGTGGGAAATGATTTGTAATGGCTGATGGACAAGTATTCGAGATTGAGTTGATTGGTGGAAAATGATTTGTAATTAGTTATTGACAAGTATTTAAGACTGTTGATTGGTGGGAAATGATTTGTAATGGTTAATGTACATGTATTCGAGACTGTGTTGATTGGTGGAAAATAATTTGTAATGGTTAATGGACAAGTATATAAGACTGTTGATTGGTGGAAAATAATTTGTAATTGTTATTGGACAAGTATATGAGACTGTTGATTGGTGGAAAATAATTTGTAATTGTTAATGGACAAACTTTGCTGTGAGGTCGCATCTGGACACTGGGTTAGTTTATTGAATGCAGAGATGTCATAGGTAGGGGAAGTTGTCTTAAAACAATTAGTCACACTTGATGAACTTGGGCTTACTGCACTCCCATTGGTCAGTAACACTCTCTAAGTCCCTCCCCTTTGCAGATACCACCACAGCCTGAGGCTGTGTCCAGCCAGGCTAAGACCCACACCACCCCCACTTCCCCCAACCCGTTAACCCCCCTACGGTGATAGCACTTTGAAGCCAGATATAGCCGCATTTCAATTTACAATTCCTTTAATGGCAGAAGAAAACTTTTAACAACTAGTTATACTTTAGATATATGTGTAATAGATATCTGTATAATGGAGTAATAGATAGTGTAATAGATATCTGTATAATGGAGTAATAAATATGTGTAATTAATCAAATGTGTAATAGATATATGTGTAATAAATATATGTGTAATAGATAAAATGTGTAATCGATATATGTCGTGAACCTTAATTTTAACCTGATTTTACTCGGTTCACGTTAAACTTTACTGTACTTGGCACTCGCGTGTTGGTGTGTCATAAAACCCAAAATACAATAGATCAAACGTGTAATAGATCAAATGTGTGATATTAATAGATATATGTGTAATAGATAAAATGTGTTTTTGAGACAACATGATGATGTATTAATACATCATCATAAAATGGTATCAAATAAAATTTGCAAATGTGAGATCGGAGTAAGCATTTTGACAAACTTTAGTTTTATAGTTATTTCATGTGAATATTTGTATATATTTTTTTGGTCTTTTTATGTTATGTTGTATATTTTCTGTATATACAAGTGTTTAGTAATATATTTTGTTTTATTGTTATTTCGACACCATTGACTGCCTTTGTTTATGTGAGATCTTGGTTAGTTAACAAAAGATGACACCCTATTTACGTTAAACTTCATCATATTTGTCGCTGTATGACCAGTTATGAGTTGGTTTGTCATAAAACCCTAACAACAATACAAAAAATTATCCTGTGCATAATACTTATGTTAACCGTGTACTGAATGAAATACTGATTGTCTTCTTTAATTATGTGACATTGTGTTTTGTAAGTTAGCATATATCCGGCCGCAATAGCTCAGGTGGTAAAGCGTCGGCTTGCTGATCGGGAGGTCGTGGGTTCGAACCCCGGCCGGGTCAAACCAAAGACTTTAAAGTTGGTAGTAGTGGCTTCCCTCCTACACTCGGGGCTAAGGGGACAGCATTACGCCTGACTCGTCGGTGTCAGTAAAATGGACCGGCCGGGTTCAGTCCCCGGGCACCTCATAAGTGCCCCTGTGCTTTAATGATAGAAATGTCGCTGCACAGTATCGGTAAAAAAATGCCGGCTAATCCAATCCAATCTAATCCAATCCAGCATATAATTTAATATATTTTAGCATATTTTTTATTTTAAGGTAGTATCCAGCAGTTTGAACCAAATATTTTTTTCTCAAATAAACAAGTCATTGTTACTTGAAAAGGTCCTGCAAAATTTTGTTTATTGATGTCCTAGATAATTGTGAACAGTGCAGCATTAATCCCTACTTGTCACTGAAAACAGGCATTTCCTATCTGAGCCACGCTGCAGAGAAAGCTATTTTTAAACCAAGAAAACCATGTGACTACTGGATTTTGAGACTACGTTTGATCGTCATCTAGGTATTCCGCTCTGACGTCAATATCTATTTTTAGAAGAGACCACTATCATGCATATTTTATAGATTAAGAAAGAATGAATATTTAGAATATTTTATCGCAATGTGTACTTTCTAACATTATGGTTAGTGTTCGAAATCGTCTTTACTTAGACTAAACTTTGAGTTTATACAGAAAGTATGCCTAAATCCTTTAAAACAGTAGGAAAATATTGTTACATGAATTTGAAACTTGTCAGATACAACCTTTTCCTTAGAACCTTACTGAGTGTCTATCTAGGTTTAAGCATGTACACTAAGCACTGCATTAGACCGGACCTGGTAGCACAATCTGTAGAGCGTCGGCTCCAGAAACAGGAGGCCCCAGGGATCCGATACCGGGCCGCAACATGCCAAGATGGTTAAAAATGGTAGTGGTAAAGCTCCCGTGCTAATGTTTAAGCTAATACAAAAGTAGTAAATCTCTATAATTATTTAAATGGTTTTCAAGCTTATATTTAGGCAAAAGTTAGAAATTTCATAGTTTGTAATTGCATTATCTACAAAAGGACATATAAGACCAAGAATTCTAACTAAATGTTTGGAATACCTCAGATATTAACTAACAAGGAAAACAATTTCCATTTCACCAATGTACCCCATTAAATTGGCTCTGTGGAGGTTGTTTAGATGTTTGTGTTGCTTTTGATAAAAAAAAACAAACATTTATATTACCTTCAAAAATACTTTCTTACTAAAAAAAAGTTGCTAATTTGCATATACATGAAGTTGCCTTATTTATGTATATTTTACTTGCTCCTTATGCAACATAATTTGAACATTTCTTGTGACCCTAAAAATAAAACACTGGCCTGATGTTTCATCCCTATATATTCCAGACCGCTACCAGCGTGGAAAGGAGTGCCCTATATGTGGGAAAATGTTCCGAGATACCTGGGTAATGAGAAATCACATGCGAACACACACAGGAGAAAAACCTTTCCTGTGTCCTGTGTGTAACAAGGGTTTTAGGGAGAAAGCTGCTGTCCGTAAACATATGGTAGTCCATGCCACGGTGGATATGTCTTGATAAAGACTTGACGGCAGAGAGAGCAGCTTATCTTGGAAGGAAATTAATCAGATGTCTAAAAGTAATTGTCAAGATGTCTATCGAAACCATCCAGATGTTTACAGATCCTGGGAAGATGTTTAAAGGAACTGATCAATAACATACGATAAAAAGGCAGATGTCTTAGAGAACCAACTAGATACTAAATGGACCACTGCTTTAAAAAAGGAACTGAGCAGGTGTTTAAAGGGAATCAACATTAGACTTAGAAAGTTAACAACAGGTGGTCTAACTAGAAACAGAGCAGATGTCAAATGGCAGAAACCAGATGTCATATAGATCTGTAAAATGCCTTTAGGAACCAAACAGTGGTGCAGGAAGGGAATTAATGGGTGCAGGAAGGGAACCAACCAGTGATGCAGGAAAGGAACCAAACAGTGGTGCAGAAGGGAACCAACCAGTGATGCTGGAAGGGAACCAAACAGTGGTGCAGAAGGGAACCAAACAGGTGCAGAAGGGAACCAGCCAGTGATGCAGGAAGGGAACCAAACAGTGCTGGGGAGCAGAGAGTAACAAAGATGTTAGGGCAGATCTGAGTTATCATGGGAGGTTTGATTCGAGGAAACTTCTTATCCGCATATTTAAATGAAACTTGGTGATTCTTCAGCGGTTATAACATTTTTAATTGATAGTGATTAGAGAAATTACAAACCAGTATGAAGAAAGTAGCTCTCTTGTGGAAATCAGTGTTGTTTTTTAGTAATTTATTTCTATAATGTGAGACCACATGTTGAATTAGATGAAAAGAAACTCAACTGATATACAGAATGTTATTAATAATGATGTTAGTTTGACCTGTAAAACTTTTTCAGACAGCATGTTGATTTGTAAAAAAAAAAATATTTCAAATTGTTTAATAGAACATACTTTGAAAAGTTGTTGTACTTTTTAAAATGTGTTTCAAACAAAATTGTATTAATTGCTATGACACAACCATGTGCACAGTGATTTAGTTGTAGATCTAATAGTATGTGTTTCCTATTTGGCAGGATTTGTTTATTTACGAATAAAATTGACTTGCTACACTTATGTTATCATAAAATAATATTGCAACCTGTCCTTTGATCTGGTTATATTTCTTTCTTCAGAAAATAACAACAAACAAACAACAAATAAACAAACAATACAATAAACTTAAGTATATTCCTCATTAAGTACAGGTCAGTAAGTTTAACAGAAATATATCTTGATACATTTTAGAAAATAGATCTTTATTACACATTATCAGGTCTTCAAATCAAACTGAAAGAAATGTTAGAGTTATTTCCCTTTATGAGTAATATAATTTTATTTTATTTTTAAATTTGCTTTTTAGAAAAGAACCTTTTCAATAAATTTTATCACAACAAGATTCCATGTATTGCACATGCTTAAGTTTTAAGTGTCAAAAAGTGGGAAAAAGTTTTCTGCACTAACTTCTATACCCACAAGGGAGGTAAAAATGTAGATTTTTTAATGTTTAAAGTCTCTTTAGATACAAAAAGAATGAATAATTGAGCTGACAACTGTTTTTTTTTTCTAACAATAAGAATATATGACAAAGTCCTATGAGCATTGCAATATATACCAAACTCCAAAAAAGCACAGAACAAAGTTATTTCACATGCAAGCCAAGTGAAAAGTAAGAATAAATATGTGATGAGTCATTTAACAAAAAGAGCAAACCCGATAGCTGCCCCTAAAACTAAGGTTTCAAGTAGAAATACTAGAACTGTCTTCTTGTGTGTTTTTTATATGTTGCTATATGTTATCATCCACTTTCTTCTGTATTTCTAAACCATGATACAAGAACCCTTATCAGTCTATGCATTCTGTATCAGTCCATTGCAGCATGAGCCTGTGTACTAATAAACTACACCTTTATGCTAGGTATTTACAAAAACAGTCAAGTCAGTCATTATATAGCATCACAGTGTTCATGTAACAATACTGGATGAATCTTAAAATAAAAAAGTGAATAACTTTCTTAGTTTTAACGTATTTATTTATAGTCAATTACGAAACAAGTTCTTTCAACTTATATTAATCCCTCTCGACTGTCCATTTCCTGGGTAGAACCAGTACTCAGGTACCTGGAGCAATTTGCAGTTAATTAGTCTTGCTCAAGGACTAACATCACATGGTTAGTTTCAGAGTTCAAACCCGGGACCCTCCGATCCGGAGTCCAACATCTTAACCACTAGACCACAACTTTCTTGTGTAAGTACTAAACCAAAAGTATTTTAAGACCTATTTTGAGGATTTGTGCTAGAAAAAGATATCCACTGGTTGCATTAGAAAAACATGTCCTCCATTTCTCATTACAGATTTCACTCTAATGGATCTGAGCACTAAACTTCCAGTGAAAAATAGACGTGCCAGTAATGCGTCCAGACCAAAAAACTTCCGTTGCCCGTTCTGCGCGAAGGCTTTCAAAAGTAACTGGCTCGTAAATCAACATCAGAGGGTTCACACAGGCGAGAAACCGTTCATATGTGATCTTTGTGGTCGAGGATTTACCCAGAATTCAGCATTGAAGTCACATCTAATGGTGCATTATAATGGGAAAAAGTAATGTGTGGCTGGAGATTTACCCATAATGGGTCACTGAAGTCCCATTTAGTTTTGC
Organism: Sinonovacula constricta; assembly: GCA_007844125.1. NCBI lineage: Eukaryota > Metazoa > Mollusca > Bivalvia > Cardiida > Solecurtidae > Sinonovacula > Sinonovacula constricta. Next base: position 2,010,781 of record CM017564.1, read on the forward strand.
GTTATGAATGAGAAAGTGTGACTTGTGTGGCTGCGGATTTTACCCAGAATGCCTTGTTGAAGTCGCATCTATTGACATTATGTAAGAGTGAAAAAATGTATGTGTATTATGCGTACGGTTATTAAAGCTGAAATGCTGAGCAAGTACCAGAAATGTACTTTAACTGACAGCAAATCACTGGCTTTTTAAGCTGCAGGATTATGGTGAACATAGAGATTTTCTCATTAACATTTTGTTTACATGAACATTTTGTAAAATCTGTTTAAGATTTAAACTGTCTACATAACTGAAAATAAAAGTAAAAAGTTGATACAACTTGTTCTTCTGTCCTGCCTATGTAGCTTTGTTCCTTACCAGCATCACTCCCTCTTGATCTCAGGGGTATTGTCAGTTCAACATTAAAGGTTATATACAATATTTTGCCTATATTAAATACATGTTAAAATATCTGGCCCCTGATTGGGGTATTTGTGTTACAGACCCGTGTCTGTATCAGTTGGGGTGTGGAATGGAATTTGCTGCTACTTTTGCCGAAACTGTGCAGCAACATTTCTTTCATTATATTGCACAGGGGCACTTATCAGGTGCCCAGGGACTGAACTCGTCTGGTTTTATTATACTGACACGAATGAGTCAGGCTTAATGCTGTCTCCTTAGCCCCGAGCATTAGGAGGGAAGTCAATACTACCAACTTTAAAGTCTTTCTTTTGACCCGGCTGGGGTTTGAACCTGCGATTTTCCGATCAGCAAGCCGACAGTTGGGATATGGACAGAATAGAGAAACACAGCATTGACGTACATATATAAAGATTTTAATCTAAAAATAAACAAAGAAGAATGACCCTTAGTATAATATAAATGTCTATTTTTTATTATTCAATAATATATTATATATTAGTAAAACCATGTCCTTACAAAATAATAAATAGTAAGACTGTTAGCAGCATTTTACTGACAAATCAAAATAAGTATAACAGAAGCTTGTTAGACATTATAACACATTCTAACAAAGTAAACAGACACTGAACAAGTATGATTTGTTTCTTTACTAAATGATCATATAATTCTGCAATATAATAAAATCTGATCTGCACATGTAAAGCATGAAACAAAAATATAGAAAATTAAGATAAACTCATACAATATAAAATCGTACAACTTTTTATAACTTACCAGTATGTGGTACTGAGAATTCTCCTAGTCGGTATGTTCAAAGGGTGTGTCTTAGTTGTTATAACTGCAAACAGGTTAAAAGAATATAAAGTGTATGGTATAAATAGGATATACTGTGGACGATAGATAAGTTAGGATAATTCAAACGGGTAAAACCAGATTCAGAATTGACATAAAATATTAGAAACTATATGAAATGCAAAATTACATGGTCCAATCAATTTGAGCAATACAATAAACATAAATAGGCAAAGGACTGATAGAAACCCTTACCTAATTGTAATTAAAATATAACTTAATTGAATTGGACTTCAATGTCCAGGAAACCAATTTTCACATCTCTTTACTTCAAAGTTCCTGTTAGAAGCGAGAAGAAAGGAACTGACAACCACATACAGCCAATCGCAACGCTTCTTATTAAAACAGATCAGCCAATGAATTCAAAGGTTTAACAATCATGCCAAGCTAAAAATCAAAGGCCTACAGGTGCTGAAAGTTTTAAGGTAACTTTTTCACTCCCTTAATATCAAAAGTTAAAATCACTCAAAACGTTCATTCTTTCCATACTTATTATATAAATGAACACAATTGTGATTTTTGCTAAAAATAGATTTTGACGTCTAGGATGATGATATATAGTGATTTCAAAAGATTTTTTTAGCCCTTTTATTCATAGTTTATAATGTTGAAAATTCACTAGACTTTGTTGTTTTTCTTTAAAAGGGATAAAATGATTTTAATTAATATATGTTCAACTTGTAATAATAGATTTAAGGCTAAGCTAGTCTACCCAACAACCCTTTGTCATGTAGATTCTGCTAATGATTGTGAATGGTTTGTAAAGGCGTAAAATGGAATATGTGTGTGAATGGTTTGTAAAGGCGTAAAATGGAATGTGTGTGTGAATGGTTTGTAAAGGCGTAAAATGGAATATGTGTGTGATTGGTTTGTAAAGGCGTAAAATGGAATATGTGTGTGATTGGTTTGTAAAGGCGTAAAATGGGATATGTGTGTGAATGGTTTGTAAAGGTGTTTAATGGAATATGTGTGTGAAATGGTTTGTAAAGGCGTTAAATGGGATATGTGTGTGAATGGTTTGTAAAGGCGTTAAATGGGATATGTGTGTGAATGGTTTGTAAAGGCGTAAAATGGAATATGTGTGTGAATGGTTTGAAAAGGCATAAAATGGAATATGTGTGTGAATGGTTTGTAAAGGCATAAAATGGAATATGTGTGTGAATGGTTTGTAAAGGTGTTTAATGGAATATGTGTGTAAATGGTTTGTAAAGGCGTTAAATGGGATGTGTGTGAATGGTTTGTAAAGGCGTAAAATGGAATATGTGTGTGAATGGTTTGTAAAGGCGTAAAATGGAATATGTGTGTGAATGGTTTGAAAAGGCATAAAATGGAATATGTGTGTGAATGGTTTGTAAAGGCATAAAATGGAATATGTGTGTGAATGGTTTGTAAAGGTGTTTAATGGAATATGTGTGTGAAATGGTTTGTAAAGGCGTTAAATGGGATATGTGTGTGAATGGTTTGTAAAGGCATAAAATGGAATATGTGTGTGAATGGTTTGTAAAGGCGTAAAATGGAATATGTGTGTGAATGGTTTGTAAAGGTGTAAAATTGAATATGTGTGTGAATGGTTTGTAAAAAATAAAATGGGATATGTGTGTGAATGGTTTTTACAGGAAAAAATGGAATATGTGTGAATGGTTTGTAAAGGCGTAAAATGGGATATGTGTGTGAATGGTTTGTAAAGGCGTAAAATGGAATATGTGTGTGAATGGTTTGTAAAGGCGTAAAATGGAATATGTGTGTGAATGGTTTGTAAAGGCATAAAATGGAATATGTGTGAATGGTTTGTAAAGGCGTAAAATGGAATATGTGTGTGAATGGTTTGTAAAGGCGTAAAATGGAATATGTGTGTGAATGGTTTGTAAAGGCATAAAATGGGATATGTGTGTGAATGGTTTGTAAAGGCGTAAAATGGAATATGTGTGTGAATAGTTTGTAAAGGCGTAAAATGGAATATGTGTGTGAATGGTTTTTAAAGGCGTAAAATGGAATATGTGTGTGAATGGTTTGTAAAGGCATAAAATGGAATATGTATGTGAATGGTTTGTAAAGGAAAAAATGGAATGTGTGTGAATGGTTTGTAAAGGCGTAACATGGAATATGTGTGTGAACCTTTTCTTTGGTTTCAATTTCCAAAGGGATTTAAGCCTTGAAGTTTCAGGGTGCCCATGGTAGCATCACCGACTTGTAACTTCTCTGAATGCTTAGCCTCCAACTGTGTGGGTTTGAGTCCCGTTCGGAAAAGCTGCTTAATGTAGGAAGATTTTTTCTGCTGACCTGCGGTAAGCTGGTGATCCTACCCAGACATTTGTCTGGCGGCCAGCCTTCACCAAAATAGCTGGACGTCGCTATAATGATCATAAAATTTTAATGGTCCCTGCAGTGTATTTAAGCCTTTCATTCAAAGTTTATCTTTAATTTTGAAAATTCGCTTGACTTTGTTGTTTTTCTTCGAAAGAGATAAAAGGATTTTAATGCATGTATGTTCAACTTGTAATAATAGATTTACGAGTGATGCAGTCTACACATAAATCTTAAGTCAGACAGATTTTGCTAATGATTGTGAATGGTTGGTACAGGCATAAAATGGTGTATACATGCAGGACATACAAAAACAACAACAAAAACAACTTGAAGTTGGATATATCTTCCTTCTATATCTTTGATCTTCCTTTTATATTTTCAACCACGTTAACAAGTTGTGGTAAAAATATTTTCTTTTTTTTTTAGTTCTGAAAAAAGCTTTACAACCTGTTACAACTTTATTTATTTTCAGTTTGAGCTGGAAAATTAAGAACTTTTAAGTTAAAGTATTTGTTCTGTATTTGCAGTGTCGGCTGGAGGGATTCCAACATTAATGTGTCCGTTTTGTAGCAAACTGTTCAGTAGCAAGTCACATTTACATCGTCATGTGCGGACGCACACCGGAGAGAAGCCATTCCGGTGTCAGACCTGCAGCAAATCGTTCTCCCGAAAAGATAGTCTTAAAGCCCACATGCTCGTGCATTTGTCATAGGTGTGTATGAAGAATTCTGGGAGAAAATTTGATGAGGAAGGGTTATTTTGTAGGAGGAGGAGGGTTATTTTGTTGGATGTAGAAGGGTTATTTTGTTGGATGAGGAGGGTTATTTTGTTGGATGTAGAAGGGTTATTTTGTAGGAGGAGGAGGGTTATTTTGTTGGATGAAGAAGGGTTATTTTGTTGGATGAAGAAGGGTTATTTTGTTGGATGAGGAGGGTTATTTCACTTTACATTAAGTTTTAGTGACTTTAAACACATGCAGTTGCCATAATATCAAAAATTAGTTGGAACGAAATTTATAAGGAAGTATCTTCATTTGAATTGTTTTTAAACAAATTTTACAATTTTTTTTTCATGATGGGAAGAAGTACTCTATTACCATTATTTCAAGTGGTTTATGTAAAATCTAAGCGATGCTTTTTCTGTATTTACAGTGTCGGCTTGAAGAATAACAATATTCATATGCCAGTTTAGCTAACTGTTAAGTCAAATGACTCATCTATAGTGCCATGCAAGGATGTACACGAGAGAAACCATTCTGATCTGTAACTTCTCACATAACTTCTCACGGAACGTGTTTCTCCTGAAACGATAATGTGAAGAAAAAAAAAGATTTTGCATTTGAAGAAGATGTATATCAAAATGGAAAAGATCGGTGATTTTTGGGTTGGCCTGGTGTCTGGATAATGTGACTGATGTGGTTTCATGCCAGGTGTTCATAGCATGCTATACACAGTGAAGGCAGCACTATATCTGTTTGAATTGTACACCGTCTCCAGAACTGAAATACTTTCTTGCCTGTTCCTTTGGAGATAAATGAATAGTAGACAGTTAAATTTTTTACTATTGCATAAATTTCAGTGCTAAATCCGTTAAAATTTTGACCAAGGTCTGTAATTTCAAAAAGAAAATTGACTTGCTCATCACTGATAATTGATCAGAGTAATACTATGCATGCATAAAAGTAAGCATACACTCCAAAGAGTAAAACCATAAAATCTGAGTAATCCAATTAAGGTGTAACCCCTGTAATAGCAACCAATCAGAAAATGTTTAACGATTCTTATGTAAATCATATGGGAAACTTTTCTGTAAATTACGAAACCTTTTTACTGTCAAATAATGGAGATGTGAATAATTTGTTTGACATACCCCTTGATTCTAAATTGCAAATTTCTTAACGGTGGTATCCGACAGTTTGACCGCAGTAGCTCAGGTGGTAGTGGTTGGCTTGCGGATCGGGAGGTCGTGGGTTCAAACCCAGGCCGAGTCAAACCAAAGTCTTAAAGTTGGTAGTAGTGGCTTCCCTCCTAACGCTCGGGGCTAAAGGGACAGCATTATGCCTGAATCGTTGGAGACAGTATAATGGACCGGCAGGGTTCAGTCCCTGGGCTCCTCATAAGTGCCCCCATGCTATAATGATAGAAGTGTCGCTGTGCAGTATCGGCAAAAATGCCGGCAAAACCCAATCCTGACAGTTTGCCTTTATCAAATTCATGTTACAATACCTTACCACTGCTTTGGGGGAATTTGGGGATCATTTCTGCATTAACTTGTACTTTAGTACAAGTAAAGACAGTTTTGCACTGCCTATATTGTTAGACAGTATAAGGTTTAGTAATACAGTAATACACTAAAAGTTCAATAATTCCAAATCTATAAATAAGCACGATAGTGATCTCTGCTAAAAATAGAAATCAACGTCTGTGAGGATTACCTGGATTAAGATATAATCTCAAAAGTGAGTTGTGACAATGTTTTCCTAGATAAAAATAGCTATCTGCAGTGCTTGAGCGTTAGCAAGGAAGCTATACCACTACCATATTTAACGACTTTGGTATGTCACAGCCCAGGATCGAACCCGGGGCCTCCCGTACCTGGAGCTGACGCTCTACCAATTGTGTTACCAGGTCCGGTTTGTGCATTTGTAGTGGCACTATAATATTTGTAGTAGATGTACATGTTAAATCTGAACCTTACTCTTTGTTTATTTGCAGAGTCGGTTGGAGGACTAAGGGCATTCATGTGTCAGTTTTGTAACAAACTTTCCAGTAGCAAGTCAAAATTAGAGCGCCATTTGCGCATTCACACCGGAGAGAAACCGTTTCGATGTTTGTCATGTGGGAAGTGCTTCTCCCGAAAAGATAGTCTGAAGACACACATGCATATGCATTTGAAATAGTTACCCATCAAAGTTTGAATGACTTGAATTTCATGAAAGTATATGTACATTTGTAATAACTCTAAAAACCCAGCATAATTTGTATTGGATATTTATTATGTACAGTTCATATGAGTGAATCGACATCCAAGATTCCTGGAAAAATGTTTCAAAGAACATTAAGGGCAATGATCATACTCAAGATTGTGAATTTGAAGTCGCTTACAAGACACAAAGGTGTATATTTGTAGTGACATTATGAACTCGACAATTAGCCCGTCTATTTTTACTAAATACTGCACACTACTGCCATCATTTTATAGTCAGGGGCGTGCCTGGGCTTATGCACTTATGCACATGCGTACAGATGCTTCCAAAAATTAAAAGATGTCAAAAAGCAAATAAAAATCGTACATAACCTGTGTTAGGCACTTGTTGTTAGCTGTTTCATTTTTTAAATTAGAATTTTTTAACCCTTTTCCAATTTCTACAAATACTTCTGCAATCCTACCTGACGTATTTCTGTCTCTTCCTGCTTGTTGTACTGTGACAGAGTTTATGCCCAGAATGCATCTACGGCGTTCTTAGGAAAAAAAAATCCGGGGGAGTGGGAATGCCCCTGAACCAACCCACCCCCCAGGAATAGTGCATATACTCAAAGGTCGTCTTGGCACGCCCCTGATGGTAGCAGTATGTTAGAATTGTTTTGTCAACTCCTTTAAGTGGCGAGTCCTTTGTGTGCATTGATGTCCGGGAAACATTTGTAGTGACTTCACGGGGTGTGAAAATCTTCTTTTTTTCAACCTGCACATGGGTAAGTTGGCTTTACGTCACAAAATACCACTTGTCCGGATATTCATTAATATTAGTTGAAACTTCGCTAGCCTTTTCATTATGCATAGAATATAAAAAGACTTTCATCACTTTGCAGACGACTCAGTAACAGTCGTCTGCATTTAACCAAAGAAGTTCTCTTAGCCACTTATCTTAAAATGTGAGTTTACATATTTTTGTCATTCTCGCGGTCTCTGTTAGCCTTAGATCTCCCCATCTGTTTTAGGCTAGTCAGTGTTATAATTAAAATAATTCATTTTGCCAGTGTGTTGTTTTTAATTCCAGCACCCAAATTTATTCTATTATGGTGTGACATTACTGCATTCCTAATTTAAGGTTAAGTAATTTTAAGACCCAGACTCAAGCAGTTGACTTGAGGATTTTTATTGCATATTCTACTTTAATTTCTTTAATCTGTTTATCATAACTCACCGGACCTGGTAGCGTCGACTCCAGGTACGGGAGGCCCCAGGTTCGATCCCGGGCTGCGACATACCAAAGTCATTAAAAATCGTTGTGTTATAGCTCCCTTGCTAACGCTCAAGCAAATATAAGGGTAGTTCCACGACTAGTTGGCCCGGTGTCAGGATAATGTGACTGGGTGTGGTATCATGCCAGGTGTTCACTGCATGCTATACACAGTGAAGGCAGCACTATATCTGCTTCAAGTGGACACCGTCTCCAGATAACTGAAATACTGTTGGTGGGACGATAAACCCCAAAAATAAATAAATATTAAATTTACAGAATCTGTTTATGTTTTGTTTCATTTTTTAATAAGTTATATCAAATTCCACTTTCTTTCCTTACTATACATACTGTTCTTGTAAGGGAGATCATTACCTTGTACCAGTATGTACCATTTATATTTGTTATCGTTTTATGTTTACCCATACATGCACTGTAACACAGTATGGTAGTTAACAAAAGTACAGATATGCAACAATAAATTTGATCCGAGTTTTTGACTGATTTCATTGTCAGTGTTTTATGAATTTGTTAAATAATTTTATAATAAAATAAGTTAAATAAATAATTTTAATGAAAGTTTCTTGATATGAAAAGCATTATACAAATAATGAATTGTTCGCAGACAACTCAGACAAAAAATTCCATTTGTCCAACAAAGAAATTTCCCGTGTCTGGCATGGGATTAGCACACCCCTGGGCAAAAAGCACACTGCTACTAAAACACATTTACATTATTTCTAGTGCCTTAACCCTCACTACCATTATTTGTAGTGCCTTAAAGCACACAACGATAGCATTATTTGTAGTGCCTTAAAGCATACTGCTACCATTATTTGTAGTGCCTTAAAGCAAACTGCTACCATTATTTGTAGTGCCTTAAAGCATACTGCTACCATTATTTGTAGTGCCTTAAAGCATACTGCTACCATTATTTGTAGTGCCTTAAAGCACATTTACGTTATTTGTAGTGCCTTAAAGCACACTGCTGCCATTATTTGTAGTGTCTTAAAGCACACTGCTACCATTATTTGTAGTGCCTTAAAGCACACATTATTTGTAGTGCCTTAAAGCACACTTCCATTATTTGTAGTGCCTAAAAGTACACTTCCATTATTTGTAGTGCCTTAAAGCACACTGATAGCATTATTTGTAGTGCCATAAAGCACATTTACGTTATTTGTAGTGCCTTAAAGCACACTGCTACCATTATTTGTAGTGCCTTAAAGCATACTGCTACCATTATTTGTAGTGCCTTAAAGCATACTGCTACCATTATTTGTAGTGCCTTAAAGCATACTGCTACCATTATTTGTAGTGCCTTAAAGCACACATTATTTGTAGTGCCTTAAAGCACACTTCCATTATTTGTAGTGCCTAAAAGTACACTTCCATTATTTGTAGTGCCTTAAAGCACACTGCTACCATTATTTGTAGTGCCTTAAAGCATACTGCTACCATTATTTGTAGTGCCTTAAAGCATACTGCTACCATTATTTGTAGTGCCTTAAAGCATACTGCTACCATTATTTGTAGTGCCTTAAAGCAAACTGCTACCATTATTTGTAGTGCCTTAAAGCATACTGCTACCATTATTTGTAGTGCCATAAAGCACATTTACGTTATTTGTAGTGCCTTAAAGCACACTGCTGCCATTATTTGTAGTGTCTTAAAGCACACTGCTACCATTATTTGTAGTGCCTTAAAGCACACATTATTTGTAGTGCCTTAAAGCACACTTCCATTATTTGTAGTGCCTAAAAGTACACTCTTATTGCTATTCTACCAGTATTTGCAGTGGGTGTTTAGATTAAAAACAGAACTGTTTCTTTCTTTTTGCAGTGTCAGCTAGAGGGATTTCAACATTCACTTGTCAGTTTTGTAGCAAACTGTTCAGTACCAAGTCAATGTTACAGCGCCATGTAAGGATTCACACAGGAGAGAAGCCATTCCGGTGTCCGAGCTGTGGAAAATGCTTCTCACGAAAAGATAGTCTTAGGACACACATGCTTATGCATTTGATGAAATAAACTTCCTGGATTAAGTAAATGCATGCATGTAATGGCTCTGAAACAAAACTTGAGCATTATTTTTAGTGAATTTATGTTACCTGTAGGTCCTGTGTGTGAATCGACACAAGATTCCTGAAAAATGGTTCAATGGACATGAATTGCCATGGTAATACTTTTACTTGTGAATTTGAAGTGGCTTACAAGACACATGGTTGTACAGTTGTAGTGATTTTATAAACTATACAAGCAATAAGCCAGTCTTATATTGTCTACTGCCATCATTTTGTAGTGTGAGAATTGTTATGTTATCTCTTTAAGAGATGAGTGCTTTGTGTGTATTGATGTCTTTAAAACATTTGTAGTGGCTTAAAGCACACTGCTTCTATCATTTGTTGAGGCTTAAAGCACACTACTACCATCATTTGTTGAGGCTTAAAGCACACTACTACCATCATTTGTTGAGGCTTAAAGCACACTGCTACCATCATTTGTTGAGACTTAAAGCACACTACTACCATCATTTGTTGAGGCTTAAAGCACACTACTACCATTTGTTGAGGTTTAAAGCACACTACTACCATTTGTTAAGGTTTAAAGCACACTACCATCATTTGTTAAGGCTTAAAGCACACTGCTACCATCATTTGTTGAGGCTTAAAGCACACTGCTACCATCATTTGTTGGGGCTTAAAGCACACTACTACCATTTGTAGAGGCTTAAAGCACACTACTACCATCATTTTTTAAGGCTTAAAGCACACTGCTACCATCATTTGTTAAGGCTTAAAGCACACTACTACCATTTGTTGAGGTTTAAAGCACACTACTACCATCATTTGTTAAGGCTTAAAGCACACTGCTACCATCATTTGTTGAGGCTTAAAGCACACTGCTACCATCATTTGTTGGGGCTTAAAGCACACTACTACCATCATTTGTTGGGGCTTAAAGCACACTACTACCATTTGTAGAGGCTTAAAGCACACTGCTACCATCATATGTTGAGGCTTAAAGCACACTACTACCATCATTTGTTGAGGCTTAAAGCACACTGCTACCATCATTTGTTGAGGCTTAAAGCACACTGCTACCATCATTTGTTGGGGCTTAAAGCACACTACTACCATCATTTGTTGGGGCTTAAAGCACACTACTACCATTTGTAGAGGCTTAAAGCACACTGCTACCATCATATGTTGAGGCTTAAAGCACACTACTACCATCATTTGTTGAGGCTTAAAGCACACTGCTACCATCATTTGTTGAGGCTTAAAGCACACTGCTACCATCATTTGTTGAGGCTTAAAGCACACTGCTACCATCATTTGTTGAGGCTTAAAGCACCTACTACCATTTATTGAGGCTTAAAGCATACTGCTACCATCATTTGTAGTGATGTTCACCACATAACCAATATTTGTAGTGGGTATATGTCTAAAACAGAACTGTTTCTCTCTTTTTTTTGCAGTGTTAGCTAGAGGGTTTACAACGTACACTTGTCAGTTTTGTAGCAAACTGTTCAGTAACAAGTCAGAGTTACGGCGTCATGTAAGAACTCACACGGGAGAGAAGCCATTCCGATGTCCGAGCTGTGGAAAGTGCTTTTCTCGAAAAGATAGTCTTAGGAAACACATGCGCACGCATTTGAAGTAGATGCGCATCTGACTTTGGATGAAACACATTTCGTGGACTAGGAAGTTAAATAATATGTGCATTTACATTTGTAATGATAATATAAATCAAACATTACTTTTTCTGTAACCCCCCCCCCCCTTTCCATAGCGTACATTCTCCAGTTATTAGTTAGCCTAGAAAACTAGAAAAAGATCAACAAAACAGCAATTTAAATCATGTTACTGGAAAAAGGTAACTAACAAAACAACAACCGATAAAGTTGTTACATCCATATTTGACAGAAACATTTGAGGCGGCACCCGTGGCTGAGCGGTTAGAGTTGTCAACTTATCACTCCACATCCTCTCCCCGTGGGGGCACCCGTGGCTGAGCGGTTAGAGTTGTCGACTTATCACTCCACATCCTCTCCCCGTGGGGGCACCCGTGGCTGAGCGGTTAGAGTTGTCGACATGTAACTCCCCATGGGGGCGAGTCCTGATTGAAGAGGAACTTTCAGTTGGGGAGGTTTTCCAGCTAACCTGCTGTACATCGGTGGTTCTACCCAGGCATAAGTCTGAGGTCTTCTTCCACCAACAATTCTGATCCTGGTATGGGCACGCATGATCATTTTTTTCTTTCTTTGTTTTCACTTTGACAGTTATTGCTACATCAGTCTACCGGATTAAAAAGGAAACATATGTAGTTTTTAATTTTAAATTTGCACAGCTTTTGATTGAACTTGCCAAATTCTGTAGTGCCTATGCTCCAGTTGTACTTATAAAAAAAAAACACAACTAATCGGTAAACCATATCATTATTGTTGTTGATATGTTCAGCATTCAAAATGTGACAAAATGAAGAAAATCAAAAATAAAACAGATTTCATGAAAGTTGTCAAACTTGCGAAAAACAACTAATTTTATTTGCATAATAAATTGTTGTTGAACTACAGTATTGGAAATCGTATATATTTGTTATGCTTTACAGTGTACATAATATCTTATCATGTATTGCTAAATTGATTGTATGCATCACATTAAAAAGAGAATTACTTTTAGAAAATATTGTTATTCATACTTTTAATGTGCTTTTAAATTCTTTGAAAGACATGCATTGTTTGTTTGTCCATGTCATTATTTTTTGTTTTGTAACTATTTCATTTCCATCATGCCTTTTTATGTTTCATTTTACATAGACTTATGCATTTCTTTTGTATTATACTTTCATCTTCTTGTGATTTTTTGCTCATTTAATTCAAGAAATGAATGACACTGTGTTAGAAGTAAAAATAGTTCTCTCATTGTTTATTGCACATCTGGAAAGTTCCCGGTTGCTTCTGTATCCATTAGTTGGTTTCCTGTTGAAAATTTAGCAAGATTGTGTATTTTTCTTTACTGATGCTGAATTCTTTATTTACCCATCAAACATTTGTACTTTTATGTTTTTAGTAACAGTGACCTTGACCCAGCCGACCCTAAAGTTGACTTAATCGGCAACCTGTGGCAAAGCATTTAGAGTTTTCTGACTTGTAACACTAGTTTTAACAGTTTTGAGTCTTGGTCAGTTCGAGAACTTGCATTTCGTGTGGTAAGGTCTTTCAGCTGATTATTGGTGGGACCCGCCGCAATAGCTCAAGTGGTAGAGCATCGGCTTGCGGATCGGGAGGTCGCGGGTTCAAACACCGACCGGGTCCAACCAAAGACTTTAAAGTTGGTAGTAGTGGCTTCCCTCCTTACACTCGGGGCTATGGGGACAGCATTATGCCTGACTCATAGGTTTTAATATTATGGACCAGCCGGATTCAGTCCCTGGGCACCTCATAAGTGCCCCTCTGCTATAATGATAGAAATGTCGCTGCACAGTATTGACAAAGAATGCCGACAAATCCTACTTTTGGTGGACTACTAGTTCTACCCGGGCATATGTTGGGTTCTTTCTTCTCAAATAATTACATGTAGCTGGATGTCGTCATGTATTAACTGTGTTAATGAAATAACAAAAACATGATAAAGCTTTACTAAGTCAGCCCTGGATATCTGTATATCATGTATTGTGACAGTCAAGTCCTGTTGTAGATAGCCCCACCAGGCCTGACTCAAGATGTTAGAATGAGAGACATTAATGAATAGTCTCCCCTGAATAATCCCAAAATGCAAGTGGGGCCTTTCATTTGTTTTACTTTGTTTTTATCCTTGTGCTCTTTGGAGTGAATGTTTACTTTTCTCTCATGATACCCAGGTTAACCATTATTAACAAACATTTCCATTTTCTTTTTCAAATCTTATATCAATTAACAGTATTAATCAGTAAGAATTGGTAGTCTTTTGCCATATTTTCATATAATTATTGATTCATGTCCATGATGTAATGAAGCCTTTTTACCAGTTGACTATAAACAACAAAGTTTTTTACATTATATAGCACTGGTTGTGCCTTGGAATTAAAGCCACTTTTACCCCATCAAACTTTTAACCAGTGAATATAATTTGAAAGTAGAAATCATTCATTGAAATTTAAAAGTATATGCCAGTCAAAAAGAAAAAAATCGAAAGGGGCGCCCGTGGCAGAGTGATTAGAGTTACTGACTTGAAACTCCTCAGCCCCTCACCGCGTAGGTTCGAGTCCCTGTTGTGGCGAGAACTTTCATGTGGGGGAGATTTTTCAGCTGACCTGCCGTGCGCCGGTGGTTCTTCCTAGGCATAAGTCTGTGGTCTGCCTCCACCAATAATTAGCTGGACGTCACCAATATGACCATAATTGTGTCGGTTCGATGTAACAAAAAAAACAAAAAAAAACAATAAAATTTAAAAAAAGAGGTTTGCATACATGTACATGTAATAACTTAAATTGAGCAAATAAAAATATGTGTTCATAAAATGTGTTGTTGTATTTTGTTAAGAGTTCCTATTACAATGATATTTTAAGTGGGTTTTTTTTGCTATTAGTTTAGGAAAACATGTACTGCTTAATGTAATTCTGACATGATTCTGCCATCAAAATATAACATTATTATTATATATTATTTACAATGGCCTTTTAATGTTGTCCATACTTATTTATTACTTTTGTTTGTAATGCATGCATTGCAAGGCTTTTTTTTCACCATTTTGGGAATATGACCCATACCCCAGGAATTGGGAATTTTCACGTCGTTTTGCCAGAAATTGGGAATTTTGGAAACAGAGATCGTTTAACGATTCAACGAATAAAAAGGAACGTTTCCGAATGAATTATTTAAATGTTCGTACTTAAAACGTTTGTAACTACTGCGGTTTGCGTTATTTTTCGTCAGATTTTTTTTTTTTTTTTTTTCGATTGGGAATTTTTCTTCTCTGATTGGGAAAAAAGTATATGTTTTGCCATTGGGAACATGACCAAATATCGGCTATAAAATCGGCCAAAAAAAAGCCTTGCACCTTGTTTTGTCTGCTATCCATATTATACCAAAATATTAATGTATGTTTCATACATATACACCAAATAAATCACAAACCAGGCATTTGCAACATCATAAATTCTGTAAAATTGTTCTGCAAATGATAAAAGACTACAACTAAATTGACTTGAGTTACTTTAAATGTACTATAACAAGTAACAATATGTACAAAAAAAAAGCTACAAAAGTAGAAAATGGCTATTAATATGGCAGCCTTTTAACAACATTTTTTCAGATGTAAATTCTCCTTTTCAACATGGAAGAAATATTTATGTAACAGTTGTAGGAGCATGTTGCAGTCACAGATGTTCTCAAAAGTTAAAAAATGCGGGAAAAACTTTTTTTTTTCTGTAGTAACTACATATACCTCCCCAAAAGCGAGGTAGAAAAGTATGTATTTGAATAGGTAGAGTAATGTCCCTTTATAAACGAAAAATGGGAAAAGAACAACAATTTTGCCCATGTGTATTCCAGATAAAGGTTTAGGTAGGTATACTTCTCGAATATTTTCTAGATTAATTTAGGTTTTAATTTGTTGATACATGCAGTTTGCACCTCTAGTCACAAAAGTAACTTCTCCAGATAAGAGAAGTAAATCTTACTGTGTTACCATATATCCCATAATTTTCAACCAAACCCTATTGTGTGGGTACTCATTGAAATTGTCATATGGAGACAATTCTAAAGAGTATCAGGTGTAAAGGGTTTGGAGAAGAAATACTTTGTTTAGTTCTCAACCAAACCCAATTGTGTTGGTATTCATTGAAATTGTCATATCGAGACGATTCTAACGAGTACCAGGTCTGTAGGGATTATAGGAGAAAAACTTTATTAAGTCCTCAATCAAACCCTATAGTGTGGGTACTCATTGAAATTTTCATATCGAGATGTTTCTAAAGAGTATCGAGTGTAAAGGGTTTGGAGGAGAAATAAAAGGGTTAACATGTGCTAAAGTTCTAAAATAATCAATGGTCGGACACAAAAATGAGACTATAGTACAATGTAAACCAGAGACGTAGATAACGTTGTTATTCATCTCTGTGTAAACTAAGTAAAAGTGAAAATGTTTTGTACTGATGTGATGTAATATCAGAATTTGCTAGTATTGTCTGTCGTCACATTATTTGAATTAAATTTTGTATTTCTTGATTTATATTGAACACATGTCATGTCATTGCATAGACTATATTTATGTTGACCTTTATTCTCCAAGTCCCCTCTCCCCAACCCTCAACCTATAAACCCATTTTTGACAGAGATCTAATGGTTATAGTGTATCCCCTTCAACTAATGTCTCCACTTTTTTTAGTTTATCTATTTTCAGAAAATTTATTTCCACCAATTCCATTTCCACTGCTAGTATCTGACAGTTTGCCTTCATCAAATTCATGTAACAATACCTTAACGTTATTTTGGGGAAATTGGGCATAATTTCTGCATAAACTCATACTTAAATAAAAGTTAAGACGGTTTTAAACACTATTTTTATTGTAAGACTGTAAAAATTGCGATAAAAACACCCTTAAAGTTCACTCATTCCAAATCTAAATAAGCACAATACTGATCTATGCTAAAAATAGATATCGATATCAGCGGATTACCCTGATGACTATATAATGTAATCTCAAAAGTGAGTTGTGACGTGTTTTTTTTTAGTAAACCCCCCCCCCCAACTTTTTGACAATTTTTCATCCATACGTACTTAACACACATTTTATATTTCCACTGTTTTTTATTTTCCAGATCCTAGTGACCTACCTGAACTGATGAAGAAAATCCATGCTTGCCACTTCTGCGGAAAGTGTTTCCCCAACAAAACACGGCTGGAACGTCACATTCGTTGTCACACTGGGGAGAAACCATTTGCCTGCAGTGAATGTGGCAAGTGCTTCTCCCGCAAGGACAAGTGCCGTGACCATTATTTGTTGATTCACATGAAGGCAGGGATGCTTAGTTAACAGCATAACCAAAAAAAAACAATGCATTACTGAAAATATTGTGAAGAGGAAATACGGTTTCTTAAAAAACTTATAAAAGTAACTGGTAGCAGTAAATAGACACTTTATAGAGAGCACAGTGCAACTATATATATAGAAAGTTGTTTATAAGCACAACTCTATCACCGGACCTGGAAGAACCAACAGTAGAGTGTCGGTTCCAGGTACCGGAGGCCCCTGGTTTGATCCCAGACTGCTACATGCCAAAGTTGTATAAAATGGTAGTTGTATAGCGTCTTTGCTTATGTGAAAACAAATATAAGGGTGGTTACATGACTGTTTGGTCTGTTGTCAAGATAAAGCAACTGGGTGTGGTATCATGCCATGTGTTCATGGCATGCTATACACAGTGAATGCAGCACTATATATGCTTTTAGTCGACACTGAAATATTGTTGGTGGAACAATACACCCAACAAACAAATAAACATTACGCTATCAAAGGTAAATACATTGTCATTGCTGGTTAATGTGAACATGGCTTTGAAAGGTTTAGTGCTCCTATACCATATCATTCAACAGTTACTTGTACAAACAGACAGCAAGTGCAGCTTCCAACATCTGTTGCTACGCACTTGATGTTTGCCCCACAATTTTTTGTGTTGCTAGGCAATTTTTTCACTGCCAGGAGAAGGGGCCCATGCGTAATTTTTTCCTTAAAGTCTTCGGTGTATCATAGTTCTGTGTTAGTTTCTAGTTTGGGTGGATTTAAATCATTTTTTTTTTTTTCATATTTTATCTGTTACTTCTAAGTTTGGCATGTCCCACAATGTTAATAAAACTTGTACTTTTAAATGGTGTATATATTGTTCTGCTTTTTACGCTCCCTGAAGGAGCATATAGTCACCACTTTGTCTTACTGTCTCTCCATCTCTCCATCTGTCTGTCCATTATTCTTTTGTCTGGAGCGTATCCCCAACATCTTTGAGATATTAACTTCAAACTTGCCAGTTGTATAGATCTTGAGTCTAGGTGCAAGTCTTAGGTACAGGAACCACAACTCTGCTTATGTTCACATATGAGTTATTCCCCTTTGTTTTTCTTGTCATGAAAGCAAATTGAAAACCACTCCATGGAGTAAGTTCAGTCTTGGTATGTGGGGGTACATGGTGGGTTAAAGTGCACCATAGCTTTTCCTGTTATTTTTTTTTTTAGTTATCATGTTTTATTTTGATTTTCCAGAAAAAAACATCCACTGGATGGTTTCACCTTAAACTTTGCATGTAATGTTGAGTTAAAGTGCAGTACATGACAGTAATTACCTGCATTAATTTATTATATACATCCATTAATAAGGAACATGCAAAGATCTATAATCTAAATAGGACCAGCAAGATTCAATTTTTTTATTACTTTTTTTAGCTTGTTTCTATGTCCAAAATCATTTTGGGGAACAACCCTGGTTTTATCAATTCTCAGTTTTTACCAATTAGTACATTATGTTAGCCCTATTTGTAATCAAAACTTTATATTGTATATTGTATAACATTCAGAGGGACCTGGGTTCCAACCCCAAAACTGACTATGTGACATTAGTCCATGAGCAAGACTATTTACTGCATATTGCTCTAGGTGCTCAGTACCTGAGTACTGGTTCTACCCAGGAAGTGGGCATGTGATTAACTTTAAGTTGAAAGAACTAGTCCCAATTGACTAGAAATAAAACGGTTTAAACATACATAGTGTGTTATCTTATTGGTTACTATTATTTGTTCCAGTAGTGTTTTTCGGATTGGGACAAGAGAAAACCATAAACATGATTAAAAAAATCGCATTACTTGTAATAATAATTTGACTTATGTAAATACTTATAACAGTAATTATGTTGTTTTTGTATTGTTTGGTCATGAGTCTCGAGATTCCTACTAGTCTTCTTGCTGTATTCATTTTTGTTTTATTTCTCACCATTGTTGTGTTTACAAGATTTAAAAGGCTTTAAATATATCCGGCATCAGCAGCAAACTTGATGATTATTTTATTTCGTATATTTAAGTTGGGTGTGAACCATGCATTTAGAGGCCCCCAGCTTTTAACTCATGAGCCCTGCAGTGTGTGGAGCCTCATTCTAGAATTTTCAACTAGGGATGTCTTCCACTTGACCTGCAATTTGACACTGGTTCTGTCCAAACATTGATCACCGGACCTGGTAGCGCAATCGGTAGAGCGTCGGCTCCAGGTCCGGGAGGCCCCGGGTTCAATTATATAAAACAACAACTTTATACAGGTTATGTACATAATAGCTGATAACAAATGATAGATGTTTATTTTACCTCTAAATTATGTCAGTTCTTAAGAAAATTTAACTTAATGTGTGTTTGATTGAATTGGTGTTTTGAGTTTATGTACAGAAAATGGGCTTCTTTATGATATATATCTGTATTTGTTTATTTAATACAGTATTTTCCAGGAGAAATATTAAAATGCTGTTTTATCCATTTGTTATGAATATTGTGTCATCCATATGTTAGACTGTTTCACTCATTTGTTATAAGCTCTTTTTAATCCATTTACCATTAACTCTTTTTTAATATTTACACTAAACTTTGTTTATCCATGTTGCTGTTTAATCTATATGCTATACTGTTTTATCCATTTGCAATTAACTCTGTTTTATTCATTTAATATAAACTGTTTATTATCCGTTAAAAATATATTAACATGTACATATTTTAAACACATGTCCACTGATTTTGAATTTCAATAAATATTAATTATTGTTAGAGTTGTAGTTGTTATCTTTCATTAAATTAGATGTTTAAGCACAAGAGATAAACCTACAGAGTTGAAGCCACCTATAATAATAATTAAGAAACACATAAAATTGACCGGACCTAGAATCGCAATCAGTAGAGCATCAGCTCCTTGTACGGGAGGCCCGGGTTCGCTAACTTGATGGTATTCGTGCAGCTCTGTCCAAATTTATCAGAAAGATCGACAGTCCAGGAAAGTGTATGTGTGTTCTTTGTGAGAAAACCATATCGTATGGGTCTTGAGGATGTATTGCTCTACTTAGGTTCTATACTTTAGTGAAATTAAATTTTGTGTACATAAGAATTTCCGAAAATCCAAAAAATACATGCATCTTCTTTGTGGGTGTGCTTGGCCCTTGCTATTCATCTCTTGTCAGTCACATTGTTGTATATGTATTATGACTTCACATAATACATATCCATGTAAATATGCTGGATTGTTTAGAGAATTTTTTTTTACTTTACTTTTTTGATGTTCATATTACATCATTTAATATATAGCCACACTTTTATATATGCCCTGTGTTCTGATTCTTGTCATCTCATATGTTCCAAACTCTACTTAGAGTGAACAGCTTTAAAGTACTTAAAAGTTAGATTTTACTCTGTATGAATTCATATTATATTTGGTAGTATTAAGCTAAATATTTACCGTAAAATGTATATGGCTAAAAACTATTTTAATGTCCAATTTTAGTGAAATTTTGAAAAAGAAAATAATCCTTGTCAGATATATCTATATATTATTTGTTGATAATTTTATTTTTCTCATAGCATACACTTTATTATTTGTAAGTAAATAAGGAAGGATAAAAAGCTATGATCTTTTTTATGTTGAGCTGCCTATCTTTTAATAAAGAGAAAGATAAAATATGGTTTAGAGATTTTGAAGAAGGGGTCTTGGAAAGAATTTAAGACCTCTTTCTAAAAACTGAAAATCAATTTTTTTGGTGGGCTTTGCTTCCTGATCCTCCACAGGGGGGGGGGGGGCCTTGCCTCTTGACCCCATGCCTAATGCCGCCCCCAAATCCCTCGCCGAAAATTTTCCTCCCTTTTTGTATCTGACCAATCACACCCCTGTTTAATGCAGTTATTGAAGCCTGTTTGCATAAGCAGGCTTATCCAGTCGGTGTAATTGTATGAGAAAAAACAAAATAAAACTATAATATGACCATAATGAAATCAAAAAGATTGGTAGAGCCTGTTTACACAAACCGGCCAATCCATGTGTTGAATGGTTGACCTACTTTATACAAAAGAACATGTGTGTTGTGTTTGTGATACTGTTTGTGAGAATATAAGGTTGGCGTGATCTAAAACTGTCAAAATAACAATAGAGTAAGGAGTAAGGTACAAATCACAGTATAGATAGTTTCCATGTGATGTTATCGACACTGATAAGACAGTTTAAGGCAGCCATCTTTGTGGGCAGAAGCTAATACAGGCCGAAATCGGGAAATATGTGCTGTATTAAACTCACCACTGTGTTTTTATTTTTCAGTCTATTTTACTGAATTTTATATCAAATTTAACAGCTTTTATAAAGTATTTCAAATATCAAAACTATATTTTGATAGTTTAAAACGTTAAAGAAATACAACCGAAAATGATACACTGTTCATTTTGTTTTAAGTATGAGCCAATAATTTTATTTATTTCTGTGTATTAATTCTGTGTGCATTTATCAATTGTAAAAATACTGTATTCTAAAAATATGAATTTCCAATGGTGTAAAGCTTTTAATTTTCGGACCACAAATGAAGAAATTACAAGAAAATATTACCCTTCTATACAATTCATATGAAAATCCCTTGAAGTTACCATCAAAGATGGCTGCCAAGATAAGGGATTTTCACTGATGTGGAAACTATGAATGCAGAGGTAAAAAAAATCACTGTTCTGTAGAATCACATGCTGTTTGGTGATCATGGCATGCTTTTACAGTGAAGCAAACATTAAGATATATCTTAAGCAAAATAATTGTCCTACAATTTTGTGTCTTGTTAAATTATTGATTGAATCGTTTTGTTAATTACAGATGATATATCCGGTGGAAGAGCTGCAGATTCGCTGATTCACCCGTGCCAGTTTTGTTGGAAAACATTCCCAAATCAATGGAATCTTGAACGACATGTGCGAAGTCATACCGGGGAAAAACCGTTTATCTGCGAGATTTGTCAGCGATGTTTTACCCGTAAAGACAAGATGAAAGAGCACATGCGGAGACATTTTCAACTAAAATGTTAACATACTGTGCTATTGTGAAGAAAACGGTGTTCTGATAGGGAAGATTAGGTCACGAAAGTTGATTGACAACATTGAAAGTGGGATGTGAACTATTTTGGAGAAATCATTTATTTTAACAATGCTTTTATTTTATTTTGCCGAATGTTAGTTCAAATGTCAATAAATCTGCTATTTTTTATAAGACTTTTTTCATATTTTTTCTTGTTTCATATATAATTATATAATACAACACTTATATTAAACATGTCGGGGAAAAAAACTTAAAAATGTTCAAGTTGAATTTCAGTCCCCTCTTTGTCCCATTAAATCACAGATAGGCCATTCTACGCGGATCGGGAGGTCGCGGGTTCGAACCCCGGCCGGGTCAAACCAAAGACTTTAAAGTTGGTAGTAATGGCTTCCCTCCTAACGCTCGGGGCTAAGGGGACAGCATTACGCCTGACTCGTCGGTGTCAGTATAATGGACCGGCCGGGTTCAGTCCTTGGGCACCTCATAAGTGCTGCACAGTATCGGCAAAAATGCCGGCAAATCCCATCCCATTCTACGCCTTTGTGAAGGATGCAAAGTTATCACATATCACAATGGGGTACACAATGGGGTACATTGGTGAAATAGAAATTGTCTCCCTTGTTAGTTAATATCCGAGGTCTTTCAAACAGTAGGTAGGTCCTTGTAGTTGAAATTCTTGGACTTTATCACCTGTTCTTTTGTAGATATTGCAATTACAAACAGTGAATTTCTTACTTTTGTGTAAATATAAGCTTAAAATTAATTTAAATACTTATAGAGATATGTTATAAAAAAAGAAAATGGACATGTTTATTGATGATGGTTAACCTGGTTATCATAAGAAAGGCAGAGAAGTCAACATACGCTCCAAAGAGCACAAGCTTAAAAAACCGAGGTAAACAAACGAATGGACCTACTTGCATTTAGGCATTATTCAGGGGAGACTATTCATTAATGTCTCTCATTACAAAGGATTTATTTGTAGACTGGTTTTAGCTGAGGACCTAGAATTGTATGCTGAACATACATGTATTAAAATACTTTAAACTATTTCAATAAAAAAATACAAAAAGAAATATAAGTTATTTCAGAATCATATACATCGACTTACTACTACCAGTGATTTGACACCCTTTTGTTGCTTTTTGTGACTGAGTATTGTATGTGTATTGTATAGTCGATCATTTTTCCCTTATTGAACTATTTTCTTCTCTTTTTCAGTGCAGTTCAGTGCGGAAACTTGCTCAAAACCAAAATCAAGACCTTTCCAGTGCATGATCTGCTCTTGGAGTTTTGAAAGTCGATGGAAATTGAATCGACACATCCGAACTCACACTGGAGAGAAACCGTTCATGTGTAACATTTGCGGCAAGACATTTGGTCGAAGCGAGACGCTTAAGGGCCATAAAATTCAGCACATGTCAGAAGAAGATAGACAGAAACTGCAAGCAGCACTGCATAATGCACATATGTAAATGAGCAGTGTCTAAATGTAATGCTGTCCTGTCTTTTATTGCAGGTAATATAGCCAAGGAGTGATATAATTTCTTAAAACTGACAGTAAAAAGTTAGGACCGGATCTGGTAGCGCAATTGGTAGAGCGTCAGCTCCAGATCTGCTCCGGGTTCGATCCTGGGCTGCGACATACCAAAGTCGTACAAAATGGTAGTTGTACAGCTCCCTTGCTAACACTCAAGCCAGTATTAGGGTAGTTCCACAGCATGCAATACACAGTGAACACAGCACTATATCTGCTTTAAGTGGACATCGTCTCCAGATAAATGAAATTCTGTTGGTAGGATGATAAACCTAATAAACAAAAATAAAAAGTTATGAAAAAAAAAAACAACACTGAAAGCGTATGTGTAATATATAGAAGAATGTGCATATTAAATTTAATTGTCAGAATTTTGGCTGTATCAAAGTACAAAGTATTAAGGCCCAAAGTATGTAACTAAATGTTAATGATTAGGTTTTTCTTTTAGACTATTAAAAGTCAATTTAAACTTAATGCTGAAAAGAACACCTGTGACTAAGCAGTCAAGAGTCCCAGTTGGGGTGAGGTTCCTTGTGTAGGGAGGCTGTCGATGTGCCGGAGTTCTGTGATGTGGGGAAAAAAAAATACAAACAGAAAACTAGCATTTTCCTAGAACTCTGTATTAAAATGAAAGCATGTTTTATTCCTAAGCATTTATCTTGTGTTTTTTCCTGATCTAAGTTGACCTGTATTTTATACATTTTATTTTGACTTATTTGATCTTGATTTTTTTCAGGTCTTAGCATTGATCGAAGATTTTGCTGCAAGATATGTAAGAACCCTTTTGCAAACCAATGGTCACACACTGGTGAGAAGCCGTTTCCATGTCTACAATGCGGCAAACGTTTTGCTTCAAAGTCAGGTGTAAATAGGCACATGGCTACACATGTTAAGAAGGATTGACTACAAATGAGCCTACAGTGTAGAATACAGTGTGAAATAGTGAGGTATGAAAACAAGAGATAAGTGAACAGGTGACACGTGTAACATGTGGCAAATATGGAAATGTGAAAATATTTTTGAAAAAAAAAATAATGCAAATATGCATATATACATACATACATACATATATATACATACATACATACATACATACATACATACATACATACATACATACATAAATACATACATACATACATACATGTACATACATACATACAATCATACATACATACACACACATACATACATACATACACACACACACACACACACACACACATACATACGTACACACACATACATACATACATACATATACATACACACATACATCACACATACATACAATCATACATACATACATACACACACACACACACACATACATACATACATACACACACACACATACATACGTACACACACATACATACATACATTCACATATATACATACATACAATCATACCTACTACATTATATTTATTTATTATGCTGTTGTTAAATAAATGTTAAACTGTTTATTATGATTATGACTTTTTTCAGTTATATTTCTACTCCCATATTTTAATTTTCAATTATAATTCACATTATTTAACGTTAAAGAGTTCTATATTTCTACTCATGTATTTCATTTTAAACTGAGTGTGCTCTAATTATGTTTAACTTAAGGTAGAGCAAGTGTAATGCTGCAATTCTAATTGAAGAGTTTCAAACATATGGTTAAAACACTTTAAAACTGGGGCTTGAGGGTTCAAGTCCCAGTGGGGGCACACATGGTTAACTTTTTTTCCCCTACTTTTTCACTTTGACACTTGTTTCTACATCACCCTACCAGATGTAGAATAAATGTTTAGTTGTTAGTATTGTTGTTTTTGTAAGTGAATTTTAATTGAATTATTTGTGCTTACAATTTTAGAACCTGATATATGCAAAGTCTAAAAAAAATCAAAACCATGTGGTTAAATTATTTTACATTTAGCAGCATTAATCAAAATATTTTGTAGAACATTTTGGGCAACTCTGAAATAAATCATTTGGCTGTCAGGAGCTTGGTGACTTTTTTTTTTTTAAATAAAGCACAGTCAAAAAGGGAAAACAGCCTAAAACGTGTTGAGGTTGTAAACCATTAATTATGTATATGGGATCGTTTGAGTCAAACCAATCCACTAACATGTTAGATTTGTTTGTCTAATGCTTTAGCTTGTTTCCAAACGATACTCAATAGCAAAACACTAAAGAGGATATAATGTAATACTTGGAGTTTTCTTATTTCTAAAAAGAGGAGACACCTTAAATACCAAAAAAATACCCATAAACTCATGCCCTTAAATGTGGCATAAACATCAAAGGATACAACAAATTAGTTGCGTTGATTTTCTATATACTGCATGGTCAATTACACTTGCTTTACCTTAATTGTATTCGGCGCAGTATGATCTATCAAGTGTCGGTGTGCCGTCCAAAAATACAAATTAACAATAAACATATAAACAACCCATAAACATTGTGTACATGTAAAAAATGTATTAAGTAAACCTGGTGTTAACAAAGTTTGTTAAATGTAGGTGTATTGAACATATGTATGTAGAATGGTAATTATTATGTGTTTAACTTAAATGCAATATGTGTACATATATGATAAAATATGTTAAATTTGTGTATAAGAAATGGACATATATCCAAAGAGAAAACAGTACAATTTTCTAAAGAGTGTGTATTAACAATACTGCATGAAAACTAAATGAATAAATGTATTTAAGTTTGTGTTTTGACTAAAAGCACAATAATATTTATTTATCTTGTATCAGAATTACACATTTAAATTATTGCATGTATGACAAAAAATGTAAAACATGATTGAATGAAAATTGTGCCAGAAATACACGATATGAACAAGGCTTAAGAATTGAACAAGAATGTGACTGCATACAGGTGTGTACTGTACACACATGTCTGCTCTACAAGAGTGCGTACTCTACATGAGTGTAGTGTACATGAGTGTGCACTATACATGAATGCATACTGTACATAAGGACATGCATCCTACAAAATATGTTTTGTTCTTTAAAATATATATCAAGTTTCAACTAGGTGTGCACTAAAGATGGAAAACTAGTTTCTTGTGAATTTTTATTATAAAAGTAGGTGTGAACACAATATAAACATGCATATTTGTAGTCCCCTTATTTTTATGACCAGACCTAGTAACACATACAGTAGAGTGTCCTAGTACAAGAACCTTCATCTGTCTTCAATTTTAAACCACAGAATAAAAGTCTTAGAAGTGTAAGCTGGGGCGGATCCAGAAAATGTTTGGGCAGGGTATGAATCCAGACCCATTCAACTTTATCGCAGAAAATACTAGATATATATACATAGTAAGGGACACAGACTTCGACCTAAGCAGTCAACAGACAAAATCTACTTTAAAAGCTTAGTTTTTTTTAAGCTTACCTGTATAAGTTTTCACAACTCTTTTACCTGGTTGGTATGGGGGGATGCATCCCCCATCCCCCACCTTGGATCCATCCCTGCCCCTCGCTTACACTTGGAAATACCAGGATAGTTTCACAAGCAGTTGGTCCTGTGTCAGGATAATATGAAAGGTGTGATAATATGGGCAGGTGTGATAATATGAGTAGGTGTGATAATATGGGCAGGTGTGATAATGTGGGTAGGTGTGATAATATGGTCAGGTGTGCTAATGTGGGCAGGTGTGATAATATGGGTAGGTGTGATAATATGGGCAGGTGTGATAATGTGGGCAGGTGTGATAATATGGGTAGGTGTGATAATATGGGTAGGTGTGGTATCATGTACATTGTGTGCTATCACACTGAAAGCTAAACTGCTCTGATTTAGTGAACATCATCTCCTGAAAACGGATTGATTGTAGGCATGATGATATATCCATCATACAAGTTACTGTATGTGTAGAAATTACAGGGAAACTTGATTCAGTTGCTATTTTTGTAAAATTTGTTAAATAACTGTTTAATTTTTTATAAAATTGTATGGAAGTACCATTGTGAATAATTGTTTCACACAAATGGTTTATTATTTCTGCATATTGCAGAGCATGATACCATAATAGACATCGAATGTCTTTATTTTCTGTATGTTAGCTTGCCAGAAAATATTGTAAAAATGCATATTCCAGTCTGGAATTATACATGTATATATAAATTTTTAAATTTGACATTTATTGTTGTCTTGTTATTTGCTTAAAAGTATTGTACATGTTTGTTATATTTGTACACTCTCGTTAAGATTGTAAGTAACACCTTTCAGCTTCAGTTATGTAGTAAAGTTGATTTAGAATGAGGGTATTTGGTCATTCATACTTACACTCTTTTCACATGTAAATTCTTCACTCTAAACCTGCTAATCATGGCTCTATTAGGCTAGTAGTGTAGATCTAAATCAGCCAGCTTTCTGCTCGGAGGTGTCGTTTTTTCATCAATAGTATTCGATGCTTTGTCTCTGTTATTATTCAAACCTTTACATAATCTATAACATAAATAATATCAGGCGTGTAGCTGCTTGTACTCCAAATACACAGTTGCGTATACACATTGTCCATGATTTACCTAGTAACGTAATTTGTAGAGTGTCGGATCCAGGTACGGAAGATTACTGGCTCAATCCGGGGCATGGTAGTGGTATAGCTCCCTTGCTAATGCTCAAGCAAATATAAGGGTAGTTCCATGGCTAGTTGGCTCGGTGTCATGATAATGTGACTGGGTGTGGTATCATGCCAGGTGTTCACGGTATGATATGCACTATGAGGCAGCACTACATCTGCTTCAAGTGGATAACGTCTCCAGATAACTGAAATGCTGTTGCTGGAATGATAAACCCAATAAACAAAGAAACAAACATTCAGGCGCAGTAGTTTCTGAAATTTCCGTTTGAAAGTTAACTGAAACATCATATTAACACAGGTTTAGTAACACATGCCCAGTGTTCATATTATCAATGCAACTTGCAAGTAATGTTTCATCTAAACAAACGTTGCTTTTATCTGTAAATCTCAGCAAATGTTGTTGCTGATGTTGTTTTTACCAGTAAATGTTACATTTTTCTTGGAGACAAAAATAAATCTTTGGAACAAACCTTTGAGAAAATTTATATTTATAATAATATACGTAGATTGTAAATAAAACTTTGTGGGTGTTTTGAAGTGCTACACAAAATAAAAATATTTTCATTTTTTAACCTTGTTTTTGGTAATTCCTTTGGAAAAAACACTTAAGACTGAAGCAGAGGCGTAAAATTGAATCTTAATAATTGAGATAAGAATTTGATAAAAAGGTTGAGCGCTTTTCTAAAAAAAATAAGCAAATTGAATTTATTATATTTCTAATATAAAGTATATGAAAATACCTCTCACAAGCATTATAAATAAAACATTTCTTTCATTTCTAAAATAGGGAATTATTGGTAAAAAAGAATAGATTCACAAGTACATTTTGTAATAAAATACATGTTGTTCAGACAGAAAAATGTATTTTTTTTTTCTTGACGGAAACATTACACGTATTCCCAAAATGTTTTAATTATCTTGTTGTTTCTTAAATAATTTAATAAAGATGATTTTGTTATTTATAACAATGTCTGGAATTGGTATTTATACCCATATCTGGAATTTAAAACATCTCATTTTAATTTCTGGAATGCATATATAGAGTTTATCTGCGAAACTGCTTTGGGGTTTTTAAATAACTGTTGTAAAATATTCCTGTTCTAAAATATTCCAATTTCTTATGCAAATGTAGCACTGTTCTACAATATCCATAAGTTAACAATTACTCTGTCCGGTAGTTCTACCCTGACGTAAGTCTAGTGTCTTCCTCCACAAATAATTAGTTGGATGTCGCCAATATGACCATAATTGTGTCAGTGAGATGTAACAAAAAATGTTAAAAACTAAGTTTTTCTTAGAAAACTGAACATTTGTCGCATTTTCTTTGATACAAACATAAGACACATAAAATAATATCTAAATATTAAAATCAATAATATCAATATTAAGATCAGTCAGGTTTCTCAAGGTTAACTGAACATCTGTCACATATACACTCATTCAGGCACAGTAGTTTCTGAAATTTCCATTTGAAAGTTAACTGAAACATCATGTTGACACGACCAGCCGCAATAGCTCAAGTGGTAGAGCGTCAGCTTGCGGATCGGGAGGTCACAGGTTCAAACCCCGGCTGGGTCAAACCAAAGACTTTAAATTGGTAGTGGTGGCTTCCCTCTTAAAGCTCTGATCTAAAGTGACTTGTCAGTCCCTGGGCACCTCATAAGTGCCCCTGTGCTATAATCGTTGAAATGTCACTGCATAGTATCAGCAAAATGCTGGCAAATCAACTTCCATCCTCATGTTGACACAGGTTTAGTTACACACGCCCAGTGTTCATGTTGTCAATGCAACTTGCCAGTAGTGTTTCACCTCAACAAACGTTGCTTTTACCTGTAAATCTCAGTAAATGATGTTGTTGATTAATTACTCTGTGCCTGCTAAGGACAGGTTGCTTGAGTAAATTATCAGTATGTCTTGTTATCTTGTTGCATGGAGTTGTGAGAAGGCAATTACAAAAAGTAGACCAGACCTGGTAGCGCAATCGGTAAAGCGTGGGCTCCAGATACAGGAGGCCCTAGGTTCGATCCCGGGCCGCAACATAATAAAGTCGTTAAAAATGGTAGTGGCATGGCTCCCTTGCTAACACTCAAGCAAATATAAGGGTAGTTCCACGACTGGTTGCCCCGGTGTTAGGATAATGTGACTGGGTGTGGTATCATGCCAGGTGTTCACAGCATGCTATACATGGTCAAGGCAGAGCTATATCTACTTCAAGTGGGCACTGTCTCCAGATAACTGAAATACTGTTGGTGGGACGATAAACCCAATAAACAAACAAAAAGTAGAATTAGTTATTAAATATGTAGCATAGTAGCCAAGAAAGAAAAAAGAAAAGCATATATTAGCCAAAAACCAACCCTAAAGCAACTTTATAAAATCTTGTATACTGGCACATTTCTATATACATCACTTTTCTTTGTAAATTTAAATTGTGACCAATAAATTCAACCTGTCAAAGAGGGGGAAAAATCAACCAATCAAAGAGGTCAATAAATTTTACCAATCAGTGACTCAATCAAAGAGGCCAATATTTTTTACAACTCGAAGTGACCAATAATCAGAGATGTCATTAATTTCAACCAATCATAATGGCCAATAATTTCAAGCACTTTAAGTAGCCAGTAATTTCAACCAATCAAAGTGACCAATAAAATTAACCACTCATAAATTAATTTCATGTCACTTCAGTAGCTGAATATGTTTATAAACCATGTGTCTCACTGTTACATGTATATAAATATATACATTTAGTAATTGATAATTTAAAATAATTTTAGCAGATTGTATGCAAACCTTGTAACTGAAAAGTGTTTTTCTTTTCTTTTATCAGATCACCTAATGGCAGTTCTGCAGAAGAATATTCCAAAAAGCAGTAGGAGGAGTATGGGTGGGCATACAGTTGAAACTCCGCCCATAGCAGACCTTAACTTGTCTATTAACCAATGCCACTTCTGCAACAAGGTGTTCACCCGCCCATCCCACCTTACAAGGCACCTGCGATGCCATACAGGGGAGAAACCATTCATCTGCCGAGTCTGTTCACGGGGTTTCTCAGAAAAATGTAACCTAAAGACGCACATGGTGATGCATATTCGACCGGACATGAAGTGATACAAGAAGCAGGAACATCATGATATTATAACAGACAGTTACTCCTCCCACTTAGAGTTACTCCTCCCACTTAGAGTTACTCCTCCTACTTTGATAGCATGTATTCCATTTCTATCCTAGGTGATAGGCTCACAAGTAGTATCACTGACAAAAAAACCCAACATATTTCTTATTTTTGTTAGTAAAGACAGTCAACCAGTTAATTTGAGTGGATAATCTGGTTTATGCAAATTGACAGTTAAGGAACAGCCAATCAGAAATCGGTTTATTCCAGACAATTAACACTTAGAACCATCTGGTGAAATGAAATGTGTGGAATTGAGACTTTTTCGTTTGCTGGAAGAACAATATGTGATTAAAAAAAGGTTTAGTGAAGTGATAGGACTTTTTTTTTGTCCTGAAATCTTTTATTTTTTCAATTTACATTTTGCATTTTTATTAGATAAACTACTGTTACAGTGTATTTAATAGAGAGAAGACAATTATTTATCTTTGTGTTATGATGGCGTCACAGGCACTGACTTGTTTATTTGAGTGATGTTTTCCCATCATACATCCAAGTAATGATTCGTGAATTATTCTTATTGGGAATTTCCTTCTAAGAGTTATGGTTCCTGATATCTGGAGCAGGATCTCTATGAATTTGTGACAAAAATGTCAGTAATGGGGTTACACACCAAGGCCATCATGATGTCTTAGTTGTACCTGGTATGTGTCACCTTACTTGACCTCTGTGAATACAGAGGGACGCCCGTAGCATAGTGGTAGAGTCACCGACTTGGAACTCCTCTGACTGCTTTGCCTCTCACCGCATTGGTTCAAGTCCTGTTCAGGGTGAAGGACTTAATGTGAGAAGGTCTTTCAGCTGACTTGCCTTACTTTTCCCTTACTTGTTGGAAACACCATGAGGGTTCATTCAATCAAGTCCATGCATAGGTTAGAAGAAGTAGGCAGTGTATAGCAACTCCGGGTATAGGAGGCGTCGAGTTTGATCCTGGACGGCAACATCCCAAAGTCTTTATAAATGGTAGTGTTATTGCTTCCTTGCTTACACTTAAGCACAGATAAGGTTAGTTCCAATACTGGTTGTCCCGGTGTCAGGATAATGTGACTGAGTGTGGTATGTCAGGTGTCTACAGCGATATACAATGTAAAGGCAGCACTATATCTGCTTTCGGTGTGCCGTAAAACCCAAAATACAAATACAAATACTATATCTGCTTCAAGTGGACACCGTCTCCAGACTGTTTGTAGGATGATAAAACCAATAAACAATAAACCAATTTAAGAGTAACAGGCTTAGTGCTGGTAATACTATCCACATAAACTATCCTGTTGTATCTCTGTGTAACACAATATATATATAACATAACTTTGTATGGCATTTCAATAAACCTTATAAACATAATGTTTTTATTTATTCATTGTGTCATGAAATTTCATAAAAATAGTAATTTGATGTGTGTTGAAATGGATCCATGGGTGAGCTTGCTTATGCGTCAATTTGTTAAAGCTCCTCTTTTTATTGTAAATAATTTTAAACTTTTTTTTAATTATTTGTTCAAACATGTACATATTTAAGAAAATTAATGGTAACAACATTTGTTAAAAGAAAAAATTCTAAGTCTTTGTTGAATATTAACCAATTTGATGACATTGTTTCTTGCATGGTCCTTATCTCAAGCTGACTGTTTTAGCCGCTCAAAGTCATTAAACTGAAGTATTCCCATGCAAGAGGAAAAAACAATTGCTTCAAACTGATTACTTTTACTTTCCAGCTCAGCTGAAGTTTAACTGTATCTTACCTCACAGATTTAGTTTCCTGTGATTTCTATATACCCATTTCACTACCAAGTCAACAAATTTAATTTTTGAACTATACCTCAGCTCACAGAATATGTTTCTCTGTTTTCTATATACCCATTTCACTTCCAAGTCAACAAATTTAATTTTTGAACTATACCTCAGCTCACAGAATATGTTTCTCTGTTTTCTATATACCCATTTCACTTCCAAGTCAACAAATTTAATTTTTGAACTATACCTCAGCTCACAGAATATGTTTCTCTGTTTTCTATATACCCATTTCACTTCCAAGTCAACAAATTTAATTTTTGAACTATACCTCAGCTCACAGAATATGTTTTCTGTGTTTCTACCTACCTATTTCTTTTTAAGTCAGGAAGTTTAATTTTTAAACTATACCTTAGCTCCTAGAATTAGTTTCCCTGTATTTTCTATGTACCCATTTCTCTTCCATGTCAACAAATTTAATTTTTGAACTTTACCTCAGCTCACAGAATTAGTTTCCTGTGTTCTATATACCCATTTCACTTTAAGTCAGGAGATTTCATTTTTGAACTATACCTTAGCTCACAGAATTAGTTTACCTACTTTTCCTCTCTTAAACCTTTCACCTTTTCGTACAAGCCACAATCTAATTGTAATGTCTGGGTTTTAAATGCTAGACTCAAAGCATATATATTTATTGTACTGGTAATCATATTTGCATGATAAAAACAAACATGTATGTGTACAAACTTTCTCTAATATATTTTTTTCTCTTTTTCAGTTGTGCTCCCATGCTTACAGTCTAGACCCAACTTAACTCATACTGCGCAGTTGAATCAATATACAGCCAGAAGTAGTTCCCCACAGTTAACTTGCACTCATTGTGGGAAAAGTTTCCAGAGATTGCTACATTTACAGAATCACATGCGCACACACACGGGCGAGAAACCGTTCGAGTGTAACGTCTGCCATCGAAGGTTTAACGTGAAAGGCAATCTGAAGAACCATATGATAACACATATCAAGTTTAATACCTGATGGATGAACATTGGGGTTTCTGTGTAACTTTTTTTTTACATTAATCAAGTTAATTACTGTGAGGTGTGGGGGTATTCATATGATAATATGTATCAAGTTTAGTACTTGATGATGACTTATGAACAATAATTTGTGTATAAATTCATAAACAATGTGTGACTTTTTATGCTCCCCAAAATAAGGTGAGCTTATATTCACCACCTTGTCTGTCCGTCCTGTTCATTTGTTCGTTCGTCCGTCTGTCATAATTTTGTCTGGAGCTGTAAGAAGTGTCAACATGAAACTCCATTGGTAGATAGATCTTAATGAGGAGAAGTGCACTGTACAAGAACCATAACTATCTTTTGCATAGTGTAGGAGTTATTTCCCTTTTTTATTTTCCATACTCTAATTATTAAAACACACATACTTGAAATAAACAAAGCCCTTTTGGAACTAGTGTTTTTTCAGAGATTCTTTTGTTTTATATTACTGTGTTGGAGTCTGCGGTCTAGTGATTAAGATATTGGATTCTGGATTGGATTGTCCTGAGTTCAAATCCCCAACTGACCACAAGGTGTTTGTCCTTGTGCAAGATTATTTTGTTACTGAGGACTGGTTCTATCCAGAAAATAAGGAGTCAAGATGGAAATGTATGTATCTGTATATAAGTTGAAACAACTTGTTTCCTAATCTTCTATAAAGAAAATTAAAATTTAATTTGTGGTGAAGGACTTCTTACAGAATCAACGATTACACCTTTAAAGGTGGTATTGGTTAGTTTGGTCCAGTTTTTTTCTTTTCAAACAACCATATAAATATTTGTTACCTGAAAAGATCACGTGAAATTCTGTTTATTTATGTCCTATGTCTTTGTGAGAATGTAGCATAACACCCCACTTGTCATTACACATAGGTATTTCCTATTTGACTAACACATCACAGATAGCTATTTTTACTAAGAAAACCATGTGGTCACTTTCTTTGGAGATCAGCTTACATCGTTAATCGGGTAATTCGCTGTGATGTTGGTATCAATTTTTAGGAGAAATATCTGTCTTGTTCATTTAAATATTTGGAAAGAATCAACATTCAGGGCTTCTGTTCTCACTTAGCACTGTCTTTTAATGGAGAAATGAGGTAGTGTATAATATTTATTTTGACTAAAGAAATTAGGCCCAAATTCCCTAAAACAAGGGGTAAGGTTTTAAGAATGGGGTACATTGGTGAAATGGAAATTGTTTCCCTTGTTAGTTAATATCCGAGGTATTCCAAACAGTTGGTAGGTCCTTTTAGTTGGCATTTTTGGACTTTATCGCCTGTTCTTTTGTAGATATTGCAATTACAAACTGAAGTTTCGTACTTTTGTGTAAATATAAGCATAAAATCCATTTAAATACTTTTACAGATATGTTATTTAAAATGAAAATGAAAGTGTTTCTTGATGTTAACCTGGGTATCACAAGAACGGCAGAAAAGTCAACGTACACTCCAAAGAGTACAAGCATAAAAAACGAGTAGAACAAATGAAGGACCTACTTGCATTTAGGTATTATACAGGGGAGATTATTCATTAATGTCTCTCATTGTATTCGACATAGACATACAGTCTGATACCACCTGTAATGCTGAATACTTGATTATAAATATTAAGTTCATTGTGTGTGTTTTTATCACTTATTATTCTTCTGGGAAATGACAACCTTAAATTTCACATGATTATACATATCACATTTACAGCTTGATTTTGAATACAAACTTGTAAAGACCACCCACAGGATAGGACTAAAGTGGTCTCTTAATGCAACATGAGTTTTTTTTGTGTGAGAACCACAACTAAAATTGGCAAATTGTGTTTGTATAATTACTACATTTACTACATTTACTTAGATGATGATGAAGATGAGGCTGGAAATGATGATGATACATACACATCTTAACTGACATGTTTTATAATTTGTGTGATGAAAACAGCAAAAAACATACCTACCACGATCTAGTGATAAATAATTTAACTCTTGTGTGTGTGTGTTTGTATTGAAAAATGTCAATAAGCGTTGTCTTATGGCCACAAAATGTCTTTTTACCAGACCTGGTAGTGCAACCGGTAGATCGTTGGCTCCAGGTATGGAAGGCCCTGGGTTGCGACATTCCAAAGTCAAAAATAGCAAATGTAAGTTCCACGACTAGTTGGCCTGGTGTGTGTCAGGATAATGTGACTGGGTATGGTATCATGTCAGGTGTTCAGGGCATGCTATACACAATGAGGGCAGCACTATATCTGCTTCAAGTTGACACGGTCTCCAGATAACTGATATACTGTTGGTGGAATGATAAACCCAATAAACAAATGAAAAAACATTCAGGTACAGTACTTTCTGAAATTTCCGTTTGAAAGTTAACTGAAACATCATGTTGACACAGGTTTAGTAAACCAAACAAACAAAATGTCTCATCATTGTTGATTTTCATAGGTTGACTTGTGCCCCTAAATAAATTTGAAAACTATGCTATCCAGATAATAGATGCGGGTGAATGCTATCCCTGATTTGAAACTAATCCGGTACTTGTTGGATGTAAAAAGAAATTGGTATCGACAGATGTTTGGTCAGACATGTCTCAGTTATGCTGAGAATTGGGAACAAAAAACATTTAAAGCATTAAAAGTTTAAAACACATTTTATACATACTTAATTACTTTATTGTGTCATTTCAGTTGCATAAATGTATATACATATTTGTTACATGTTACACATGTGTATTATTTTAATAAATGTGTTTATGTATTGTATAATGTATAAATTTGTAAACTCTTGTTATTTTTATTTTATAAGGACCAAATCAGATTTTTATGATTGATTTGTCTTATTTTATCTTGGACATTTGAAAAATGTATTCTAAACTAGGTCATGAAATTTCTTACTTTAAAATTGCTTCTTAAAATTTTCTCAAGTTCCTGATCCTGCAGCTACTGATTGGTCAATTTGAGTCTTACACCATCATCAAGCAATCATCTGATTGGTCAATTTGTGTCTTACACCATCATCAAGCCTGCATCTGATTGGTCAATTTGAGTCTTACACCATTGTCAAGCATGCATCTGATTGGTCAATTTGAGTCTTACACCATTGTCAAACATGCATCTGATTGGTGAGACTTTTGTCATAAACGATGCTGCTTTTTCTGAAAAATAGGTTGAAATTAAACAACAAGGTACATTATACTTGGAAAACAGTCCAGCTTAATGTTTTATATCTTTGGTCTATATTTCACCCAAGTGGGTAGAGTCACTGACTTGAAACTCCTCAGCCCCTCACTGTGTGGGTTCGAGTCCTGGTCGGGGCAAAAACTTTGTTGTGGGGAGGTTTTCCAGCTAACCTGCGGTGTGCCAGTGGTTCTACCTAGTTATAAGTCTGGGTTCTTCCTCCACCAATAATTAGCTGGACGTCGCCAATATGACCATAATTGTCGGTGCGATGTAACAACAACAAAAAATTGGTCTATATTTTGTCTGTAGGAGTCAACAAATAGGCATAATAATCATTTATAATGATTGTATCAGTATCTGTATTTCAATTTTAGAATGAATGGAAGTGATAGATTTATTTAGTTTTGTAATATAATAGATGCTAGGGATGTTTGCGGTGGATGCTAGGGGCAGTTGTTAAAGATGTTTGCTAGGGATGGTTGTTTGTTAGGAACGGTTGTTGAAATTGATTGCTATGGGATATTAGTGGCTGGGGATGGTTGCTAAAAGAGATTGCCATTGGTTGCAGGTTGCTTTGGCCATTGGTTGCTAGGAGTGGTTGTGAGGTATATTTCTTAGATTCCTTCTTGAATATAAGGATTTTTCTGAATTGTAAAGAAAATAGTGTTGTTTTTTTCTCAATGACTGAGTTTTATTTTCAGAAAGTCTTTGTTGTGTTATTTCATTTGAAAAGGTCTGAGTCTTAAATTCACCAATCATAAATAAGGCAATGTGATGACCTGAAACTCAAATCATTTCAATTTTATTACAGTTAAGGCAAGTCTAACATTTACAGAGGGTACAGTGTTGCACACATATCCAAACTTGGCATCTTCAATATTTGGAGAAAGTGTCCTTAAAGTTTTATGACTTTGGTAATTCTGATATAAGAATTAATGCTAACCTAAGAAGTGGGAACTGGTTTGTAACTTCTCAGCTCCTCACCGCTGAGATTCGAGTCCTGGCCGTGTCAAGAATTTTCATGTGGAGAGGTTTTTTCGGGTTAACCGGGTGGTTTTACCCAGTCATAAGTTAGGGGTCCTCATCTTGATGCAGCAAGGTGCTGTTTTGTTAACTTCCATTTCACTTGTAGCCTGAAAGGTCTTTCACCTTGCTTTCTTGTAGACCAGGACTTTCTCAGATAAAGTTTGAAAACATTGAAATATAGGGCTGATAAGTTTAGGCTTATAATTGTGTTCAGGAGTTTGTGTAAATTTATTTCACCAAAATGGAATCTTTAGGTTTTGTTTGTTATGTAACTTGATTAAATATTTTATACCTGTGATTAATGAAATGCAGGTATATAAAATAACATCAAATAAATCTAGATTTGTATGTCTGACTTTGATTTGAAATTACTGTTTTATTGATAGATGTTTGTGTTAAAATAGTTTGAACTTAAAGCGACTTGGTCCCAGTTGGTCTATTTATTACTGTTTGAGCAATTACACTTAAACAGTTTGGTAGAAACAATGTGTTGCTTTAGTGTATGAAAATTCACGGAGAATATGCAAGGCTGAGCAACATTTGTAACACTGCAGCCCCCTTTTCTGTATGGGATCTACCTTCAAAGATAAATCATCACAGCCCCTTCTGTCTGTTAGCTTCCTTTACCATGACAATGTCAGTGTATGTCAATATCATCAAAACTGTGTCTGTGTGGAATATCTAAAACAATTTTACAAACTCATATATTGTTTTATTTCTGAGACATCCTTGCTGTACATAGTCATTGTTAATATACATGCATGCTGAAATAGAATAATAACATTAATGTAGTTTATTAAAATTGTCAGTAATTGTTCTGTCATGCATTTCCCTGTTGTTTTTTCATCTGCCCAATCTTAAACTTCACTCGTATTTTACTTTTCAACTTAGTTCTCTTGAAAACTTACTGTATATCTAGACTTACTTAAAAACTTGCCTAAAATGTGTTTTACCATTTTCTCCATACATACGCCATTTACGTCTCTCCCCACTATCATTCATACTTACGCAATATTACGCTTCTCCCATAAATTGGTGATTTTACGTTCCCCTTTGAAATAAAGTGAAAGACATCGACGGTGAACCTTTTGTTATGATGTACGTGTACTAACATGCATGCACGCATAATCAATTAGATACATATTTTAAAGTAATGCGTCTCTACAACAACAGCACTTCTTATGATGTCATATTTAAGATCGTGGTTTGTTTGGAATGATAAACTCAAGTAACAGACACTAAACAAAATCACAAGGTCTATTACTTCTTACACCAGATGAAAGTATTCTACAAAAGCGAACATGCCACACCTTTTATTTATAAATCATAGTTCTTGGTTTCTTTTTTAAGTTAATGTAAGTTGAACAAAAAACATGCCATTACCATGAACAATCAACAATTCTGGAATTATTTCAACTGTGGTAATGACATAAATAATATAAAATCATGTTTCCATTCATGTAAAAAATGTATTTGCAGATGCATCTAAGATTGGCAAAATGGGTATTGTTTTTTATTTTATTTTATGTGAATGTCATCTATTCACAAAATGCTTAAAACATTGAAAGCATCCCACTTTAATTTGAGTTTAATCAGCTTGTAAGCTAATACTACTGTTTTTATCTTTCAGGAGCTATCCCACTGTCAAGGGAAGTCCCCAGTTCGATCCCTGGTCAAAACTGTGTCACGTGTCCAGTGTGTGGCAAATTATTCATGAACAATTCGTGGTTCCAGCGCCATATGAGAATTCACACGGGAGACAAGCCATTTGAGTGCAATATTTGTGGCAAGAAGTTTGCACAGAGCAGCAATCTGTATAGTCACATGAGAGGTGTGCACACTGTGGCTATCAAGAAATAGAACTGTTTGAGTGCAATATTTGTTGTAAGAAGTTTGCACAGAGCAATGAGGTGTGCACACTGTGGCTATGAAAAAATAGAACTGAAATCAGGCCAAACTGAGATGTACTATACCTCAGGTAGTTCGATATTGCACCGTCTCATGAGAGGCGTACACATTGTTGGTATCAAGAAATAGAATTGGAATCAAGCCAAACTGAGATGTACTATATCTCTGGTAGTTCGATATTGCACCGTCTCATGAGAGGAGTACGCATTGTTGGTATCAAGAAATAGAATTGGAATCAAGCCAAACTGAGATTAACACTGTTCCTGTTCGTTTCTCATTGTACACTCACGTGGGACGCGTGCACACTGTGGATACCAAAAAGACAAAAAAAGCTGGAATTCAATGTGAGATCAACAATAACACTGATTGTTCGACATTGAACAGTCATATTTGAGAATTCTACACTGCCAACCAAGGAACACTATTGAAACCATCTTTTCACCTAGAATCGACATTAAAAACAGCATAATTATGTGAGACCACAAATGCAAAATAATATAGCATTGTCTAATTCTGTTAAGTTCCTCGGCAAAACGATACATATACCCGATATGGATGTACAGCCAAACACCACATCGTAATGTCAATGTTCGTATATTCATGGGTGAACGTATACAAAAACTTTACGTTTAAAATCTTGTGTCATTCATCGTACATAAAACGTAGACTTCATGAAACAAACTTTAGGCCTGTCATGCTCTTACCAAAATATCTACTTAAAGAAATAAACCTAAGATTATTGACCTGATCATGATATGTGGGTGCGTGTGTTTGTGACGAGTGGGTGTTGCGTTAAAGGTGGTATTCGACAGTTTTGACCAAAATTCTTTTAATTAAACAACCAAATAAATTATTACCTTAACAGATTTCGCAAAACACTGTTTATTGCTGTCCGACACCTGTGTGAAAAGTTAACCATGGCGACACAATCGTCATTGCAAAAAAAAAATTATTTTCTATCTGAGCCACGCTGCACTGTTACCTATTTTAAACTAAGAAAACCACGTGATCATTCATCCTTAGCTCATTTACGTCATCTGCTATGACGTCGATGCCTATTTTTAGCAGGAATCCCAAACGTTCTTATTTATAGCTTTAAAAAGACTAAATTTTTAGAACTTAATAAAGAAAAGGATCTTCTCAGTGCTGAATCCTAGGTTATAAAATATATAGCAGCAGTTAAGGATATTCTCAAACATGATTGGTCAGTTTTATTTAGCAATAAAAAATAGCCAATCAAAGTTGTTGTTTGAACATTTTTGAACTTGAGAGAACTTTCTCAAGCATTTTATTGGTCAAAATTATAAAGGGATGAGAAAAAAAATCTCACCAATCAGATATTCAAGATTGGCATTGGACACGAGTTCAAAGTTGAATAAACACCGATTAGCAGAGTCTATTGCCTTTTTTACAGAAAATATTTGTCAATTGAGCATTAACAGAACCTTAACATATAAATGATAAGCTGAAGCATAATCTTCACTAAGCAATGGCCCTGGAAGTGAAGCATAAACAGGTCTCCAGACAGATGTTCAGTGGTGTATAGCTTTGTCAAAGTTCCTTTGAAAATGGTATTCATTAATCCATGCGTTTCTGTTTGTTTAGGGGTTTGTTTGTTTTTTAATTGAAGAAAAAAAAAATGGTTAAAAGATTGCAAAATTTTGCTCCCTAAAAATCCAACAAAACTAGGAAAAAGGAACATAACTTCATGCACATTGAGGAGTCTAGCTTGTCAGATTGTATTGAATTGTCTCCCTTGTTTAGATGGTTTCTGTTTTTTTTGTTTATAAAGAGGCGTTATTACCTCCCTCTTGGGTAGGTTTATGGTACAGAGTTACTGTAGAAAAACGTTTGATTTTTTCCACCTTTTGAATATGGAAAATTTCCCAGGCTGTATCATGCACATTATAGTGTATGTAGTTGAATTAGGTCAGAATGGTTAAAGTTTTTGTTTTTTATAGTGAAAACTACTAAAAAAAACACTAAGAATTCATCATATGTACAGTATATGAAAATACCTCTTCCCAAGAAAGGTAACTGATATATGTCATTTGATTTTATTATGAAGTATTATTTGACCCATTGTAATGTGGGCTTTGGTAAGTGGTCACCTTTCCAAAAGATCTAGCTACATGTGTTCATCATATGACCGGTTTCTCAACATTTTTAATGTAGATAATAGTAATATTGTAGCATAATATAATGAAAAATTAACAACGAAAATCGAGATTTAAAAAAAGAGTGAAAATATAACAAAATATAATGAAAAATAAACAATGAAAATCGAGATTTAAAAAAAAAAGTGAACATATAATAAAAGATGGATGGATATATATATACATTTATATATATATATATATATATATATATATATATATATATATATATATATATATATATATATATATATATATATATATATATGAACTGTTTTCACTTCTATTTTAAGTTTTGTAAACATTTTCACGAACTATGATTTAGGTATATGAATACTTGTATTATTCTTATTACTTTTAATTGTGCAAGTGTCAACTTGGAGAAATTAGTCGCAAAGGCGAAGTATTGTGTTTGTGTTGCAAAAGAATTGAAAATAAATGATAGATAGCCATTATCGTGTTGTCGTCTTTTCTTTCATTTTTTGTTCCTATGATAGCTGTTTTGTTCGTTTACTCTTTTCTTGTGTTTCTCTGATAGCTGTTATGTTATTATACTCACTTCTTGCCCATCAACATAATAAGTGCAGGTATAATTCAAGACAAAATATTTTTATTATTCTTAACCACTTGCAAATCCTGTTAATTTTGCTTATCTGCTTACAGCAAGTACATCTACAATATCAGGCAAATAATAGTAATATGCATCTAACATAAATTCAGACACGAGAAATAATATCATATTGAAAAGCGGATTAAGTTTTATTTGACGAACATTTTTGACTTTTTTGTATATGTAATCGCCATCAAAATAAGTGCGAGAAATCAATGAAAAATGTGCCTGTGTTTGTTTTGGATCACGATTTCTTAATAGATTTATATATTTATTAAATATCATCTCTCAAACAGATGAGAGTCGTTTGTTCACATGTTTGCTTAACATAAAATGCATGTGCAAAATCAAATAATATTATATGACTAACATCTATGTATATTGCTTAGTATGCTCATGTTACATTGGTTCGAATGTGCTTTTGAGTGTTTCTTTTAATTAATAAGTGAACATAGTTATTCATTTCTCAGTTCAAATGACTTAACTCTAAGTAATAACATTTTCATTTTCAGGAAAACCCGGAAGAAGTAGAGAATATAACTCTGCGCATGCACACGGATTGTGGGAACTTCCGGCTTTGCAACAGTCCATGTTGTCGCCAACGCACAAAATTGACGATTCTATGCTGCCATTTCTGACAGAGCCAATTGAAAAAGCGGTGAAGATTTATCAATGTACGGAATGTGGAAAAGGTTTCCCTCGGAAGGATTTTCTAGATAGACACATGCGGATTCACACAGGCGAGAAACCTTTCGCTTGCGATGTATGTGGAGCTCGCTTCAATGCCAAGGGCAACATGACGAAACATCGATTACGTCACTTCCGTTCAACATCTACGTAACTGAAATGCGGAACAGTTAGTTTTATACTTAGGCAACCATCTTAATTTTAAATAAATCTGGACAGAAAATCCAAATTTGCCTTTCACTTGGTTTGGATGTTTGCATATTGTATAAATAAAATATATATTCGACACTTCCAGCACAATCGTTTATACTCAAAATGTTTAAGCCAGTTTTAATGAACCCCAGTTATTAAATGCATTATCAAATCTGTCAAACTCGACCTTGATTTTTTAGATGGCTCAGCTCAGACTCGACTTTTTTAACTCGACCAGTTAAAAGTTTCATGTGATGCTTAAAACATGAAGTTTATAATACTTTGGAAATAATTTTTCAGAAATTGTTTACTTATACATGGATGGAGATTTCGGGATTCATCAAAAGACACTTTTGAAGTTGTGCTTAAAACCCTTGGTTTAGTTTATATATTTTTATAAGGTTTCTGTTATATTCTTATTTATTTGCGGTACTTTTTAATATTAATCCCAGAAAAAATAATAAATAATCTTACTGGCCACAACTGTTATAAAAACGAGTTTTTAATTCTAATTTTAAAAACCATTATAATTATTATCAATGTTAATGCTAGCTATTTAAATTTAAGCATATTTTAATACGGTTTATATTTTTATATAGATTATATGTTTCCATGCAACGAATGGTAGGTTTAACAAAATCAAATGGAAGAATGTGTCAAAAAGAAAAGAAAACGGTCTCAAAGCATGCTGTTGCTGTTGGTAACTCCCATTTTCAATATAAAAAATAGATTGGGCATTTTCATGCGTTTTATATAAGATTTGTTTTATAAATTTTAGTTGGATTATTTGTTAGCACACTGCTTGTGCTATTTAGCCCATTCTTGTCCCCTTTAAACAACGTACGAATTGACGTTTCCAATTGTTAAATTTGGATATTTTTTTCACAACAATTGTCTACGCTTAAGAGCTACCACGGTATAAGAATTACGTCCCTTTATAAACAGTAAAAGAGGTTATGTAAG
The DNA here is from genome assembly GCA_007844125.1 of Sinonovacula constricta. NCBI lineage: Eukaryota > Metazoa > Mollusca > Bivalvia > Cardiida > Solecurtidae > Sinonovacula > Sinonovacula constricta. The sequence continues at coordinate 2,055,383 of CM017564.1, forward strand.
TTGTACATGAACTGATACGCAGGAATGATACATTTGATTGTATACGTATATTGTACTTTAATAAAAAAAAAATAGGTAAGTTTTTAAACGTAATTTTAAAAACATATGAGTATAAATACTGCGTTTGTTTGTTTAACTAACAAAAATTCATTTTCATGGAGAAGGAGAAAGTTTTGAATTTTTATTATACCAAGTCCGTATAAAACGATGCTATTTTTGTGTTGTGTACATTAATTGAATTACTTGTCTGTTTTATTCCAAAATCTGATTAACCATTTTCATGTTTGTATATTTATGTATAATTAATTGTTCATAAGAATGTGTTTACACTAACGTTGTTTTTTTATGTTTTATATGTTATTTTCGGTCGTATGTGCATGTCATGATACCACTGTTTTTAGTTTTTATTATTCGAATAGGCGTTTGTTCTAAGAGGTTACTGCATTCAGGTTTAAATGTGGTTGAACATTCATAATTATGTATTCAGATAGTGTATGAAGTTATTCTACTAAATATTATAATATATGAAAATATTCTACTAAATATTATAATATATAAAATTATTCTACTAAATATTATAATATATGAAAATATTCTACTAAATGTATAATAATTACACATTTTTGCAGTAACATAATATAACGCATACACGGTCCAAACTATTAACAATTTTTTCCACTGTCTTTGTGAATGACTTTATAGAGTAAAGCAAAATAAAATACTGCTACAAAATTTTAATGCTTCCTTAACCGTTACGACAGCTTAATAATTAGAGGAGTGAATAATTACGTCTTCCGATGAATAAATAATTGGACATGTGAAACTGAGAAAACAGGCGCCTAATGAATATTCTAAGGTGGTTTTGCGCATGATCTGAGATGTTCACTCTTACACCTTACTCTGAAGCCCAAAATCGGGGTGCACGTAATGCACTGGTGCGCATAATTTATAGTCTTTTACGGTAATGGGATTTTTTAATTCCAAGCTGGTATGCAGAGTGCGGTATAAATGTTTTTTACACCCGTGTTATGAAAAATTTTGACGCTCTTGCCCAAAATCAATGTTCATGGTAATCATTTATAAGATTAAGTTGTTATTTATAGGTGTTATTATAGTATAGTTTGTGTAATGCTTGATGGTTTCATGTTTATTGATTTTTAACTTTTGTAAACATAAAGATAAATATCAACAATCTTATCCTTAATGCGCTACAACCGGAAGACGATAATTCCAATGCTTCTTTGAATACAATAAAAAAAATCTCCTCGACTAATCAGTAATCATTTCGAAGACTATACAACAACATTCATAAAAGGCGGGACTGTACATAGCATCTGTCTATGTGTTACGTTCTAGCCTTCATTCCTAAATGATGCCATTCTCGTGTCTTATTTTTAGTTAAAATAATGATTTTGTTAGATTTTATAAGTTTAAAAAAAAAAAAAAGAAAAAAAAAATATTGTTTATTTTGCAGAATTAAGAAACTGCCAAAGATCATACAAACTGGCGGAAAGGACGGTTAATAGCCAAACTGAGCATTTTATGATCAAAGTGATTCAGTACTTTCAAGTGGTCTGAACTTGGGTGTTGTTAAAATGATCTTGTTATGTAGCTTGTTCATTTAATAATTCTCTCAAAAAGTATCCTTTAATTATGAATTTAGTCTGAAAGTAAATACTGGAGTATTGTCTTATTTCACATATATACAATATTTTTGTATTTAATGTCTGTTTTTAAAAATGTATTTTATTGGTTAATATTTTTAAGAACTTGACAAATAGCACATATTTTGTTGTTTTCATTGACCTTTGTAGTTTTATCAAATAAATACACTTTTATGCCACACAATTTTGTTATTCTGTTCTTAGTCAATCCTTGCTAAAACCGGACATGGTAGCGCAATTGGTAGAGCGTCGGCTCCAGGAACGGGAGGCCCCGGGTTCGATCCCGGGGAGCGACATACCAAAGTCGTTAAAAATGTAGTTGTATAGCCCCCTTGCTATCGCTCAAACAAATATAAGGGTAGTTTCACGATTGGTTGGCTCGCTGTCTAGAAAATGTGGTATCATGCCAGGCTGCTATACACAGTGTAGTCAGGGCTATATCTGCTTAGAGTGGACACCGTCTCCAGATAAATAAAACACTGCTAGCGGGACGATTTACCCAATAAACAAACTATCGTCGCTAAACCAGTAGGGAAATATTTAGCCTGAACATTGTATGTATGTCATTTTACATGGTCTCTTGTCGGTCTATTTGCATACATGCCTCTAACAGTGTAAACAGCTTGAAAATGGTAATGTCAAATTCATAAAAAAACAGCCACGAGGTTAATAGGATTATCATTATATATTTAACACACACAACAGCAGCAAGTTAATCCAACTGTGATTAATTTGCCGCCATTGTACATTTAGAGCCCTGCTAAAACATTAATATTGGGCATTTTTTCTTATTTTGTGAAGACATTGTAGATATTCTTTTCTTCATTTCAGGTATAAATCGCTGGCTTCAGCAGCAACAACAGCAGCTAACATCAACAAGTTCGAAAAGCATGTCTTCCGCCATTTCTGACATGCGAATCCGCCACGCATGCGCAATTTGCCACAAACCATTTCCGACCAAGTTCGCACTCACCATGCACATGCGCATACACACTGGGGATAAACCTTTTGAATGCAATGTTTGCGGGAAACGCTTTAACGCGAAAGGAAATATGAAAGCACATATGGTGACCCATGTGAAGGTGATTGGAAATATTCAATGAAGAAAGTGTTGTTTTCAGGGAAAGACCTTAGACCAGAGACATATGAACCACATATTTAATATAGAAAGCTGTAACGCCAAACGGGATGTATATAAAATGTTGTCATTGTGTGCGGAGCTACACGTATGTGAAAATGATAAAAGCATATTAAGTGAATTAAATGAGGGCGGGAATCGCGTTAACGTCAATGGGAATATGATAGCATTTATGGCGACTCATTTAATGACTTTGAGAGACATTTACTGAAGTTTGTTCTTTAGCTGAAAAGCCGCAGGAAATATGAAAGCATATGCAGTAATGGTAATAGAAATTTATAAATTAAATGTATTTCATGTGAGATGTGCTTTCAACCTAGATAAGAATGAAGAACTTATCTTGACAGAAGATAATGCGAAATACGCAGCAATTGGAGTGCATTATTCTTTTCCGGAGATTGCCTCAGTGTCAAAGATTACGAAATTACATGTGGAGGCAACTGAAGATGGTTGAAAATGTGTACAGAATTGATTTTGGCTCGGATACACATTAACGCAACAAGGAAATATGACAGCGAATGTGGTGGCACACGGGACGAAGATATGAAATATAAACAGTGGAATAAATGTTAGCCGCTGTCAGAACATGAAGACACGTACGGACGATGATGCATTTACAATAAAGGGATTAAACTTTTTAGTTTTCATATTTAAAAGTTATACTTTTAAATGTAGTGTATATTGTAACGTGTTTATGTTATTTTCATTTGGTTGTTCAATGTTGCCATACATATACATAGTTTCCTCATCAGTGAAGGTTCCTTATCTTGGCAGCCATCTTTGATGTTAACTTCAAGGGACTTCCAGATGAATTATACAGGAGCGTAAATTTTATTTTCTTGTAATTTCTTCATTTGTGGTCCAAAAATTAAAAGCTTACACCATTGGAAAGCTTTTGAAATTCATATTATTAAAATACAATATTTTTAAAATTTGATAAATGCACAAAGTGTTTGTATAGTACGACGTGTGACACTGTTCCCGGAGTGTCGAATCATGTATATGAAATGACTGTATTTTTAGTGTAAACATGAATACATAATCTTGCCTAAAACTGATAAACCATTTTTGTTGAATTTGATATTTCATATTATATATTTAGTACTTTGCACTAGAGTAATACGTGTACGCAGCGTGGACAGCAAACATCTGGAGATGTGAGGTAATCAACAAGTTCCGATTGTATGTTAATCATAATGCTACCATTTATTTTAAATCTATAAAATTTCCAGGAAAACTCACGATGTTTTTTAAACAAAACAAGAACTGTATGACACAGAAGACTGGCAAAAACATTAGCGATCCATCACTGGGTCCAACTTGACTCTAAATGAAGCAACCATTTAGAATCATAACATATGCTAGTTTGGAATTTAAAGATAAACGTTGTTCCGATCGCAAGGTATAACAACAGAACAAGCATGTACGAATATGAATATATGACAAAGTCCTATGAGCATTGCAACATATATCAAACTCTGAAAAGGCACAGGACAAAGGTATTTCACGTGCAAGCTAAGTGAAAAGTAGGAACAAATTTTTTATGATTCTAAAAGAGCAAACCCGACAGTTACCGCCTTGGAACGGTCAGTCGGAAATATGGGTCGACTGGGGTGCTTAGACCCCAGGTGTGCAGTCAGAGGAGCAATTGAATGTGATTCAAGAGGGCCCGGATTTGGGCAGTTTTATGAAAATTTGTCTTTTTTTTCCTTTTTCATATTTACACCTCCTTAATTTTATCGACGAATTAGTTTTTAGTATTAACTTTAAGCCACATAACATTGTAACATTTAGAACTGTTTTGGACCAGGTAAAACAACTTGCCTGTCAACAACAGCATTTTGGATTTAAATTCCATTGATAAAATCGCGTCCTTGACCTTTTCGTACACAAATAGCATTAAGAATCATCAGAATGTCACAGATTATTTATAGACTCGTGACGTGTGCTCACTCGGAAAACCTCTGTCGTTTACGACTTGTCCATATACCGCCGAAAGGTTACGAATGTTGTGGTCTTTTTGAAACTAGTCCATTCAGGGTGATTTTGTTAAACAATGTTTCTACGCGTGGGTTTCTTCTTTTTTCAAGATTATAACTTCCAAAACTGTTGATCTTTATTATAACCATAAAAATATTTAAAAAAAAAGTTTTTTGTTGTCGTTCAAATGTCAAAATATGGGTTATTTTTATGGACACCGAGCAAATCTAAAAGTTTGATAAAACATTACCGTAATTTTGCATGACGTAACCTCATGATATAGACATTTGGTCTTGATTTGGGGTTTTTTCCCCTTTGCATCAAAAAGGTCAATATTTTGTTAAAATCGAAAATTTAATCCAAAAACACAAGAACTATACAAAAAGCTAAAAGTAATTTTGTCACAGAGTTTTATTTCGGTGTACATCTGCGCTTCTATTGAGCTGGCTGAAATGCTTTAAATACATGATTTCTGTAGTTTTAATGTATTCATTGCTCCCATACCTATGTATTAAATAAATTATTTTAACATGACTTGAACAGTATCAGACGTTTTGGGCTTATTGATTAAGATTCTGAACTGAAGTAAGTCTGTGGGTGTTTTTGTTGTTGTTTATTTAAAAAAAAAACAGGTTTTAACTAGCATTTGACTTGATGTCCCTCCTCTGGTGTATGTCATAGGTAATTTTATCTCTTAAGTACCTATTTGCCTCTACGTATTTTAAACCAAGTACGTGCTTTCTTAAATTTTAGGCACTCAGTTGCAGCGATCGAAAGACCGGATTTCTCACCAACCGGAAGTTACGTCACAGTTCCTATCTACGTCATCTGTCGATTCTCTGGGTTTGCCCAATTTTGTCTCGTGCTCTGCGTGTCAGAAGGTGTTTCCTAACCGGGCCAAGCTAAAGGTTCACATGCGGATACACACGGGAGAGAAGCCGTTTCAGTGCCCGTACTGTCTGCAGAGGTTTAACGTGAAAAGCAACATGAACTCTCACATCAGGTCTCAACATAATCAACCAACATGAGGTGTCCATTATAGCAATAAAATGTAATGTAATTAATGATGATGATGATGATGATGATAACTCAATATTGATTTGATAAAATTTACCCATGTTTAACGTTCGATTCCTGGACATGCTGCATTTAACCTCAGCGCAACGCAGTCGACTCAGCAGGAACAAAAAAGCATGAGCTTAGACTAAACTAGACTTTGAATAAACCCCCAGTTTATATTAATCAATATTCCCTATTTTCGAAATGAAAGAAATGTTTAGTTATCTCCCATGTGGGATCGTTGACCATATACTTTAAATAAGAAATTGAATACTTTTTTAATTTGCTTATTTTTAAATAAAAGCGCCCAACCTTTTTAATAAATTTTGATCTCAGTCAATAAGACTGCATTTTATGCGCATGCTTAAATCTTAATTGTTTTTCAAAAGTTTAAAAAGTGGAAAAATCTTAAGTTTTATGCAGTAACTTTATACCTAATACCTACCCACAAGGGAGGTAAGAATGTAGTTTTTTAAAAGTGTAAACTCCCTTTATTTACGAGAATAGTGGGAATATTATTTACTTTGATAACATCCTTGTCATTTTAGTGAAAACAGCAAATATTGGAGGGAGGGCTCCGGCACGGTAATTTCTGGTTACATCGTGTTTGTTTTAAGTAAAATACGGATACACAATTCATCTGGTACATCCCGTAGTTGTTAATAGAATTGTTATATATTGTTATATAAAAATAGAATGGATTTTCATAAAACAATGAGTTAGCGAGATGCGACTCAATTAAAATAATCAGCACGTTGATCAACCTGTTTTTGTTTTGACAGCTGCGTCAAGTCTCCGGCTTTACAATGATACTTGAACATTTGTTTCTTTCCAAAAACAGTCTATATTGTAATGACAGCCAACAGTGAATGACAAATTTGTATCAGACCGCGCACAATATGTTAATAACCACCCACTAATCCCAGGAAATATTTATGACATGGCTTTTGCGTGTTTATCAAAGCAGTTCTAAATAAGGTTTTCGCTATTTTATTTACATAAATGTAGAAGTTATTCCCGCGACTGAATGTATACTTAGGAAATAGATTTAAAGTTCATGTGATCTAACGCCCAACTTATCAAAGTTTCTAGTTCAGATGCGTATTAATTTAATCGCGAAGGCCGTAGGCCCGAGTAATAAAATTTTACGCATCTGTGTCAGCTAGGTCATCAATACGAAAATGGGTGGGGAAAGTAAAAGGAACAGCTATTCTATTGCAGTAAAATAGTCCCGCTTTATGCCGTGATATATCGTTTATTTCATCACGGCAGAATGCTTCTTTGTTTATAGGCGTAAAATATTAAAAGTGTTAGAATTAATAATAAAAATTACTTATAAACATTTAACAAGAGATATTCCCTTTTTCGTGATCTTTTTATCGGACTGTTCATAAAGCTGTACTAAATTCGTATTCATACATTGATAAAATTGATGTACAAGTTGCAGTCAGACTTGTTCACTACTATTACACACACACACATAGACACAAAAATAAAAAAGACAATCTCCAGATAACTGAAATACTGTTGGTGGGACGATAAACCCCAATAAACAAACAAACAAAAACATGACAATTTTATTTATTTATTTATTTATTACTACACAGGGGAGATAACCTGGTAATTTGTTATAGTATAGTAACGTCTCCTGGTAAATGAAAACGATTACATTATTACCTTCGTAGTGATCAACCTTACAACAAATGAAACAGACATATAAGAGACACTGGTAACGATTTTTATTCATTTTAAAGGTGGTATCCGACAATTTTCTTATATCATATACATGTTACAATATCTTTCACTTGTCTGGCGTATAATTTCCGAAAAAACAACAAAAAACACACAAACTTTGTAAGTCTAAGAAAATACTATTTCGAACACTATCTCATTCAAGACAGTACAAATCGTGAAATAAATCGACCTAAATGTTTCTAAATCTATAAATAATGGGGATTTCTGCTAAAAATAGTATCAATGTCAGACCAGACAATCCGGATGATAATATAGCGTAATCTCAAAAGTAAGTGGTCACGTGGCTTTCTTAGTTAAAGGAAAATAGCTAACTGTGCAGCGTGGCTCGGATAGGAAGTGCGTGTTTGTAATGACAAGTTGAGTGTAACGCTTAACATTTGGCATAGATTAACGACATTTATAAACTGAATTTCACCAGATCTGTTCTGTCGACACTTTTTTATTTGGCTGTTTGTGAGAAAAATTAATGGCTCTAGCTGTCGGATACCGCCTTTAAGATCTGAAAGTCTAGGACGGTTTATAAATGCTGACTTCTGTTAATTAATCATAGGTACCTTATAATAACGTTAGAAACCCATTTTGAGACTCTCCTATGTTCCTAGTTTCGTCATGTTTTCTTATTTATTAGTTTTCTTGTTTATCAGTATTTTGTAAAATAATGTTCGTTTCTTCATTTTTGTCTTAATAAAAATCTCTAAGTCTACCATTTGAGTTATTCTGTATCCTTCCGAAATGTAAAATGCGTCTTTTAAAATACTAGTTAAATACATATTCCCTTTGATTTATAATTTGCGATAATATTATTTATGATATTCTTACTATAATAAAAATATTTCAACTATACATAAATTAATATTGCAGAAAATAAAAACCGGTACCAATGGGCTGACATAATTTCAGCTCTCCAACACAGTTATAAATTTAACTTAATATTAATTATAAATATCCTTGTCTTTACACATGTGTGTTTGCGGATCGGGTGGTAGCGGGTTCAAACCCCGGCCGGGTCAAACCAAAGACTTTAAAGGTGGTAGAAGTGGCTTCCCTCCTAACGTTCGGGGCTAAGGGGACAGCATTACGTCTGACTCGTCGGTGTCAGTTTACTGGACCGGCCGGGTTCAGTCCCTGGGCATCTCATAAGTGCCCCTGTGCTATAATGATAGAAATGTCGCTGCTCAGCATCGACAAAAATGCCGGCAAATCTCATCCTATGTGTGTTTGTAGGTCTTTGCATTAACATATAGTACTAAGTTAAGAATAGTTTCTCTTACGGACATATAAATAAAAGGATGTCTTTTTAAAGACTTGTCTGCAATTTCAACAAATTACCAACTTTCCATAGTGACACACGTTCAATTAACAAGAATTGTAAAGGGCGTCAAAATATCACCTGCCTGACTGTGGTTAATTATGTTTAAACATCCAACTACAATATAATAGAGATGAACAATAAATAATCCGACATTAGGGTCATCCAATGAGTTCTTAAAGTTAGTTTTGGTTCTACTCTGCTCATAAGGCATTTAAAATAGCCAAGCTATTGCTCACACTCCAATTTCCAATGCCTTAAAAACAAACAAGAAATAAATGGTTGAAACAATTCAAGTAGACATACAAAACAAAATTAGAAATCGTCAATACGTGGCTAATTTCCACTTTTTGTGTTGGTAAGAAATTTACATAAATACTACGGAACGGAAAGAGGAATATCATAAGCTATAAGATAGTTTCCATGTGATGTCGTAGTCAATTAAAAGACAGTTTATGCCAGCCATCTTTGAAGGCAGAAGCTAATGCAGGCCGAAATCTTGAAACATGTGTTGTATTAAACTCAACACTGTGTTGTTGTTTTTATTTCCAGTCTATTTTACTGAATTTTATATCAAATTTAACAGCTTTTATTTAGTAATTTAAATATCAAAACTATATTTTAAAAGGTAAGAAGACAAATCTTCCTCGCTGACTGCGATTGCTTGTCGCCATTTTGGAGCGAAGACGCGAATTTATTGGATAAAATTGGAAAACTAAAATCGGTTGATTTTATTCTCGGAAGGCCGAGTGTTGACGTAAATTATCGAACATGTTACATCGTAAAACGCTAAATGCCGACATTACATGATATTCATGAGATTGATTACACATCTAATACCTTAAGTGCATTTTTCAAAACACAGTCAGCTAGATTCTTACTTAACTAAATAACATTTTTTCTTAAAAGTAATCATCTTCAAAATGATGACACAACTGTCAATAGAGGTGACGTTTCGGTATAAAATGTCAAATACACATCACTATAATTATATATGAAGATTGTATATATATTGTTATGTAAAAAATAGAATGGATTTTTATAAAACAATGAGTTAACGAGATGCAACTCAATTAAAATGTAGGTTTTTTCTCTCTTAATGTGTTGTTATTACTGGTCGTTTCATGCCTTTATGTCTAGATCTGCCTGTTTTTTTTGTATTTATATGCTGAAAGAAAAGAAAGAAAAGGTAAAATAAGAGGAATCCGATTCTAAATGGCAATCCATCATGTCAGTATGCATGCTTCACAATTTAGTCACCGAATCGAACAGATTGGAAAATTAAAAATATTGCTTTCATATTTCAAATCACTGCATCCATAGAGCAAATATGTGCAATTTAAATCATGTCCCCAAAATTAATTCTTAAATGTAAAGATGCATTTTGGACAACGAAAACAAAGGACTATACTGAGGTAACATGTCGTTTCTAATATTGTTACAAAGTATATTAAAGTGTTTTCTCATACCTGCGAGTGTAAGCAGTTTATTGAAACAAACTGTATAAAAAATGCTTAACGCATTTAACCTACGGTTTCTGTTTGATATTTTTCTTTCTCTCTCGGTGTGTGTGTGTGTGTGCGCGCGCGCGCGCGCGTGTTGTTGTTGTCGTTGTGGCGGAAAGGCTCTTTCGTAAAGTGTTCAATTACCCAGGACAATGGATGCGTATTACACAATTAGTTCTAAAATGTACATGAGGATTCGACTGATAGTTTTCATCGAACGGTGAAATTTAATTGCGCGATATCCGCCAAAGGCGTGATACTGAAGTAATAATATTATTAATTTGAGTGTACCATTTACTGTTGCTCTATCTACATGCATGTGACATTTGCTCATACGGGAAACTATGTGTATAATCTTTAATTTAGGAGTCTTATGGTCTGTTTGTGGGGAACCCGTAGGCGAGCAGTTAGAGTCATTGACTTGTAACTCCTCATCCCCTCACCGCGCGGGTTCCGCAAAGAGGTGAAGGTTGTCAATCATTTGACCAGCATCCTGACATCTTACGTAGTTTTTGATACTTATTTACATTACTTAAAGCATTCTGTCTTTTCTTTCCATTCCAGACTCCCGATTTCATAATCTGCCTGACCGAATTTCCCGCCAACTGGAAGTTGCGTCACATTTCCTCTCTGCATCATCAGGAGATTCACTGGTGTTGCCCAAGTTTGCCGTGTGCTCCACATGTCAAAAAGTCTTTCCTAGTCGGGCCAAACTAGATATTCAAATGCGAATACACACGGGAGAGAAGCCGTTTCAGTGCCCTTACTGTCTTCAGAGGTTTAACGTGAAAAGCAACATGAACTCTCATATCAGATCGCAGCATAAAAACTAACTTGGTGTGAACACATATTTTAAACTATTTTAATCTGCATTACCAAAAAAATAAATAAATAATAGTAAATTACAAGAAAAAAAATGATAAAATACTCCTATTACAACTGCGATTGGTACTGTTCTTTTATCTGCTACTAAAACTTATTTTGCTGCTGCTGCTGCTGCTGCTGCTGCTGCTTCTGCTACCACTTCTACTCATTCTTCCACAAATTCTACTACTTGATCTACTACTACTTTTACTAGTACTGCGCCAATTTTATAGTAGTTTCAGCATATATAATAATGGTAAGATAAGATTGTCCGCGCTGCCGTCGGTAACTGTTTTAGTAGAGATCACTATCGTGCTTATTTGTAGATTTGGAAAAAGTGAACGCTCTGTGTAGTGTCCAAAATCGTCTTTACTCAGTATGCAGAAATTATGGACAAATCACAGAAACCGTGGAAAATATTGTTACATGCATTTGGTATAGTTAAACTATAGGAGATAACCTTTAGAAGGAACATGAATAATGGTTTGAGCCGATCTTACTGCACGTTGAGCGTATATTTCACGAGCGTGTTGAATATATGGAGTACTTTATTCACTTCCGGTTAGAACGAACAGCGACTTTTTAATAAAATTCTTTATTAATTTACGACAAATTTTTCAAAATGGGAGACGACTTGCAAGGGAATCTTGCAACATACAAGTTACAACTTCAGCAGGTTAGTTCATTTGACATATTCTTTCTAGAATTGTTTGTTTTCAAATTCTTCGTGCATGTTTTTGGCCTACGACTTTCCGAACCTTTTTTAAAATTCGGCCACATTACTTTGAGAGTATTTCCATTTACCTACCGTAAAAATATTTGTCAGTTTTAAACATATGCAATGGCTTATTAATTGCATAAACATCTTGTCTTGTGACTGTCAATTTCAGTATCATGAGAATATGAATATTGTAATTTCAAATTTAAATACAGTCGTTTGGGGTGTAGCGGATCACTAACGACATTTTCGCCGCATACGCATTAGCGAAAAGTGTTTTCAAAATACAGAATATGCATTTACATTGCAAAAAAATGTCCTCTTTCCAAAAATGCTAACCATTTTAATCTCGGACGTATATTTCTTTGCAAACACTTTTTGATATGTATCAATTTGGGTAGTTGCGGATCACTTTAGGGTATAGCGGATCACGTGATAAACGTCACCTAGGGATCGTCTCAAAGCTCTAGAAACGGCGTATTTGTCACAACAATGCAACTTAAATATGTCAACGATATGTTTGATTTTTTTCTCATGAATAATGCTATCAAATTGTTTTCAATGAAGCATACTCATATCATATGGCTGCTCCCTCAAGTTGAGTCCGCTGTTTCCAGCAGCTGTCTGGTCTATGTCTCGTTCACTATTTCGGTGCAACATCTGCACAAAGTATGGTAGTTTAAAATACACCTGTATCACCCAAGAAAACAAATATTGCACGCACAGAACACACACACACACACACACGCACACACAAAAAGTTAATTGGGATGGGATATAAATACAAGATCAAATAACATTGAGTAATCTTTAATTAAAATCAGTGATTGGAATTAGAAGTTTTAACTTACAATGACTAAATCACATGCATTTTGTACGTTTTGTCAGGTTAAATATTAGTTTTCACAACAATCCTGGATTTTATTAGTATGAATTTACTGGAATTTGAAAGGCGGGTAAGCAAACAAACGTGCATTCAAGCAAACATAACAGATCTTAAAAAGAAATTTTCTGACCTGTATTTGCTTTGTTTATTAGTACAGATGTATGTGAAAGATAACATAAATAAGGCCAAATGCTTAAAGGGATCTAGACAAAGCTGGGTTATTCTGTGATAAACATAATTTAAGTGCCATATATATTATCGACAGCATTTACAAATCAATTTGAAACCTTGTCTATTTAAACATACCAGTTACACTCACAGACATGAGTTGGGATATTTCCGCAATTTTAATAATTTTAGGGGCGGTGCAAGACGTTAAGAGTTGTGATTGATACTGCATTTTCATTTCAAATAGTGTGTAACTCATGGGCTAATCACTATTGTTTACCGACGATGCATGCGCATGCGCAGTTTGATGATGCATTAAGATCTTTTAATGGAAGGTATATTAATATACTTTTAAGTAATCTGTCATGATATTTCAGTACAGATTGAATGTGGTTCATCAAAGGTTTAGTAAATGAGCAAAAGTTGAAAAAATGCTTAATAGAAAATCTGTGTCCAGGCTGCTTTAAACATTATTGCAGCATAATCAATATGGAATGAAGTCTACCAAAAAATGTAAAGACAAAGGCAAATCAATAAAAGGAAACCAAAACCTCTCCTCAACAATTTCTTATGAAATGATATAAAATGTACACAAAATGCCACTGACTAGATCATATGTAAACACAATCTAACTACTTAACATTTGTAAATATTACATAAAAATACAATAATAAGGATTGAACACTAAGAAAGGCCATGTATTTCAACATACAGTAAACATTATAGTACTTTTGAGATCTATTTTTCATACCTAAAAGAGGTTGCATACCTTATGCAGTGTTAGTTATAAACAGTTAACTTCATAAATAATAAATATTTATCACAGCATATTGGGTGTATAATTTTAATGGATTGAAAATGATAAATAAAGCAGTGAATCTGTTTGGCATAAAACATGACAGGAACCAAGTCACAAATCTGATTGTCTATGAGCAAACAAAAAGATTATTTATTAAACAGTTATTCCTATTCTCGCCGAGAATCTTTAAATGGAGTTGCCTTTTTTTTCTCTTCACCAGCCAAGAACTGCATGTTTTCCAATAGATACATTGTCTTTCTCTATGAGCAAAATAGCTCTCCGGACACGCACTGTCTTCCCAGGTGAAAGGTATTTCTTCTTGGTTTTGGCATTTTTCACAGCCAGACTTAATCTCATTTCATGAAGCAGCCTTTTTATTTGGTTGTCTAAGCATTTTGTTCTGAAAAAAAGATGACGATGTTGATGATGATGATATATTAAAAAAAGATGAGGAGGAGGAGGACTATGGATATGCCAGTGTATATTGTTCAAACTCAAACAGACATATCACCTCACCCCCCCCCCCCCCCCCCCCCCCCCACACACACACACACACCCATGTGGAAACAGTAAACAAATCAGAAACAGTTATTTACATCACATCAATTCCATATTTATCATACATAGATACATCATATCATCTGCATGTTAAAGGTTATCCCAGCACTGGTACACCAAATGTAAGGATAATAAGACTGATTGTAGTATCATGTCATATATCCATGGCATGATATTACTAATGAGACTGGTTGTGGTATTATATATATATTATAAGATATTTTAAGTTGATACTGTCTCCACATGACTGAAAAATCCACATGACTGAAAAATTGTTTGTTGGATGCTTATATAATTTGTTACAATGGTGATATGATGGTGATATGATTAGAATGATAATCATGATTAGCAGCTTATACTGAAGGAGTTGAACACAGCTGACATAATTGCAGAGAACGTAATAATGAGGATGATGAAGTGGAAGAAGAGGTGCACACCGCTAGCAACCAATGAAATAACAGAATAACATAGAATGGGTTTATAAGTTGGGATGAAACTTTGAGATATGTTTGGCAGATCGTATTCAGGTTCACTAATGAGACGGCCCCCTAAATTTAATGATCCGTAATACCCAAAAATATGTGCGTTCACTTTTCAGCTCACACATCAATAAAAACACGTCCAAAGAACAAACAATTTCGTATGGTGATAAAGAACATATACCCCCATCAATTGATGTCATTGGTTTAATCAATAACCCTATATTGTTGGAAAGTTCGCTGTTGATTTGCACTTTCGTTGTTGTGTTTTCCGTAGAAATGTCAACTTCCGGTGACCTCGGTTTGGTTACGCCATCATTTTTGGTTATCGAAAACTGCTAGGCTGAAAATTTCACCGTGGAAATCCTAACGGGATATCACTTTTTCTAATGAAATACTTTTTATTTGGTTTAAACAACAAAAGTTGTAAAAATATCAAGCTCAGATTGGACTGATCCGCAATACCCTAAGATCCGCTACACCCCAAACAACTGTATTGTCAGTGTTCTGACTAAAAAATGTTGCAAAAAACAAACTTGCAGGGGTGAATCTTGCCACATATTTGCTGAGAACAAAATTAATGATTGTATATAGTCCCTTTAATGATACCTAGAAAGTCTTACTTTACATTTATCATTCTTTTCTTTTATTTTTTTTGAAACATTTTTTATGTTGCTGATGCCCAAGGTCAGATTGCTCCTTGTTCACTGTGTCTGCCATGTAGCACTTAGCACATGTGATTCAGTGTACTGACTGAGCAACATTTACCTAGAACAATATAAACATAAAATGTCAATCACTAATGTTTGGTTATCCAAATAAATCTATTTATTCTACTGACCGAAATCCAACACATTTGGCAATTGTAATGCCTTTAAAAACCTTTGTTGTGAAAATGCTCTCCCCATTGATGTATGCCTGGGTATCTCACTGGTAGAGTACCTTACTTCGGAGCAGGAAGTCATGGATTTAAAAACCATCCTGGGTAAATGGTTATTGCACCTTGGTTCACAACACCTTTTGCAAATGCCAAGGCATTCTAAATGATGTGTTGATTACCGTTTATTTACAAGTTATTTCTTTTTTGCAAGCTGTTTAGTGGAAGCCAAGGCATTCTGAATGTTCTTTTTGCATTCTTTAAAATATAACAACTTCTTTAGTTGACCGACAATAGTCAAAACATTCTGATGTTATGAAAATGACAAAAGCACAGATTTCTTAATTTGGATTAAACTATTAAGTCAAGAACGAGAACTCATTGTCTTTCATAATTTCTTCTTAAGATGAAGTATGTTGTAGGTAACCTGTGTGGACCATTTTTTTTTTGTTGTTGTTGTTGCTGTAACGGCAGGTGGAGCCATAAGACTTCACATTTGTTATCAAAAAGTAAAAAATTAATATCAGTATATTTAATCATGAAAAACATGTTTGTTATGTGATGATGCATGACTATTTACAGTGCTGTAAAACATTATATTGTGCATGGAAACATCTGTTTTCATTTCATTATTTAAATCTTTTCTTTCACTTCCAGTGGGAATTGGCATGTTGTCTGATGACAATTATAAATGCATATTATAAAAAAAAACATGGTTTGCAGGTTTCCAAGAAACAAAAGGAAACAAATGATTTTATTTATTTATTTTGGTTAAGAATCAGTTATACTTAATAAGTCTGAATGAAGCATGATTAGTTTATCCCTAGTAGTCTTTAAGTCTGAATAGCGCATGATTAGTTTATACCTTTATCATATTAAAAAAACGTGATAATTTTTTTCACATATGGCTGAGAGATGCCAATTTGTCCCAAGGTAGAGTCTTTATAGAGATTTTTTTTTCAAACTACTATTGGCAGATATTTTTAAAATTTAAAGTGAAAAAACAACTGATGTTTATTTTTCAGGTGGAGGATTCCCTCTCCATAGATCCAGACAATGAGGATCTTATCAAACTGAAGAATGATTTACAGGTGTGTACTGGGTACTTATTTGCTTGTTATTTACAATTATTTGGCAAATTATTAATCAGTAAATAAATTGCACAGCACAGCCAAATATAATTAAGTTATAAAATTTAAAAAATAAATTGATGCCATTTTATCATATATTATGATTTTATTATTTGCTTAGCAATGCCAATGTCTGGGTGGGTAGAGGTGCATACTGTTAATTTTCTCTGACTCATCAGCCGCCTCTATGTGTTGGTTTAAGTTCCTTTTAGTTCTGTTCGAGATGAAGGGCTAAACATGAGAATGTCTTCCAAATGGCCTGCTGTGCATAGATTATTCTACCCAGTTGTTTGGATAATTTCATTACCAATATACTTAAGACATGGCTACTGAAATTGATTTGCGGCAGTATACTTTAGAGAAAGAACACAATATTAATTGCTTAGTCAAGGATATTTTATAAAGACACAATTGTAATAATTTACCAAGTTTTTATTGTCGATTTTTGTGATTAATGTTTTTGTTTTGTTAATCTATTAATAACAAGTAAGGATCTGTCCTTGGGGTTTTTGGATTGAGAGTTTTTCACACGAGAAAAGTTTTCTTGCTAACTTGTTGTGCTGCAAGTCTACCAGATAGTCTAATCTATTTGTATGGCTGTTTTATATCACAAAATAAAAAATAATGCATAGTAATAGAGTTGCTTTTGTAATGACTGCTTAGCCTGTCACAGCTTGGAGTCCTGTTTGGGACAAAGTACTCAATGTGGGAAGGTCTTCCAGCTGACTTTTGGTGCATCTGTGCTTCTTCCTTAACCAAATTAGCGGTCCATCGCTATGATAACCATCGCTGCAATGTACTTCAAAAAAACAAAAACAAACATAGCAAAAACTGTTAAAATGTAGTGCCAGCTTTATAAGTGAACATGTTTAATGTGCTGTTAGATTGTATTTTATAGATGTTGGTGAAAGTAAAGCGTAAAGCTTGATCCAGACCTTCATGCGTAAGTATCGGGTATGAGTTCCAGTATACCTAAATTGTTGTAGGAAATAAACTAGGAGAGAGTAAATAGTTATATATAGGAAACGCAAATTATCAAGCTATTACACAATAGTTTGTATTCAAATAATTTTTTTAAAATGTACTATTTTATTTGTATTCATATTTTGCCTACTTTTGCTATTGCCTTCTGTAGGATGATATTTTACATGAACATTTTTTTTATTAAGTTTTAAAGTGTTATGTTTAAACAACTTGATTTTTTTAGGAAAATAATGTACTATTCATGTTTTTTTTTAGGCTGTAAACTAGGATTTTTTAACTCATATTTTTCTTATATCTTTAGTAATACAGGTAAATAAGAAAGGATTTTGTTAAGGAGCTGTAAGGAAAAATACTACAATATCGAAGTTTACAAAAGCTCAGCAAACTTTAACTTATCTACGATTTAAACAAACAAAATGAAAAACTTCTGTTACTATATGCTGCCACAAGTACTCTCTGAGCTCCTCAAGCACTCACGTGTGTATGTTCTGTGTGTCATTGCTGTGCAGGAGGTGATACAGTTGACGCAGGATCTTGTTGGGGCAGCAGGGCCGTCTGGAGCGGAGTCAGACCAGCAGACAGGTGAGGGGTCCGTCCCTCAGGCCCCAGCCGCTCCTTTACGAGTGTGGAAGCCTGGGGACAAGTGTTTAGCCATATGGTCCGAGGATAAGAAGTAAGTAATTTAATGTTAGGGAATGTTATGAAAGTATGTAATAATAGGGCAAAGGCTTGGTTAGATGAAAGCCTATATAAAAGTGTTATTTGTTGTTGTTTTTTAAAAACACAGCAACCAGTTATCATCAATATACAGACCTCCAGGTATTTTGGTGTGGACCCCAGACATGTCTGGGTAGAACCACTGGCACACTGAAGATCTTCCCACATTTTTCCTCCACCCTGAATGAGCGTCGAATAGATGCCATGAGTGGCAAAGGAGAGTTACAAATTTCATTTGCATGCTCACATTTTCTTGCCATTTAGTGTAATATTTGTACTAACAAGAAATGAATAATTATTTGTATGCAATAGAAATACATCCATACATGTTCTAGAGGCTGTGTAGTATGTACATTAAAGGGTTGGTTAAAAGTTATTATAGGCAAGTGTCTGGCTATATAGTCTGTGTTTAAGAAGTATATGGAAAAAGGTCTACCACCTAGTAGAGGGACCGGCCGCAATATCTCAATTGGTAGAGCGTCGACTTGCGGATCAGGAGGTCGCGGGTTCAAACCCCGGCCGGGTCAAACCAAAGACTTTAAAGTTGGTAGTAGTGGCTTCCCTCCTATCGCTCGGGGCTAAGGGACAGCATTACGCCTGACTCGTCAGTGTCAGTATAATGGACCGGCCAGGTTCAGTCCCTGGGCACCTCATAAGTGCCTCTGTGCTATAATGATAGAAATGTCGCTGCACAGTATCGGCAAAAATGCCAGCAAATCCCATCCCATCCACTAATAGAGGGATTGTACTGTAATGGATACTGGTTCTCTGTTCAAGTTTAAAAACAAGAAAGAGCACGGGTGTAAGTCTTCCAAGGCGCCACATGCACTTTAAACAATAAGATGACTAACCTTAAAGAAACCATAAAGAAATTGTCAATTCAGTATTTAAATATATTAAAGAAACAAACAGTAACTCTGATAGGAACTCAACTATCTGCAAGTTTGCTTTGTTCCTTCCTACAATAGTAATTACAAGCTGCATTGTTAACATCAGCATACTTGGTTTATGTTGTTAAACAGACCTTGCCATTCAGCAGCAAAAACTAATTCATGCTTGCTACTTTGTTTAATAATTGCAAGCTTTATTTCATTGTTGCAAGCTACACTGTTGAAAGTGGGATACTTTTTCTCTGAAAAAGGTCTCACAGTACAGCTGTGATTTCCAGTTATTGCCTGCTACACTGCTGTTCTCATAAAAGTGCATTCCAGAGGCACTGCTTATAAGAGTGGTGCCAGTTATTGTTTGTTTGGCTGTGTGATAAAATGGTTGGGAATGGTTAGAAGTAACTTGATATAAATTGAGGGATTGGTTCCTAGCAAATTAAAATTGAGTCATTAAAATTGGTGTGCGTGTGATTTTAGTATTGGAAGAGTAATCTGACTTTATTTTGTGTTGCACAAAAATAGTTTCTTCTATTTCCTAGTTGCTGTAATTTATCAACCAAAGTATTTATCCAAGTTAAATTTAATTTATTTTATTTCACTTTTTATCACAAACTTCATTTCTATGTTTGGTTGAATCTGCCATAAAATTGTATTATGAAAAAAATAGTAATATGGTTATTGAATTTTCATCTTCATTCCGTATAGTAGAGATACATTGTTTTAGATTAATATAACTTCATAATACTTTTCCTGCATGTCAGTTATTACGATGCGACAGTGGACGAAGTACTAGAGGATGGGTCATGTACTGTCACATTTGATGATTTCGGCAATACAGATGTTACACAGGTAAGTTAACAGTCAAATTCACAAATCATTGATTTGAGCCGTAAACACAAGGGAGATAAATATTGCCCTAATGGCTTAATCATAAATTTTAACTCGAATGTTTGAGCTGCTTACATCATTCTTTCAAGCAATTTAATAATCAAGAGTAATGTCCCAAGACAATTTTTGTGGCTTTACAATTCTAATTGTACTGAAATAAATTATATTAAAAAGCAGTAAACACAGTGCACTGCCCTTGTCACTGAAAGCTATAAATTCATTTACTTTATTCAAAGATGCAGCAATCCTGTTTTTTCTACACAGTGTAGCATTATTAAGATCTGTTCATTTACTTTATACTGTGATGAAGCAATTCTGTTTCTTCTACAATAAAATCCCTCTTTTATGACCACCGTCCATTCTGACTCAAAAGTGGTCGTAATAGTGAGTTGGTCTTAATGGTGAGTTAGGATGAGCGCCTGTAAGCGAAATTGTTTATGTATCATAGTGTCTGCCTCCTACTTCTCTGACCATTAAACAGGGGCGGGTGGGGGTGAAGCAAACATTTTTTTTTCAAAATGTTTTTTAACAAAATTATGCTATGTTATTTATCTAATGAAAATATTTTACCTTCTACAAATCATTGACTCAATGAAAATTACTTATGATAATCATTTAATGACAGATGAATTTTTTTGTAAAAATGCAGAGGCAGAAATAAGCCTGAAGATGTGCATTTGTTTCAATTGCAGCTTTTCCCGTGCATAATCGTTTTTACTCAATAAAGTCAAAGAGCTAATCAAGACAATGGAAGAAAATCCGAACATCATATTGTTTCATTTTTAATTGACACTAATGACATGTACATTTATCTTCCAGATATACCACCTTTAAATTCATAATTTGGTATTATTATCACACTAATGCAAGCACCTAATTAGCGCCCAATTGACCTGGTGTGACCCAGTGTCCTAGATTGTAAATTAAAAACACTCTGTATTATTTTGCCAATTAACGGGTGCATATCACACCATGGGTGACTTGTTGTTCTGGTAAACATGGTCACAGTTGAGGTCAGTGTGTACCGGTACATAAGAAACACACAGCATGTTCTAGTAGAACTGATTGTTATTATTGTGGCCTGGTTTTGTCATTGAATAAAAAAGTCTAATAGTTCGTACATAAGGAAATTGGCCTTGATAGAGATGTAGTCGCTCAAGTTGCATGTTGTGAGTGGCTTTTTACTGTACAAGGTGTTGAATTGTTAAAATCTGTTCATTTTACATTATAAAATGATGAAGTAATTGTGTTGCTAGGTGTCGTTATTGAGGTCTGTTGAGGCAGCTGGGACAAAACGAGGAGCGTCAGGGGATGCTGGGCCAGACGCCAAGAAACTTATGTCAAAGTAAGTGCACTGAAGTATGGTTCAACTGTAGATATACCGGTAGATGTATATGTTATTATACCCCAACACACCAAAGGAATTTGTGGTGTGGTGTGTGGGGCTATACTGAAATCAAGTTGTCTGTCTGCCTGTCCATCCTTGGATCCAGAATTAACCATATTTTACTACATTGTATTGACACCATGTTCAGTAAAAGTACCCATTTAGGAGAGTTTCCAATTCTAAACTTGTTTGCTGTCTAAACATTTTTTTAACTGTTTTATTAAGCTGTCCTGTTTTCAATTATGTCATATTATTTAATCTTATAGATTTACATATTTCTACTTACGTACTTTAGTTTTAACCTGTTGATACTGTATTTACGTTAAATGTCATCATATTCGTCGCCATGGTACCTATAGTGTTGGTATGCCGTATTACCTAAAATACCTTTAGTGGATGCAGAATTTGTCCTGGCTTCTATTGTTAAGTTTTGTGTCAGTGTGAATAAACATAATAGCTATTATATAGCTAATGCTCAAGCAAATATTAGGGTATTTCCACAACTAGTTGGCACAGTGTCAGGATAATTGACTGGATATGATATCATGCCAGGTGTTCACGGCATGCTATACACAGTAAAGGCTGCACTATATCTGCTTCAAGTGGACACTCTCTCCAGACAACTGAAATACTGTTGGTGGGACGATAAACCCAGTAAACTAACAAACAATACGCTGATTAGCTTAATAATGATGCAGTAATTTAAATATGTATGAAGTGCATATCACATGGTTTGATATGTTTATCGATGCAAAATTGTGACCGATTATTGAACACAAGTTATTAGTCTAATTATCGAGAATAAATGCCACAAACAGTTTGAGACTGGTTTGTCTAATACCAGATGTTATTGTTTTTGTTTAAAGGAAGGAGAAATTGACCGCAGAGAGGGAGTACAAACGAAAGAAGTCACAAAAGAAAGCCCAAAGGTTAAAAACACTGGAAGAAGAGAGGGAACAAGAGAAAAACAAATGGCTCGATTTCAATGCTAAGGTTAGTAAATATATATATATATGCATATAACATTTGTAATTCAAGAAGAAGATATCAGCAAAAATAAAGGTGCTTGTAGCAGTATCAACTTTTCAGTTTTGTTTGGCCTAGGCAAATAGTGTAGCTAGAATGGGGGTCTATTGATAGGAAGCATGCTCCAGATGACAAGGTCCGTTATTCAAACCACAGGGTAAAACTGCTTAGTTGCTTGAATGAACAACAGCCTGAAAATTGAAGATTTCTGAAGAGTGGACATTTTGCAACTGATGATGATTATGTCTGTAATTGCCAGATTCATTAATTTTTTTCAAAAACTTATGAAAGAGATTCCTGTTCTACTTGCAGGACTTATCCCAAAATACTTGGCCACTTGTATATACCGGTATATATATATTTTTAACTGTCAGGAATCTTCCATTATTTTGTTTATTGTCCTCTTCATTTATTTGCAACAACCCATGATTGGATTATTTGTCATCTAAAACCATGTCTTATTCATATCTAAGATCACATATTGTTAAATTGACATTTAAACCCTGTTTGTTTATCAGGATTTATTTTCATTATAATTCTTGGAACACCAATGATACATGATCACTGATTAATAATTCAGTTAATTTAAATATGTTGTTTTCAATAGTGAAGCAGACAGGTAATTTTACAATGAATACATTTCATGTAGATGTGGGTAGGGGGAGGGTGTGCCCGTGGCCCAATGGTTAGAGTTGCTGACTTGAACTCCTCCACCCCTCAGTGCTTTGAGTTTTGGTCAAGGCGAGAACTTTCATGTAGTAAGGACTTCCAGCATTGGGCCAGTGGTTCTACCCAGATTGTCCTGGGTCTTCCTCCATCAATAATTAGCTCACATGTGTTGTAACCAAATCTCTGTGTGGCGTCTGTGATCTAGTGATTAAGACGTTGGACTCTAGATTGGAGGGTTGTGGGTTCAAATCCGGAAACTGTCTCAAGATGTTAGTCCTTGAGCAAGACTATTTACTGCACATTGCTCCAGGAAGTCAGTACCCGGGTACTGGTTCTACCCAGGAAGTGGGCAGTCGAGAAGGATTTATATAAGTTGAAAGAACTGTTTCCCAATTGATTATAAATAAATAGGTTTAAACTAAAAAACAAATGTCCCCAGTTTAGCAGCAAATATTTATGCATTTTTTTGTTTTTTTCCCAGACATTTACAAAGACCAGTAAAGGCAAAGTGAAGAAGAGCATTTTTGCGACGCCTGATGCTGTAGAGGGGAAAGTGGGCGTCGGTACTTGTGGAAAAGGTGGGCGTCCAATGACAACATACATTCATCAGGAGAAGTGGAAGAAATAGAAGCAAAGTCACCACACTTCTGCCGAGAGATAAAGAAGAATAGTTGAGTCAGCACTTCACGTCCCTTTCAGTCAGTTTTAAATCTATGTCTGGACTGTAACACACAATTAGAGGCCACATGTTGTACACTTTAGCTAATAACATGGGGTCATTTCAAAACATCTGATTGGTCATATTTGATAGGCTGCTTAAATTGGACCAATGAAATGCTTGAAAATGATCTCAAACTTGACCATTAAGTTTTACAATCTCAGGTCTCAGAGTAAGTAAACAAAAATAATAAACTAAAGTTTCATGTTTATTTTATAAAAGGCCTATTACAGGTACTTTGAAATAGGCCTGCAGATAATTACTTTTAACTTAGGCTTAGTACTCAGTTTTGAAACATATTTATATAGCGTTAAGTCAATGAAGAAAATCAGAGTAAATATTTGTTTTTTTCCTGTGACAATACAAATAGAGGCTTAGTCCAAGAATTAGGCCTGGTACCATTATCTGAAGCTTGGGGGGGATGTCTGCAAGGAAGGATCTTTTACTGATATTTTTTTATTTTCTGCAAAATTATATCCCAAAATAGTTCACCCTAAAAAGGTACTTATTTTCCTTTCTATAATTTTCTTTATTTTACCTATTTTTTTTTATTTACTTTTTTATTGTTAAAAGTTGTAAAATAGGGGCAATTCTAATATGTATCAGTATAGGGTTTTCTGAGATAAGAAGTGGTACTAGTACAAAATTCATGACCGAGAATTAATGGTAGTTCACTGTTCAACCTCATGATCTAGAAGTTGCTTTTATCCTCTCTTTTTAAACACTTATTGTAAAAGTGTGCATCCAATAAACATTTTCTTACATATATGTCGAAACAGACTTGCATATTACAGGAACATTTTTTGTTGGCTTTTTAAAAAAAAAAAATTGAACTTAATACCTGCTGAAACTCTACTTGTATGAGAATCTAAATAACAATCAATGGATTAATCACTCAATAACTGTTGTTTGTAGAAGTTTGCTTTTTTTTATTTTTAGGATCTCGTAAAGCATTTGATTCACTTCATGCATCTTCAGTGAACAGTTTATCACAATGCCACTTTGTTGATATCTTTTATCATGTTCATCATTTAGACACTGTTTTTCATCCAGGTCTTTTTTAAATTGTGTAAATATTGTTTGTAAATAAAAGTATCTTGAGTGCCCATCTTTATGTCTGTTATTCTACCATGTTATGATTCACATCATATGAAGTTAATATCTTTAAAATATTGATATTTTACCATGTAAATTATGTATAACATTTCTGAAAGAGTTTATATTTTAAGTAATAAAAAACTATCTATACTGTTGATTTAAATATAAATTCAATTTATTTGTCACTTTTTTGTTTTCTGTGAGATGCATGTGTTTGTAGTTAGACTGAGGATTTTCATCTAGGGCCCGTATTCACCAACCATTCTTAAGTAAGAATTGCTCAAGTCATGGATTTCAATTCACAATATCTTCATTATGTATTTAGCTACATGTCTGTATTTTTGCATGACACTTTAACTTTGCTACTTTCAGCTGAAAATCACATTGAAACTTCATTAATAAGCTTATTTTTGATGGTATAAAGATTTAGACATATGGGCTTAAGTCATGACTTGGGCTTAAGAATGGTTGGTGAATACGGCCCTTAGTACTAGACATTTTTCCTGTCTTTGTAACAACAAGAAATTGAGCATCAAAAAAGGGATTATGTAGAAGGATGTAAAAGTGTTAATATGGAACATACATAATCAATATTTAATCTGATTTTTATAAAGACTGTTTGAGACACATCACAGAAACAAAGAAATGGTCATAATGGCAATATCCAGTGTTATTGGTGGAGAAATATCTCTGTATAACTACCAGCAAACTGCAAGTCAGATGACAGAACTTCCCACATGAAAGGTTTCGACCTGACTGGGACTCTTACACATGTGGTGACTGTGTTACAAGTTGCACAAGTTACAAGTGAAATTTATAAAACTACAATTCATGATGGATTAAATTTAAATTAAACTGAAGATAATTAATTGTGAACATGCAGCAGTACATAATGATAATGTGCAATACACTTTTCATGATTAATATTAATAGAAATCTAGTAAGTCATAAATCACACATATATTTTTTCGCTTTTTTTTTCATTTCACATTACTTGCCTATCAGCGCCATGAACAAAGTGCATAAATGAAGCATATAACAGGGTTTACAGCTATCAATGGAAAACACTTTCAATGTGCAACAAATTTTATATAAACCAGTATGGAAACTACAGAATCAGTCTAAAATAACTTGTTAAACATACACAGTAAGTAGTAACACTGTTAAAGCCCTGACACCCAAGTTTGATACAGTTTCTGCTTTATCCGTTGTTTCTCTTCCAAATCCATAAAACCTCACCAGAATTTCTGCATTATAGGGTTCAGTTGAGAATTATGGAATATATATATATATATATATATATATATATATATATATTGCAACAAACTCATATAATCTCCTTTTATCTGATGCTCTGACAGTCTATCACAATTAACCACAAAATGCCATGAAAGCTAGCTATCACTCAACGTATTTTCCTGAGGACATAGCTCCACGTGAATAACACAGTGGTATACAATACAGCATATCACAATATTTCTAGGACAAAAAAAACTCATTTTCTGCGTTTCGGTTTTCCGGACATTTTTGTGAGTTGCATGTCAGCGTCTTGTTGGCTGGTATCTCGCTCATTACTGAACTTGGCGAGTGTTTTTATAATTTCTGATGCTTGGAGATGCTGAGTCTTGAAGACTAGCTGGTGACCATCAGCTGGAAAATAAATAAATAAAAAGATACAGGTAGTTTTAAAACATAGATAATGCTATTGTTTGCATATGCAAGTCATATAGTTCAATAAGGTCACTATAACAATTTTAAATAAATGTTGTAATTGTTAAACAGTATATGGGATGTGATGGGATTTTTCGGCTTTTTTGCCGATACTGTGCAGCGACATTTCTATCATGAGAGCACAGGGGCACGTATTAGGTGCCCGAGGACTGAACCCAGCTGGTCCATTATACTGACACCGACGAGTCAGGCGTAATGCTGTCTCCTCAGCCCTGAGCATTAGGAGGGAAGCCACCATTAGGAGGGAAGCCACTACTACCAACTTGAAAGTCTTTAGTTTGTCCCGGCCGGGTTTTGAACCCGCGACCTCCGGATCTGCAAGCTGACGCTCTACCAACTGAGCTATTGCAGCCGGTACTCAGTATGTTAGGTGTCGGCTCCAGGTACATGTTGCCCCAGGTTCAATCCCTGGGCATGATATGCCAAATTCATTAAATTTAATGGTAAAGGTTGCCTTGCTTACACATACAATGTACATAGGGCCTGTGGCCAAGCGGTTAGAGTCGCAGCCTCGAAACTTCTCAGTCCCTCACCGCGTGGGTTAGAGTCCCAGTTGGGGCAAGAACTTTCATGTGGGTAGGTTCTCCAGCTAACCTGTGGCATGCCAGTAGTTCTATCCAGACGTAAGTCTGGAGTATTCCTCCACCAATAATTAACTTGACGTCGCCAATATGACCATAACTGTGTTGGTGCGATTTAACATAAAAAAAACAATGTACATGACTGGTTGGTTCAGTGTCTGAAAAACTGAAGTGTGGCTTCAAGCAATGTATAAACAGCACGCAAATTACCTTATCTGCATCAAGTATTCTAAATGAAGATTTTTGGACATTCAATCCTGACCATAAACAAACATCAGGGAACACAGCATATCCGCTGGAAGGAGTTTATTCAAGTTCTTCCCAGCCTGTGAGAGACTGAGAGTTGATATATGGTTGATTCTGCATATTTGCATACATAACTTCCCATAGAAATGTATCCAATGAACCGGAATGTGCGTTAAACCAAAAATCAATGTAGGAGTACCACTTTAATGAGTGTATTTTGTTTTCAGTTGCTGCAAATTTAATTTTTTAATTTTAACTCACAGCCACCATGCTTCCTTAGAAAAGCATCAGTCTTATATTTATTTATAATTTTCATTCTAAGATGATTACTAAGCTTGTAATTATTTTATCTCCAAACACAGTTAAAAAGTGGATTCTTTTTCTAAAAGGTGGCCATTTTGTTTTATGACAGCAAAAAAGCCATCATTTTAATATGAAGTATTCCAAAGTGCTCTTTTAAGACTTTATGCATCTGACGATTATGCATATAACTATTTTTTGTTACAAAGGTAACGACGAAAAGGTTTGGTGTTTGAATATTTCATTCAATGAAACAGAATATGCGTATAAACATTATTCAATTAACTGGAATCAACTGTTTTCATTATTTGATTGCAACTTTTTTCTGGAATTAATAATATGTGATAAAATATTTCTTCCAAAACAACATAAGTACAAATAATTATTTCATCCTGTATGTTTTCATTTACAATTCAATGGCTTACTGCATTTTAGGAAGTGGAACAATATAAAAAACCGTTTATCTTTGTTGTTTTAATGACAAAGTTCTATATATAAACATAAACATGTACTTGGGGCTAACTTTCTACATGCATGAGTGATAAGGCAGTCATTGCTCGGATTAAAATACCATGTGAAAAGGTAGACATTCTGTCTTGTTTTAAGAAACAGACACACTGTCACAATGTTTATTTTTGTTACAGCACACAGACACTATTATAATATTCAGCTAATTATTGGTAGAGGAAGACCACAGATTTAAGTCAGGGTAGAGTCATTAAAACGGCATATGTTTGCTGGAAAACCACCCTCACATGGAAGTTCTTGCCCTGACTAGACCTTGAACTCAAAGGTCAATAACTATTTTAGTGGAGGAAGATGCCAGACTAATGCACACCAGAAATAAGATGGAACTAATCCTCTCATAGTTCTTTATTTCCACCGGGACTCGAACCCATATGGTCAGCCAAGTTACAATTCAATAACTCTACCCATTGATCACAGGCGACCGTGGAGACAATTTGTATAATTAATTTGTACAATTAATTTTCATTTCAAAATGCATTGGTGTCAACAGGCTGCATCTATTGACATATAGTCAATAGCAACTATATAAAAATACTCCAATACTCTCAATTATATATTAATATTTTAAATATGTTTATATCCAGTTTACAATTTGTATCTCACTTACTGAATTCCACATTGATCTGTGGTGCAGCCTTATCAGAGCGTATGTCCATCACCGTCTTGGCAAATGTTGTTTGGGTGACTCTCTTCGAGTTAAGGCAGCTCATCACAGTTCTGATATATATACATGTATAGAAATAGTATGGATATAAGTTAACATTTTTACTTTTTAATTGCATGATTTGTATTAACAGCAAATAATTACAATATTAATTATGAGTAAATACTTAAAAATGCAATGAGACTGAGAGAAAATAGTTAGTGGCTTTCAACTTTGATAATTTGCATTTAAAATACCTTAAACTGACTTGAAACCCTAAACTAGTCCAAGCCTTTGTTGTTAATATGCTGTCCTCAGAGCTTTATACCCAGGTAGAACAGTTGGTAGAGTCTTGACTTTCGCAGCAGAATTTTGTCAAGTTGTAGGTTCAAAACCTATCTTGGGTAAATGTTTTTTGCAGCTTAGTTTACAAACTTTTGCCACCATCTTTAGACCTCACATTGTACCCCACACTTTGCAACATTGATTAAACAATTCTAAAGAATGTAGACAAGACAGACTAGCGTTACCATTTACCCCTGTTCCCTGATCCACCCATGGATGTCTGTACTAGGGGCTTTTTGGGGAGCATATTTACTAAGTGCCGCCTCTCTTTTTTCAGTGGCTCAGACAGTCCTTTGTTCTATAAATAAGACCTAGTGTAAGATTCCAGTTGGTCCTTGATTGCTAGTTGGCGGCATGTGACATATGGCGGTGACCACATTTATTTATAGTGTTAATTTAAATTTGGCGTCCTTGGGAACGTCACCGCCCTGCGTGAAAATTAGCAAAATTCTGTGAATATTTATGCCTCTACATTTTAAGCTGTAATTTATATAAAGAACAAACTTCTTAATGTGTCTATATTTATTAAATTCATTTTCTATTCGTTGCTCTTTGAGAACTTAAACTGGAACCTTTTTTTGGAAAGGTATTTTACCAGTTCAAATGAGATTATAATCAAAGTTCCTGTGTATAAAACTTTGTATAGAATAAAGATTTAATGTTTGATCGGTTGATTTCAATGACTGATTATTAGTGAAGATAAAATATAAATGTAATCCACACACTCTTGATTGGCTGAAACACTTCTACACCTCACATTATAACTTTAAAATTCATATTTTTTTATCATTTTTCCTGATATGCATATCCCATAAAAGGTAAAAAAAAAAAAAAAAGTCCCGAATTGGTTGCACTAAATGTCTTATTATATGGCACGGAAAGTCTTATAGATAGTTTCCATGTGATGTACATACACGTCATCTCTTATCTTGGCAGCCATCTTTGATGGCAACTTCAAGGGATATTCATATCATAATCAATTGTATAGAAGCGTAAAGTTTATTTTCTTGCAGTTTCTTCATTTGTGGTCCAAAAATTTAAAGCTATACACCATTGGAAAGCTCTTGAAATTTATATTTTTAGAATACAATATTTTTTAAAATTGATAAATGCACAAAGAATTGATACACAGAAATAAATAAAATTATTGGCTTATCCTTAAACAAAATGAACAGTGTATCTTTTTTGGTTGTATTATTTATATCTTTTAAACTATCAAGATATAGTTAAGATCTTTAAAATACTTCATAAAAGCTGATAAATTTGATATAAAATTCAGTAAAATAGACAGAAACTAAAAACATAGTGGTGAGTTTATTCCAACACATATCTCTAGATTACAGCCTGCATTAGCTTCTGCCTTCAAAGATGGCTGCCTTAAATGGTATTATAACTATTCGCCACATAAAGATTCGCCACAGATGAATAAAGATTCGCTACAGTAGTAAAATGATTGGCAAGGGTTCTGATAAATGATATTGATACGGAAAATACTTGCTAATTGACATGATTTACAAATTGCAGTCATTTGTTTCTGATCAAAGGAGCTTTTCAGGGATAATTAACAGGAGTCAGTCCCTTAACTGACAAACTGCAAACATAACAAAAGTTTAACGATGATAACACTCCCTTAGAGAGATGGCGACATGTTGAGAAATTGGGAATAACTTTCTTAATTGGGAAGACAAAAGTAAGTGTCTTATCAGTGCCTATGACATCCCATGGTAGGATTAAGGTCACCAACTAAATCAATAAATTGCCTCGGCTATTGTCACTTCTTGCTCGACATGAGTTCGCAAAAAGCTACTTCAGACACCACAACGTTATTAATGTGACCCTAGCAGCCTCAGCTGGAAAAATCATTTCATCCGAAGATTGGATCAAACCGATGACCACCTGCTCCAGTGACAGAAGCTCTACCAAATCATTGGTGTTTTTTTTGGGATTAGCCGGCATTTTTACCGATACTGCACAGCGACATTTCTATCATTATAGCACAGGGGCACTTATGAGGTGCCCAGGGACTGAACCCGGCCGGTCCATTATACTGACACCGACGAGTCAGGCGTATTGCTGTCCCCTTAGCCCCGAGCGTTAGGAGGGAAGCCACTGCTACCAACTTTAAAGTCTTTGGTATGACCCGGCCGGGGTTCGAACCCACGACCGCTCGATCCGCAAGCCGACGCTCTACCATATGTGCTATTGCGGCCGGTTTGACCTCTGATGTCGCGAAAAATGGTTACAAACATGCAAACACCGCTTACCGCAACGATTCCACGTTGTTCGTGAATGGGTCGAATGAATATTTTATTTGCTTCACTGGTTTAAGCTGACATGTTTTCATGAACGTGTACAGCTTTTGCCATTCGTTTAAACTGGCAGGTTTAAACTTCATTGTTATTCTTTTCGTCTTGCAACTTCCGCCGGTTAGGCTAACGGTGAGATCGTAATTACAACACTTCTGCAAAACGTGCATTCCCGCTAAATTCTTTGAACTTGTCAAGCGTGATTTGTGTGGTTGTTTTCTGTCGTTTTTATATGTTAAAAGCCAAATCAATGACGCTACATCTCCAAGTAACACAGGTATACATGTATTTTTTTTATTTAATAAACTAAACGAAATTCTTACGCCCGTGTGGTGTCAACACGAATACCTGAAAAATGTCGTCCCTGTCATATTAATCACCGCCGTCGGATGGTTTTCTTCACCCTCGCCTTTTACCAATAGACCCTTTCAGTTACTATCGGTTTTCAATTACCTCCCCCTTGGTGACGTCATACGAGGATTGTTATTCGATTCGGGCTGAATACGCGTCAAACGTAAACATCATTGAAAGAGAAAACTACAGCGATTGTGTGGGTATATTTGATTTCTTTATGAAGTGTTGTTGTATTTGCAATAAGAGTGCTTGTTTATTGTTATTGTCTCTCCATAAGTTGTGCGTATATTTTGATAGTCATGAGTTTTCGCGATAAATAAAATGTGAAAAGCTGTCATGATGATTTCTCTTAGAACTAAGTATAAACGGTTAAATATAGATTTTGGTGGGAAATAGTGATTGTTTTAACTAAGTGAGATAGTGAAACAAATAACACATAGAAATAATTGATTTCTCTCTATATTTTTAAAGGTAAAATGGGCGACCATGTTTATGCAGAGAAATTGTACACGGCAACACCGATGAATATTGCATCTGTTTCAAACACCAAACCTGACGATACAGAATTTCAAGATTGCCAGAAAATAGGGAGTGAAAAGAAACACAAGGTACTTTTTCTGTACATAGTTTTTGTTCATTTTAAAATCTAGGTATATTTGTATTCCACCTCATCAGGAAAAACATAGAATGACTAGATTTTGTTATTATACCACAACACAACTATTGAGTATTTACCCACATTTATATATTGACACACTTGCATTCAACAGGCATAGATTTTGGTATAGATATAGCTGTTGGAACTTTGATACAGGGATCTATTTATCATCAGGCACATTGGTATAGATATAGCTTATGGATAAAGGTAATCTGGGTACAATACTTAAGCTCTTCTTTACATTAATGAGACCCCTGGTTCTAAAGATCATTTTCTTTCTTTTTTCAGTCAAATCGAGTATGCTGTGTACCAGAATGTCATACAACAATTTATTCATTAAGTGAGGGTCATGGAAAACTGAGTTATCATGCCTTTCCAGATGTAAATGACCCACTTTGAGCTGTTTGGTTGGCCAACATCAAGCGAGATGAAGACAAAAGTTGTAAGGTATTAGTAATATAAGCAATCTACATTTTTTGTTACATGGCACTAACACAATTATGGTAATTTTGGTGATGTCCAGCTAATTATTGGTGGTGGAAGACCCCAGAATTATGTCTGGTTAGAACCACTGGAGCACCACAGATTGGCAGGAAAACCTCCTCACATGAAAGTTCTCACCCCGTCCTGGACTCAAACCCTTGCGGTGAGGGGCTGAGGAGTTTCAAGTCAGCGACTATAACCGCTTAGGTAATGAAAATGTATTTTATGATACAAGCCTTTATTTTCAAGAATTATTTTTAGAATTTTCTTTTGGAAAATTAGATATTAAAACTGTAGTTAAAAAAAAATAAACAACATTATTTACAAACATAAAGAGAATACATATGAAATATTGATTGAAAAAAAGTATATAAAAATATTAAAACATTTTTGTTAAGCTGTGGCATGTATTTATTTATTTGCAGGCCAGGAATGACAACAAGAGTGATAATTGACTGTACAGAAATAAAAAAGAGATGACATCATCACTGCTTTTGAAAAGTCAGACTTACAGTAATTATAAGAGTGCCAATACATTAAAAGGTTTAGTACAGGGATCATCCTACCGGGCGATTCGGGCGAAATCGTCGCCCTGCAGTCGCTCACTTCGCCTATTTCATACATAAAAGCGAAATAGAAATCGCCTTCAATTTTGATTGTACACACAGGGTGTTCGGTTGACCCGAGCTCCCGGGTTTGACGCACGAAAATTCGGAAATACCCATAACTGACGCACATCAATAAAGCGGCGGGGGTCATTTCTACCCGTTTGTCGGTCAAAATCGCCTACAGCTTCATAAGACGCGAGAAAAGACGACAACGGGCGGAGTCTGCATATTAATGAGAACAGATTCATACATGCACACACAAACACACACACGCGCGCGCATCGATTACCTTCTACTAGGAGAAAACAATACAGTAGGCGGAGACTGCATAATTAATAGATGGTTATCGTGTGACGTCACACATTTCCCAGCATGCAATGCGGTCCGCCATATTTGTGGTAAAGCCATTGTTTACTAATGTCTGCTTAGATCCCTACAATTCGACGATTGAATCGATTTTTTCGCGAAAGATGTCGTGTGTAATGGTTACAAAGTGCAATAGGACTATATTAATATACTGGAGCTATTGTGCGTGAAAAGGACTTGAAGAAGACTAATTTGATCGCTTTTGATCCGTACTCGTCTTCGACGACAGCCTGATGACTTGCAGTCGGACATTGCATATCCAGACAGAGTGAACTATCTAGTGTTTCAGCAAAGTGCGACATCCAAATAAATATTGGTGGAGCTAGATCCTAGACTTGTGCCAGGGTAGAACCACTGCGCATTGCAGGTTAGCTGGTAAACCTCCACGACCAGGACTCGAACTCATGCACAGAGAGGCTGAGGAGTTACAAGTCAACCACTGCTTGGACAAGGGCACTGCTAAACTTTGGTTTTAAAACAGGGTTATTTATTATGTGTACTGTTTTCAATTCTTTACATCATGATATACTATTTTTTCATTGCTTTAAGTTCCTTAAAACCCATGTTATGGTTGTCATATTTATTATATGTAATCGAATACCATTACATGCTCCAATTTCCTAAGCAGTCTGCTTTTGCTTTTCCTGTTTATTGATCGATGAATTTACTGTCATTAAATATTTTTTACCGTAAAATGTGTTGTTTTTAATTCAGAAATGGTGTGGTTCTAAAAGAAGAACTGAAACTTAAATTCAATTTTCTGTGAAATTATTATTCTAACATAATGTAAGTTTGTTAAATTTGCTGAAAGGTAGGACAATGATAAAAATAAAAACACTATGTGCTATTATTTATTGACAAATGTCAATGTGAAAGCAAATCCATTTTAAATAGTTAGCTGTAACAGCTAGTTCCGGTTCGTTCTGAAAACAGTTTGTTTCTTACACTTTATTAGGGCTGGTATCTGGCAGTTTGGACGAAACAATTTTCTCTCATGCATTCAAATAAATGATTTTTGCTTGTAAAGATCCCGCAAAATGCTGTTTTATATTCCGGACTGGATCCTTTGGCTTTATGGTGAATAGTATCTTGGTAATGGTGTGGAGTGAAGTTATAGAAGTGGTGATGACAAGAGAAATTAAAAACGTTACTCAGGAATGAAGCCATACAGTTGACACTCTAGCTCATGCCATACTCAATACACAACCATTTACTTGTACCAATACAAACTGTCTAGGTTATGTATGACATTTTATTTTTGCCCATGTTGCCCCTGGCTATTTACAGCCCCTTGTCTGAAACCTGTTGTTTTAATAGTCGAGACCATATGGCTTTGCTTCCTGAGTGTCAAAGGCCAGGTGCAGGTGGATTAGCATTACTTTCTCACGTGTACATGTATTTTAGTTTAAAAAAGAATTTTAATTAAAATATCTGAGTAATTTAATTATCAATATGATTATACATTATTTCAAGTTAACTAAATTAAGATTTCTGCAGTATTTTAAGTTAAATTAGTAGTATTTGCCACGTTGGGGAGTATTTACCAGCAGGTAAATGCCAGTAAATACCACTTATAATTACCGGGGGTTGAATTTACCGCCCAACCTTGTTCTTACAGCCATGTAAAAAGTAAAGCATAACACACTGCCTGCCATTACATAAAGGTTTTTTCCTATCTGAGATAACTTGAAATCACAACGTGCCTAATTAAAAATAATGGACACTTAATGCGATATTTTTAAGATTCACACTGTCGAACAATACAGTAAGTGTAATAACAGTCTTCACTTTAACTAAAGTTTATTCGAGCATTATGTATAAATTTCCAAGAATATTAGTAACATGTGTTGTTACATGGGTACAATATTAGCAAATTGTCGGATACCATATTACAACCAATACAGGGCGTTCTATAGACGCTGAACGTCAATGGTCATTGACTCCTCAGTCAAAATTTTCAAGGGTCAAATTCAAATATCTGGGGGTACATTTTGTGCATATAGCATCTTGAGGGGCACATACATATTTTTATGTCACTGATGACAACATTTTGTCTAAAATTGACCTTAATGGAAATTATCGATACTGTTGGTTGCTTTTTAGTTTATTTAGGACCAGTAAATAAGCAATATATTTCTTAATTGTTTGTTAATTATCTGTATCTTAATAAAAACAATAAAATAAACAACAACATAGCAATTAACATTATAATATACATATTTTCTTTCGACTTTTAATGCAATACAAAACACTTAAAAACGTTTAGCTACAATGAATGCTCCGTTCAAGCGCGAAAGTATAACGTCCGAAAGTTCTCTCGTCCTTTTCCCTTAGTTTGTACTGACGGCTGGTAATGACAAAAAATATTTCTGATCCGGATTATATATTTTGAGACATTTCACATCATAACAAGAATTAATCATCGTCTTCATTGCCTGTAATGGTCAATTTAAAAAAAACCTGCGCTTTCACGGTACTGATATGTTGATTCACCTTACCACAAAGATGGCGGACAAACAGGTGCGCGCGCACCTTGGTGAAAAATCGATAACCATCTATAGGAAACAGGTGCTCTAATTCTGCCGATGACACGTTTGCTCGTGTGCGCGGCTAATTTCAATATGGTGTTTTGACAGAGGTGTAGAAAAGTAATAAATCTTAATGATCGGCATCTGTTTACTCTTAAAAAATGTGTGTTGCATCCTGATGCATCGGAAGCAATTAAGGACGACTGTAGGCATTGTATAATTACTTGATTGGGCCACCAAAAGGCGAGATTACCGCAAAGGAGCGAAGCTGTGCGTCCGAGGATTATTTAATTTGACAGCGATTTAGAACCATGCACACAAATACGGCAAATCGATTGATTGTATCTACGAAAGATGTACTTGTTACTTGAATGGTTGAAATTATGGCTAAAAAAAACTTGTTTGACGTTTTGGTATTTCAAAATTAGTTTTGGGCACAGACTACACTTTGACACAGTACATTTTGTACTATAAACCAGGT
Source organism: Sinonovacula constricta (assembly GCA_007844125.1). Taxonomy (NCBI): domain Eukaryota; kingdom Metazoa; phylum Mollusca; class Bivalvia; order Cardiida; family Solecurtidae; genus Sinonovacula; species Sinonovacula constricta. The sequence continues at coordinate 2,092,804 of CM017564.1, forward strand.
TCTTGTTGTCTTGCCTGATGGTGCCTTTAGATATATTTAGTTGGGAAATATGCGTTATTGAGTGGCCAAGATCGTCGACTCTTACATATATAATAGGTTTTGGAGTGACGTCAGTTTTGAGAAGCAATATTATTTTAACGGTGACAATTTAACAATGTTAATTGATATGTTTTATTTTTTTAATTTGATTGTCATAACTGAGATGCAGAAAAAAACACTATTTAGCAATATTCTGTTTATTTACTTGTCCCAAGCAAACTCTTAGAAATATCAATAATTCCCATCAAGGCTTATTTTTACAAAATATGGTCGTCGATGATATAATTGTATATACAATAATGATTATATACACCAGCCAAAACAACAAATCATGATCGTCATGCAGCATGTAAGTAAAATATCATGTGAATAAGTGCATTTTTTTGTTGGATGGGGTAAAAATGTTATATTATTAAAGTTCTCAAACTGTTCAGATGTTGTTTTGTTGTTGTAGTGAAGTCAGTTCATAGATATGTAAAAACATGTAAAAGGGGAATGAATATTGGAACGGCAAAGCAACTAGCTGGCTACAAATCAAAAGAATTAGATTATACTAAAGATGAGTTTAGCATGAAGAAAGATGTACATATTAAATATTGTTGTTTTCTTCGATAAGTACAGACAACAAATGCAGCAAAACAACACATACACCTTTAATTAAACTAATAAAGATATATAAACAACCTAAAATACACCAACAACTAAACATGGTATGGTAAGTTAAGGTAAAACGCAGTACTCTTCTCCCTAAATTCTTCCACTTCTCCCTAATTCCCGTGAAGGGAGAAGTCACTTCTCCCTAAAATTTCTCCCTAGGATGATCCCTGTTTAGTAGGAATCCACCTTCGGGTAGCATTACATTTGTTAGCCAATTGTATCATGGCAATATCTCTGATAGAGAAATAACACTGCGCAGTGGTTTCCTTGGGCTTGAGTTTGAGAAAGGCCACAGTGTAATGGCCGACAAGGGATTTGACATTCAAGATCTTTTGGATAATAAATCAGTGAGACTAAATATTCCACCATTCTTAAGACAATATGATCAAACGACTGGTAATGAGGTTAGGATGACACAAAGTGTAGCAGCAGAAAGAATTCATGTAGAAAGAGCTATTAACAAAATAAAACACTTTCATATTTTTGACCAGGTTGTTTCAGTTTCTCTGTTTGGAACAATAAATCAAATATGGACTGTCTGGGCCTTGCTAACACTGTTCCAGGACCCTATTATATCATGTCCTGGAAATTAAAACAGTCTGCTTTACAATCCTACAATGAAGACCATATTTGGTACTGGGCAAAGAATTTTAAAACTGGGGTGATCTTAATGAGGTTTGTCATTAATTATTCAGTAAATTTTAAAAGTCTGTATCATTACAAACATGGTAAATGCTGTGTTAATATTGCAGTGTTGTTGGACTAGAACTGTTTTTCCACTGTTATCATGCATACATAAATTATAGGGCTTACATGTTCATCAATAATTAATTAGATGTATATAACATTAATCAAGGTAGAACATTATTGTATATTTTTATTGATAGTTCATATACTTGTAAAAAAGATTATTTGTATAAAAATAAAAGTTTGAAGAATGAAGAAAAAAATGATGAATTATTTCTTGTTGGAACCATTCATTATCAGTTAAATTGGAGTAAATCTGTCTAAAACAGCCACCAAAGGAAAGTCTGCCCCAACAACTGTGGTAACATTTGACTACGTGGGGGCTAATTTTCATGCAAAAGCTATAAATACCACTGGTACAACATTTTCATGTGGACATAAAATCTGTTTTATTTCCAGCAAATCTAGCTGCTACCATTAATGGAATGTGAGATGATGGATAGTTTCTTTGCTCTAAATTTCATTTTTATTTGTTGTGCAATCAATTCACAGATTGTAATGATCTCACAAGTGGAACCAGCCGCAATAGCTCAATTGGTAGAGCGTCTGCTTGCGGATCGGAGGTCGCGGGTTTAAATCTCGGCCGGGTCAAACCAAAGACTTTGAAGTTAGTAATAGTGGCTTCCCTCCTAACGCTCGGGGCTAAGGGGACAGCATTAAGCCTGACTCGGTGTCAGTATAATGGACCTGCTGGGTTCAGTCCTTGGGCACCTTATAAATGCCCCTGTGCTATAATGATAGAAATGTCGCTGCACAGTATCCCATCTCTCACAAGTAACTGGATTCAAAACGAATCAAATCCATTTATTTATGAATAAACATTGGAATTTTTACCAAAACCAAGTAATTTTATGCTTACAATTATAAAATGACAGTAGGAACAAATAACAGCACAAAGCATATCCAGTAACAGATAAAATTTATTTCATTTAAACAACAGGCTTGAAAATAAAAGCAGTGAGAAAAGCAAATCATGAAACTGGCCATTTCAATTGCACAAGTATCCCCCAAATCACATGAATATTAATAAACATGGTTTTAAGATAAAAAAATATGCACATCAGGATCAAATCATGAAACTGAACAATTCAGTTACAAAAACATCACAAAAATCTCATGAAAATAAATATGGTTTGAGATTCTTCCAGGTAAACCTCCTGGAAGGATTTTAAATAACAGTAACCTTTACCCTTATTCATTCTTATCACAGAGAGGTATAAATATAATAAGTGAATAAATTATATTATTCGAATAGCAAACACAGTACACCTTGCATGCTGATCCGAGTCTATTTTGATGGTAAAAGCTTGCTTCTTTTGACTTCACTGTTTGGCATCTACTTTTCAACCAAATCCTCAATTCGCTCAATTTACATTTCTCTGGCGCTCTTGGAAGCTGGGCTCCAGAAATCTCATTCACAGTAATCTGAATTAAAAATGAATATATATTTAAATATATATATATATTATATAGTTTTTTTATGACTGACTTAGTTTGTGTTGAACTGATTTTGTGATTCACATAAATCAAAAATATTTTTAAAGACACTGATTTCCCAATATTACACAAAATATCATTTAACTATTTGGGTAAACATTATGATAATTCTTGGGAAAATAATCTTATCACATGGTGTACTGGCAGTTTCCATACTTCTTACAATATGTGAACAGCTTGCACCAGCCTGTAAACTGTTTTTGTTCCCATTATTTTATTACCATACATAGAGGATTTTTATTTTTTACTGTGTGAATAATATTCTATACTAAAATTCTCATTAGTGGATTTCCCCCAATAAAAATTAGAGATTTGTTTTTCACACATCTTACCAGGAGCCAAACAGACCATCATGTGGTAAGAATCTTCTCTGATTTTTTACATTATTACTGGTTTGACCCAAGAGAAAGCAATCCATAGAACATATCAATAATGATCAGTATAAGATTGTTGGGGAGTAACAACCATCAACTTATGGCCCTCTGAAGCAGGCCATTATAGATTTGGGCTTTAATGAACCAGACTTATTTAAAACTGAATCACAAGCTATATTTTCCAATTAACATTTACCACACAAGTAATACTAGACTAAATGATTGAGCATAGGCCCATAGCCATGCTGAGGCGCACAAAATTTGAGCTGTGACAAAAAGTCACATTTTGAAAGTAAAATTTTTGAGGGCAGCCCCAGCTTTCCCCATCATGCCTAGAAAAGCATGCCTCAGTGATTCTGCCGTTCTTGATACAGCCCTGTTGCACTGACAAAAAGTCTAGGAAAGTGATTTCAGAAGTTTAAAGTGACAATAAATGATATTAATAGCATACCTTATCACAACTGCAGCTGCATGATGGTGAAGCTTTTGACTATGCTGTCACTTAAATTCAGAGTTGGAATCTCGCCAAGGGGACTGGCCATGATCAGGTGACTGATATTTTATGTCTTTCTTTTTTCTGAAAAAAGAAATATTCTGTTACTTGTATAAAATTGTAAGCATGGAGAATTCCGCGATAGATACAAGCCTTATCGGATGCAAATTTTACATTAATTGCAAGTCAGCATATGATATGACTGTTCAAGATCTGAATTCCATCATTTGTCTATTTTTCTTTGATTTCGAATCCATCACTGGATATAAACATTTGCACATTAAAGACCAAGATTGTTACATGAACTGAGAATAAAATTTTAAAATATAAACAAGAGGTGCTATGTTAAAGGTGGTATCCGACATTTTGTCAATATCAAATACATGTAATGATATATTACCCCTGCTTTGGGAAATATGCATTATATGGGCATAATTTCAGCAAAAATCCATACTTTAGTCTAAGTAAAGACAATCTTCAACACTACCTATATTGGTATACAGTACAAAATGGAAAAAAAAAATACTTAATGTTCATTCTTCCCAAATATATAAATAAGCATGATAGAGATGTCAGTCTACTAAAAATAGATATCAACGTCAGAGCGAACGTTATCCCAAAACTAATCTAAAAATAGCTATCTCTGCAGCATGGATCATGCGTGATCTAATACAAGAGAGACATGCGATTATAAATACCATTTCCCACTCCAGCTACCATTTCAAATGGTCTTTAAGTAATTTTGAAGAGCCTTTTATTATTTACTTTCATTGGTATGACAGTTGCAGTTCGTCTGGAAAAAAGACGAACTATCCCAGATTTCCTGATTTATTCTTAATTTTTTTTACTGTAAATTAAAACAGATTATCACTGTCTTTGAATAAGGTGATTTTCTGAGTTCTGAAAAATAAATAAAACACATACTTACGTTAAAACAGCACGAAAATCCGATAAATACTATGGTAGCCTTTTGTTTTCAATCCTCGTATGACGTCATATCCGGTCGCGGGACGCAACTCTTGTTTGACTTAGGGCGAGTAACTGAAAGGGTCTATAGGTGCGCAATATTGATTATTGGGAGGTGTGTGTGTGTGGGGGGGGGGGGGGGGGGGGGGTCTTATCTGGCTTCACCTTGAGAAGTCAATGGGTTCGGGGAAGGATGTAGTTGGGACAGCAGAGAGCACTACATCGTTACATGTCAGTTGAAATTGTCAATGTTCCATATATGTATGTTATGATTTGTTTGATTAAACTTGCATATGTTTCGACGATGTACTATTTTCGTTTTCTATTTAATAACGCAGTCATTTAAAATTAACTAAAAAAATCAACAGCGTTTACAACATTTTTATTCAACATTTAAAAATAAAACTGTTCAACATAACACATTTTATACACGGTCCAAAGCTGTATTTGCTAACAAAGGTATGATGCACCAAACCGTACTTATTCATGAATAACTATAAATAATGGCGTAGTAGCATTTTATTACTGATATGTGTGTTAAACACATATCGATATAATTCATGCACCCGTTGAACAAATACACACACGTACAATCTACACCGTGACAATGATTTTTTCACCGCCTATCGAGGCTGATCTGCATTCTGATCGGTAAGAAAGCCGCGAGGCAAGTGGCAGATCGTGGGGTTGAGCGGAAACACTGGCCTCGCGGCGACGAGCGGAAAACTATCACTATCGAAGTAGAAAAACCGTGGCCGGCTGTTCGCTCTAAAAAAATCTCCGGTGATGGGAGGACATTGCAAAAAATGCTAGACCTAATCAGTATTATGTCGCTGCGATGTATTTTTTATTGCAAAATTCTTAAAGACTGGCCATGTGATTTGCAATGTTTTTTGTTTAAATGTATTGGTATCCGTACATGAGACTAAAGTAATAAATTAAAAATACATGACAAATAGCTTTGACATAAAAGCAAGACATTTATATAAGTTTTACAACAGTTTGCATATCTATTTACTTTCATTCCCTTAATGTAGACACCCTTCAGCTGATGTATGCAGATACACACACACACGCATGTTTATATATATATATATATATATATATATATATATATATATATATATATATATATATATATAAGAATCATATCAGTTTTAAAAATTAGCAGAGTTATTTAGGAGGCTAATGGATACCCCCCCCCCCCCCCCATAAGTACAGATTACTTTGTCTCTATGTTTTATTTTATTGTTACATTACTGACAAAGGAAAGTTCTCTACACATAGGACAGTCAAATTTCTAAATGCAGCTTAATTTATTTGTTTTTAGTGTTTTTTTGAGCTTTCGTATTTTTTCATTCAACTGTCGGCATTCAATGATACGTCTATATATTAAATATTTTGTTATATTACACTAGTGTAAAAGTTTCAAAAAATTGAAAATCACGCGATAAAGAACTGACACTCGCTTACTATTGGGATGTTATTGTTCATAATTTTTGAGCCGATTTATCACATTATTTAATACTTCGAAAAGTTTACTAAGTAAATTGGTGCAACTGAACTTTTGAGTTGACCAGCATTAGATTAACAGCACTCAACTGTTTTTTAAATTTATTTGGTCGAAAAAAAAAGTTTGTTACACCGCCTAAATAGGATCTCGTCATTTTATATTTAAAAATTCCGTGGTAGGGGCGATATATTTTGTTTTCACAGAAAACTATTCTATAAGACGATCATTGAAAGTGGACTAAGACAAATATTGTTTAAATCAACAAATCAAAAAAGGGAACAATCTGGCATACAAAAGATTGAAGTATTCAGAGAATTCCACAAAAACGCCATTTTAAACTTGTTTCCCCCGCCCCCCGATTATACAAGCGTAAGAACGGTTAATTTAAAACTTCGAAAATTTTACGGTAAATCTTGAACAATGTATTACTTGTCCCGACGGTGATGCAATAATTAGAAAAGGCAATAAGTGCTAATTGTGTGTTCAATAAAATATGATAAATCGTAACTACAATTTCTTTATACAAGTGTGACGTCATGTTTATCTCACAGTGACGTCATATGAAACGGTTTCCAAGAAAAAAAACAACACATTTCTTGCAAAAGTTTATTACGTGTTAACAAAACTAGGTGCATAAATATTTGTGTATAAATATGTGACAGTTTTAGTTTGTTTTATAAATAATTATGTTATACTTGCATGCATATAAATAAAGTATAAATATTTATTTCATCTAAATTTAAAAGTAAAAATGTTGACCATTCAATGTTTTCATGTTTCTGCATGTGGCTGACTAAGTTTCTCTTGTCACTACTTGCATATTCACAGACGTCACACCTGAACGGTTTCTCTCCCGTGTGTGTCCTCATGTGGTTGACTAAGTTTATCTTCTGATTACATGCATATTCACAGACGTCACACCTGAACGGTTTCTCTCCGGTGTGTATCCTCATGTGTCTGACTAAGTCACTCTTCTGATGACTTGCATATTCACAGACGTCACACCTGAACGGTTTCTCTCCCGTGTGTGTCCTCATGTGTCTGACTAAACTTATCTTCCGATTACATGCATATTCACAGACGTCACACCTGAACGGTTTCTCTCCTGTGTGTGTCCTCATGTGTCTGACTAAGGCTGTCTTCTGATTACTTGCATATTCACAGACGTCACACCTGAACGGTTTCTCTCCCGTGTGTGTCCTCATGTGGTTGACTAAGGCTGTCTTCTGATTACTTGCATATTCACAGACGTCACACCTGAACGGTTTCTCTCCCGTGTGTGTCCTCATGTGGTTGACTAAGTTTATCTTCCGATTACATGCATATTCACAGACGTCACACCTGAACGGTTTCTCTACTATACTTACACTTGCAACTAAACTGGTCCTGTTTTGTATAAGATCTAGATTTGACGTGCAATTTTTGACCGGTGTGTGATCATTGTCTTCTAAATTTATTTTTTTCTTTTGGTAAATTCTATTTGCAATTGGTCCTTCCCAATTATTTGTCAATTTCGTATCATATCCATGTGTATTTTTGATCGTTTTACTATATCTTCCACACTTATTCATCCTTAACCATGCATCCAGATGATAGACGTCTTTCGGAGTTAACTTTTTGCCCCCATGAACATGAAGAATATGAAGAACACATCGCCCAGCAGTGTCAAATCCTGTTCGGCAGTACACGCATGGATAGATGACTGTAATACAGAATGAAAATTCATTTTCCAATACAATTGATTGTTACGTAATATGCATATTATAGTTATATTATACATTTTGAAGAGCTGTTAATGAGAGGAAAATATACTTGACAAAACACATTGAGTCTTTACGACAAACTGCATATATATAAGAGTTAAGGAAATATAATAAGGAAATATAATAAAAGAAACTGTTTATGAATGGGTAAAATTTTTTGCATATACATGTATATCTAATTACATACAAAAATTACTGTCTATGTGTTAAGAAAATAGTCAAGGTGAAATAGTTTTATCCACTTTAAGAATAGCAACATTAAATATGGGAGATATGCCTAAAAATAAGACATACCTGTCCCGTTTACATTTTTAGGTCTAATAAACGCATTGTGATCCCTGCTGGCCCCAAGGTCTCGAGCATATTCGTCTCCATAATACACAAGCAGCTCCATGCCCGGTGTGATAGGCTTGAACGTTCTGTAATAGATCTCTCCCTTGTGCTGGAAAGCCACCAGATTCTGCTCCGATTCTGTGACAGCACAATTTACGTAGCGCATCCAGTTGGACTGAGCTTTGTCACACGCATCAACGAAATGGTGCGGTTTTCCTTCAACGTATATCTGCAAGAAAACAAAACGATCAAAGTACTGCTGATAATTGCAAGTTCCGAGCATTGTTTTACTAAGGGCTTGACTTGAATAATAATAAAGCTCCATAAAACTACTGATTTATCTTGTGTAAGAGCACTTTGAAAATCACAATGATTTCATTTTATGTCAAATTACTTTAGCGACTTGAACTTAATACCGACCCATAAGCTTAATTTGTGTTCTTAATTAGGGTTATTAACTAACGGTTAGTCTGAAAAGTAGCAGCATAACATGTCGGCTCTTTCAAAAACAGATATAAAACTAATATACTGCATCTGTACTGCAGAAAGCCACAAATTTAAAAACAGAAAAGTTATGTCCAATAGCGTTAAGAAGAAGTGACACAGACGTATATAAAACACATACTTAGTTTTTAAAAAAAAGAAAGAAATTACTGTACTTTTGTGTTGTTTGTAACTAATGACATTGTAAACATATATATGAATAAATGCAAATTAAATACAGTCTACAATCACCTGCCAACTGTATCCTGTTGAATGTGCCAGGTCAGAATCTGTGGTGATCACCCCTCCATATGGCCCAAATTTTGTTCTGACTTGGAAATGTTTCTCAGCAAACACCCCAAGACCAGCTCCAGGAATCCTGGACTCTCTCACAACAAGGCCCTCAGGAAGGGTGTGCATGGCTCTTTCTGGGTCATCTACAGTCACCTGGAAAGTTAAGCTTCCATAACTAAACAGAGCTATAATGTATATTTAGGATGCCCACTGAAGAGACAGGTCTCAAACCTGTAACTGTTCAGTCACATCACCATGTTGTTTATAAACGATTATTGTTTTGGGTCTTCCTACCAGTAAAGATATAAAGACAATAATTTATTCTAATAATTTTGTTGATGCAGTGTATTCCTATAGAAAAAGAAGAGCTATATTTATAGGAGCCAGACTACACTGCTTTTGCAGTATATTGCGAGCAACACTTTTTTTTAAATCCTAAGGCAAACATTTGGGTCAAGAATTCTGAAAATCACAAGTCTTTGTAAAAGGCCAAGAAACATGACCTGCGAACTTGACATTGACCTTTTAGTTATGAATCTGTTTTTTGTGCGACACTTTCCATCCTTAAAGGCAACTTTTGTGCCAATTTGTATCATGTCAGTCAACCTGGCATACCTTATTCACACACCAATTTTTCTGACATTTCACATTTGACCTGCGATTTTGTCTCCGATAAGTCTTTGATTTTCGCTGGACGAAATACTTCGTCCTCATTAGGAAAATAATTGTGCCAAGTTATTTGAATCCCATCAAAATTAGAACCAGCTGGGGAATAACAAATTTCTAGTCATTATTTTACGTGACCTGCAAGTTTGAGCTTTGATTGAATTGCAAATCTGCTTCCTATTTGCAATTCTCAGTTTTATGAGGCAATAATTTGTGTCACTTTATTTAAAAATCCAAGAATGCTTTTTGAAATAAGAGCCCAGAAATTCTTCTGGATAGACAAGGACAAATGTGGCTTCTATAAACCCCTAGCCCCACCAAACTTATTAGGGTTAATAAGCATATGATTTTTTTGGAAGTTCCCATAAAGGTGTAAATTCAAGAATTATTCAAGAAAAAAAACCACACAACTCGGATTTATAACACATTATTCCTCAGCAACACAGGAATTATTTTAAATGCATAGCCTTTATAGGTGAATGTTATCCCTCATCATTAATAAGTTATTCACATATGCTTTCCAGGGCTTTTTTTCTGTCTTTAGTAGGGGCCATGTACAGATGCCTTCACCTCAGAATTTTTTTTTTAAATCATGCAGTTTTCCACTTAAAAGTAACTTTACATCATGTTTTTTTCATCCCCCTCTAAGGAAGAAATCACCCTATTTTCCCCAAAATTATAGGGCATGGGCCCCTTCCCTTGGCTGTGAACAAAAGCCTTGCTTTCTTATTCATTTTTTCCCCATCTACATGCAAATCTGCCTTGACATAGTATTCTTTTCTTTTCTTTAAAGTAACTATTGAGAAATTGTGAATAGTGCATATGATTAAAATAACTTATTCAATTAACTAACAGTATACTTTAAATACATGATAACCTTTCTTATACAATATGTATGAACGTACTGTGTAATAGCACAAAGTAGAACACTAATACATTGTTTTCTAAACAAATTACAAAAATTATGTATATTAAGAAATATTACTGGAATTTACAAATGCTCAATAAGATGCAATGACCTTAAATGACATTGACATTAAGTGTTGCACTTGCAAATGTCACGCATTAAGTTGTGTTCTTAATATGGTTAAGATTGACTGAATATCTATAAAATAAAGTTTTAGCTAAGACACAAATATATGACTTAAAGTGATATAAATAACTAAAACTACATACTATGTGACTGCTCTCTGACCCCTTCAGGGACATAAAACAGTCTGTCAACCAAGTTTAAATAAAAAAATAATAAATAGCAAGGTTTGTTCTGAAAATAGAGGAATATTGTCTTTTTTTGTGTGTGTGAATGTGAAAAAATATAAGAATTCTGGTTAAACTGGCAAGTCTTCAGATACTCCCAGTTGCATGTATGGCTTGTAAGTATTGACTGTTAGTTGATATTAAAGTAATGCATTTTTGGGATATATATACAAATGCAGAATACTCTAATTATTATTTATCAAACCTTTCAATCTTCCAAATACTTCCTTAATTAAGTCAAATTTTATATCCCTGAATGTACTATGCCAATTCGTGTTCACTCCTGATTTTGAAACAATTGTATGTAAACATGAAGACGAAAATGTTGTTTCCTGAATAAAAGTACATTATTTTATACTAAATATAACATTTATTCCAGACAAATTCACAAAATTGTGATTTTTAATTTCAGTTTTAATGAATTAAACAAAACTGTTAAAATTACAATACATCACACATTCTAGAGAATTCATTCTATACAGGTTTAATGAAATGTCTAAGACATCTTGAAAGCTACCAGAGCTGTACATTATTACATTACTTCTTACATTATATTTCAAGGTGCTCATGTATTTTGATATATTCTCCATTTTCCCCAGCAGTTTTTAATATTCTGATCCAATACTGGTAATTGTCTGCAGAGAAACATTTTTATACCTATTTATTGTTTAGCTGAACAGAAAAATAAGGATCAGAATTCATTTGTTTTTTTTTATCTGGCTTTAGATGCAATGCATTTGAAAAAAAAGAGAGTAATTTAAAAACTGTTACTTGAGTTGTTTTGGTGATGCAATAAATAATATTATCATAATTACTATTTAATTCATCAAGCCATTATTATATCAGTACAAAATTCTCACTCAAATGGGCATCTTAAGTGAAATGCTAGTGTTGCTAATTACTTTTACTTTTGTGTAAAGTATATTTATTGGTTATGAATTTTGCATAAAACAATGTTTTGCAAATGCTCTATCGACTTAATGACAGCTTTAAGTTGCAAAACTATGTAAATAAGAAGAAGCATCATTGTTTTACAAGTTGCAGTAATTTTTTCAAAATAATAAAAATACTGGAATACAGGTTTAAACAAATAATGGAAAATGATAAAAATTATAGGAATGAGTTGACGGCAAGTAAAAATACTGTACATGTATGATTAAATTATTTTATTATTCTGTCTAGGTATCTCAAGCAAACAGTAAAACAATACACCTAATACCTGGGTATCCTGGATGTAAGTCAAGGGTCCATGAACAGGGCAATCCATGTCATACTCCTTATTGCATTCTTCACAATCTGGAAAATAGGAATGGGAAAACATGAGTAAAGCAAGTATATTCCAACAAAAGATGAAATATTATGACACTTGACTAAGAAGTAATTATCCAAAGTATAATTTGAAAAATTAGATTTTTCCATTTATCACTATGGAGATAAAACTATAAAAGTGATTACCCTCTTTGAATAATTCAAACACACATCATTAACCCCATTAACATAAAACATACACCACCTTAATGGTGTTTCCAGCAAATAAAAGGTTAAACATTTTTTTAATTGGGAACATGCAGGTATGATTACTGTATGCATAAGTTGGGATTTGATATAAATACAACAATAGCTCTAGTTTAATTTTTAAATTCATACAACCTTAAATTTAACATTTTAGAAAGCTTTTGATGCAAGAGTTTAATAGTAAGTGATCTTATATGGAAACTTATCTTAAATACATAAATCCCTGTTACCTATAATAAAATAAATGTAGCTGGGTGATAGGGAGAGAATGTGAAAGAGGTCTGGTGAGCAATACCCAGTCAGCAAAGGATCCCGGGTTCCAGTCCCAGACTGGCTGCACATTTTTACCCCTATTTTACATAAAGGTGGACCTTTAAAGGTTATGATCTGAAACAGGAAGCTCAATCTAGATCTAGCCAATACATGAACAGTGTATACAGAACATTTCAGTGCAATAATAACAGATCAGCTGCTTTCCACTGCATATTAAAAATAGAAAGGGCACCAAACCTACAGAGAAAGTGATCATCATCAGGAGGCTCCATGTTCATGTAGTTTGTTGTTCTTGTATGATCTCGAAAACAATACTCTTTCTTCTCAGGTTCACCACACCCAGGCTTGGAGGTTTTCTTGCGTTTCTTCCATTGACATAAAACATAGTTTGACTTTTTTTAATCATCTGTGTCATAGGTTTAATGCTTAAAAATTAAGGTAAAAAGTACAGATCTGGTTTAAAGTCAACTTCTAAGCCTATGTTTTCTCGGCCTGAGGCCAATTGTATAAACAGTAGTTAAATTTTAACCAATGGTTAAAGTTTGGTTACCTAATAAATTTTGGTTAACTTGCTGCTTAGCTATAGTATGTTTTTGTTAATTTAACCGGTTCCAATTTTAACCATTTTTGGTTAACTTTAACCATTTGCTCTGTGGTCTATCAAAACTAAAACCAAAAATAAAAATGCTGCTCATTTGGCAGAACCAATTAGAATGTTGCGTTGTGGAATACCTTGTTAATTTAACTTTTGGTTAAAATTAAACAATTAGGTTAAGTAACAAAACAGTTAACTGCCTTTATAAAAATAGATAACTTTGATCACTTTGGTTAACTAACCAAGGAAGTTAGTTAACCAGACTTAGGTTAACTAACCAAGTAAGTTAGTTAACCAGTTGTTAGAAAACAACCAAATGTTAACCCTAACAATTGTTTATACAATTGGGTTCGGGTCTCTTTAGATGATTTTGCCTGAAGTCATTGTGTAATTTTGTAAATCCAACATGAGCAGTCAAGACATGGTACTATGGAGTTAAAACATATGGCCAGAATAATCTTTGCAGGAAATTAATTATGAGCCTGGGTGGGGATCTGGGGAATTGAAGGTCAAATTCTTGTCAAAAAAAAAAAAAAAAAAAAAAAAAAAAAAAAAAAAAAAGAGAAAAAAGTGCTGATTTGACAAAGATTTGAACCATAGACCTGTGATCCAGAGTTGTGCATCTTACTAATGGACTATCCCACTAGGTAAAATAGGTTGAAATGTATCAATTTCCTTCAAATGTATCTTTTTTCATAAAAACTGTATAATAAATACAACTTGTGGTAAAACATCTATGGTCTGACAAATAACAGCATTAAACAATACAAACCAACAGTGTATACTATTTCTAACCCTCCGTTATAACAAATACCATATTTGGAAGTCATGCAGCAAAAAAGTTGATTTTTGTATTAAAGAAAAAAAGAGAAAGAAAATATTTCATACATTTTTTTAAATAACAAGGTAATAAAGGATTTTTTTAGATATTTTTTTAAGGTTTCACTTGGAGGCCTGTTTCTTGTCATGATAGTACATTTTACTTACTTTAGGTGTTGTCTTTGTGGATGTGGCTTTCTTTTCAACATCTGGATACTTGAATTTTGGAGCGAAGAGTCTTTGTTCTGAAAGCCAAACATTAATGAATCCCACAAATTTATAAAATATATATACATTTATTGCTTTGTAAGATTTATCCTTGGGAACCTGTATCTCAGATGTTTGAGTCAGGATGAAATCTTTCATACCTGTGAAGAATATCTTCTATCTTACCTTCCTAACAAACATTTGGTGTGTATTTATTATTCAGCATATAGAAAAATTTATAAAATACCTAACACATACAATTTTTATATTTTTGATCAAGAAAAGCTGAAAACTGTCACTAGTAGTTGATATATTGCAACTTTATTTGAAAATGTTTACAAAATGAACTTTACATTCAGTTTACCTTTTCTTCTCTTTTTAGACTGCATGTCTGGTGTCCATTCCTCATCATCACTGTTGCTATCAGAGGAGGGCTCAGCGTAACGTTTCTGCTGCATTTTGGCTTTTCTTGCTCTGAATGCAGGCCCCTTCATAAAATCTGGTTTTACAGCTGGGAGATCTTTTAAAAACAACACAAAAAACAACAACAACATAAATAGCATTATATCTTTATCATTACGTTCAAGTCTAAGCTTCCACAAAACAGATCCTCTGAAATTTGAAAAAAATGTGGTTCTATTAATATTTCTCATCTGCAGAGACTTTTGAATGAAGATTGCTAATTCTTGAAACATAAATTCTAAATATTCTGTTTTAATGCATAACTTGTATGCATAAGTAATAAATGCTTTTACATTATTTCGTATTAAGCATACACAGACCTAATCAACAGCATCAGTGTTAAGTTCTTTGTAAAACAAAAAACAACAACAGATCAGTTGATACAGTAGAAAATATCAAGTATATACAGTTTTCATATTTATTTGATCAATAAACAACATTTTTTTTTTTTCTTTCTGTATATCAATAATTTTATAAATCTATAAAATTGTTCTATATATCAATTTTATTGCAGCAAGATGAATGATACATCTTAAAGCTTGAAACAGAATAATAACAGTATTTATAACATACCCATATGAAGCATAATTTCATAATTCTGCACTATGTTCTTGTAGCGCCTCTGCTGATATGGTCCCATTTCTTCAAGTTCCTTCTTGCTGAAGTACTTGGTTAAGTCAACATCCTTGTCCAAGAACTGGTCCAGATCAAACTTATTCTCACATTTGAGTGAGGGTAGATTCTGTGTTTGAAAAAGGATTCCATAATACTTTGAGTAAGAAAATTAAAATTATAATGCAATTAAATGGCATAATATACCACATTACATTCTTATTTTCACAAACTGTTGATTTAATGGTTTTTGGAGTGTGTGTGTGTGTTGTTGTTTTTTCCATTTAATGTGTTTATTGACCAATGTCAGTTTTGCACAGCTGTGTACTGAAAATAAAATATACAAACTTTAAGCAGAGGTAAAAAAGTTTAATTAAATAAATCTTTTTTATTCCAATCTAGGTAGTGTTACAATATGTATAGTATAGTATATAATATATATAGTAATGAAATATAACAAATAAAAATAAAATTAAACTTACAAAATGAAATAAAATTGAACTTACAAAAAATGGTGCATTATCTCCCATTTTGACTCAGTTTTTAATTATCTACACTGAACCTGAAAATAGACATAGAAATACAGAGCATTTAACAATATTATTCCTGTCTTGTCCGCTTTTAAAAATAGGTATTGAATACAAGTCACCATCTGGGGTAGGAGTTATTTCAGATTTGTTAGAAGTGCACATACACCCACATCAATTTTCAATTTATATCTATATAGTTTTTCTTATTAAATGACAGATATAAAACGAACCATTTTCTTACAGGGAAAGTCTTATGAATCTTTTGTCTTAACGGCTGTCCGATTCCAAACTACCCCACCCACTTCTCCGGGCAGTGATTATGTTTAACACAAAAAAGTTGTTCAAAAACAATTTTGCCTAAATATAATTGTTTACAATATTATGTAAAATATTGCGCATTGAAGATACTAGCAATAAAACAGTTTTAACAAGTAGGATTTATATGTAAAATATAAGCTTAAAATGAAATTTTAATGCCAAAATTTTTTAAGAAGTCGAAGAAGATGTAAAGTTTTTAAAATTTGTTAAACACATGTAACTAAGCAAACTCAGCTTCATAGAAAACAGTGGCTTCATCTGGTTGCAAAGAGTATTCGTTGTTTTGCCAATGTTTACGTACGTATTAAAGACGGAATCCGCAGGTTTTTGCAATTTTGCAGCCCAGACGATTCCAAACTTTCGCGCCTAACCAAGCAGACGAAATTCGAACTTCCGGTAAGTTCGGATTACCTTGTGAAATTTCGCACAACTGTATCAAAGCACAGCTAAATGTGTATTTCTATTATTATTCTATTTTTTACACTAACTTTTTTAATATGAATTCCTTATTATCGGATATACCATTTAAATATATAAAAGTTTGAGCAATATTTTTATAACTTAAAGCTAAAATGCAAATTGGTACAAAAGAATATTCGGACCAAATTCTTTTCGCAACGTTTTATTTCGGTCCTTTCATCAAATTACGTTTCATGTGATCGCTTATGCAAGTAATTATTGCACGTGAAAAAATATATAATATATATATAAATATATATTTCATATAAATATATGACTGTTTTGCCAAGGTTCTGCTCGTCTTGCTTCGCTTTGTGTCAAAAAATAATTTTAGTCGGATGTCAATTTATCATGCACTTTTTTCCGAAGTACTGTGTGACCTTCTAAATCATGGCATTCAAAGCTACGACGTTACAATAGTTGAAGCAAACGACACATACAGCTTTGAAACACACAAAAATTTAACTTTTTAAATTTTACAATACAATGTATAAGGGGAGCAACTAGTACAATATTTTGTCAACAGTAAAGCCTGGGTTACGTACCTTTAGCTCATCAATAACTTAGTATAGCTTGCGTATAATAACCCCGACTTGACCTTTAATATTAGCATCTTTTAACGATCTAGCTCACACCTATAAACGATCAATACCACGCCTTCCTTCCACCTCGGCAATTTACGCATGCAAGTTTTGACGAAGCTGTGTCAGTCATGTCTAACGAGCAAGTGAACAAGATTAAATTTACACATACATGTAAATAGTCTACTTTTAATTCACGAGTTTTACGAAATTACACGGGAAACTCAATGCCATACCTTGCCACTCGATCCAAGGTCGACTCCAGTATCCCAATAATTGAAAAATTCTCTTTTGAGGCTCGAACCCGTGACTTTTCGATCGCGGGCATTGCACGGTAACCCCTCGGCCACGCCGGTACTGTTAAGCCTCATACTTGTATTGAATATATAAACATTATGATTGTTCAACAAATATACCCGATCTTAGACGACTGTCAGCGATTGCATTATCGATAACTAATTTTGCGTTCGTATTCGATAGATAATATATTCTTGCATAAAGGTCAAGTCGGGGTTATTATACGCAAGCTATACGCCTAACTAAACTAGGCACCAATAGAGGGGTGTGTCATAAAATGTATCTTTGTACTATGAAACACTTGATATACACGGACTAACCGAAATGCTGTTGGTCAGCAAGGACTAAAATATCTAACCCCCATCAACCACTGAGATAAACCCACCTACCACTGTGAAAACCCCACCCACACCGACGTAACTCTGCCAACCACGGAGATAACCACACCCACACCGACATAAACCCACCCACATCGAGATAACCTCACCCATCACTGCGATAACCCCACACACACCGAGATTACCCCACCAATCACTGAGATGACCGCACCCACTATTAATATAAAACCACTACGACTGAGATAAACGCACCTACAGGTGAAAAGAAAGTGAAAGAATCTTATAATTGTACAAACAGAACTTTTATGACACACACATCAAAAACATACATATACCTCATAGAAAACGCAAACATCCATACCTTCTATATAGGTGCCTATTGTCAAATCCAGAATCATACAATAACCATGCTTACGTTTTTAATTCTTAATTTTATTAACCTTCCTGGCATAAGGCAACCCTCACGCCATTAATTAAAACTTACTGTGACATTTTATTTTAAACTCCTATACATTAATGCTCGCCCTTTAACAAAAGATAGGACAAGGGTAAATAAAACCAAGTATTGAATTGAATAACCGCACCAACTACAGACACTACATGGCCCTTCAACTGTGCACAGCTTATTAGGCCAAGCTAGGGGTGGGGTGTGAGTGGGTTGGCATGTAGGGGTGGGGTGTGAGTGGGTTGGCATGTAGGGGTGGGGTGTGAGTAGGTTGGCATGTAGGGGTGGGGTGTGAGTGGGTTGGCATGTAGGGGTGGGGTGTGAGTAGGTTGGCATGTAGGGGTGGGAAGGGGCTTGGGTGGTATGGGTGTGTGTATGTGCCCCATGTACTAATTTTAAATGCCTTTAAATATAACTAATTTAGTAGAATGATCAGTAAGTTAATTCTAGGTCCTACAGACACCGCGTATATTTTTTATTTGTACATAGATTCTGTTTAATATTATACTTGCATTTTAGAATCCTCATGTTGTTGTGCTTTCTTCGGGAATACCAGCAGCCAGATTATGTCCGAAGCAACATTAATATCATAACTGTTTCTTCCAAACGTTTATGTAAGCTTATTCTTTAAATTATTGTGAATTTTGCTTGATATTCAAAGGTTTAAAATGTTGACAGCTCAATACAGTACGATGCCTGTAAAATTTCAATTTGTGGCTGCTTCAAATTTAATTCATCCAAGTTTAATTTACCCAGCGCAGCAAACATACAACTGTCGAACGACGCCATTGATTATTTATGTTTTGTGCGAACTACATTTTAGGCATATTCTTCCGACTTCCGGCGAACAAAACGATCGTGATTTCTGTAAATATCATTGCACCAGATACATCCGAGGGTTAAATGTCCCGAGGACGGAATTACCCGAGGAGTTCCGATTGAGTCCATGGGTATCAAGGAAAAGCATTTTGTAGGACATTTCAAGAAACAATGGTTTATTTAGTTATGCAAGAAGAAACAATTTAGCCCAAAATGTCGGATATCGCTTTCAACATTTGTTGTATTTATATATATAGATATCATAAACACAACGAAACAATAATTTATTTTAGGGTCGGTTCGAATCCATGCATGTTAGTGGGCGTACTTTCAACTTACCAAACAAAATATGTTGAACATGCTAACCCGTTCGATTTAATTTCAGTTATTCAAACCTCAATTTATGTTCCATTATTTAGGTATTTATCGACTTTTTTTTATTCACGTTGCTAAATGTAGAATCGGCCATTTTGTATTGCCTATTTTATTTCAGTTTATATTTTCCTCCCTACGTACATTGAAGGTGCCATCCGTCAGTTTACCTAAATAATGCATGTAACAATATTTTTCTACGGTTTTTGGGAATTTATACATATTTTCTGCATAAACCCATACTTTAGTGATAAAAGAACTAAATGTTCATTCTTTCCGAATCTATAAAAAATGTGATCTCTGCTAAAAATAGATATCAACATCAGCGCGGACTACCCGGATGTCTATATAACGGAATTCCAAAAGTAAGTTGTCACGTGGTTTTCTTAGTTTGACTCACATAGAAAGTACATGTTTATAATGACATGTGGGACGTATGTTTGTTTGTTTTGTTTATTGGGTTTATCGTCCCACCAACAGTATTTCAGTTATCTGGAGACGGTGTCCACTTGAAGAAGATATAGTGCTGCCTTCACTGTGTATAGCATGCCGTGAACACCTGGCATGATACCACACCTAGTCACATTATCCTGACACCGGGCCAACCAGTCGTGGAACTACCCTTATATTTGCTTAAGCGTTAGCAAGGGAGCTATACCGCTACCATTTTTTACGACTTTGGTATGTCGCGGTCCGGGATAGAACCCGGGGCCTCCCGTATCTGGGATTTATGCTTCAGTGTTCATACAGATGTAGGACATCAATGAACAACATGTTGCAGGACCTTTTCAGGTAACAATTACTTATTTGATTATTTGAGAAAAAAAGATATTGTTGGATACCACCTTTACTTAGTTATATTGTAGATCTAATACTTCCATAGAGACCTAGCCTAGTATATTAGATCAAGGATGCGTGATAATCGCAACTTTCTACCTCAAAAGTTTATTTGCGCATTAGATTTCACAAGGGACATGCCCTTATTTGTAAACTTTTCTTCCATAGCAGATGGATGTTCATCGAAAATTTTATTATTCAGCTCGAAGGAAAATCATGGGAAAATCATGGCTAAAAATGACGTTGCCTATGACGTAATCAAAACAACACTATAATGTGGTTTCGTTATCAACTGTAAGCACGCAGTGACAATTGTAAAATTTACAAGAGGTGAATTGTAAATTGATAAGTGAAAGTTTATATGATGAAACAATCCTATACAATACTCTTACCGCTTTTCTTTTGTGAGTAACCTATTTTATCGCATAATAGTCGGTATGCCGGCTCAGTAGACCCCTAAAATAGTAAGCACAAAATGTTTTTGCATAAATTGGTTCATTATTATGTCCCTACTCAGAAACCAATTGATGCAACTTTGTCACCCTTTAGCATTTTGAAAAATTCAAGATGGCCACCAGGATGGCCGCCAAAATTCTCAAAATTGACATATCTCATGATAAAGTGAATGAAACACAATATTTATAATCTTCTTCCGGCGAACAAAACTTCGCGATCCTAGATATTATTGCGCTAGATACATTTGAGCGATAATCGCACCGAGGACGGAATTACTCGAGAAGTTTCGATTGGTTATGGTAGCAGACTTTATTAAAGATCGCCACCTTTATTTGAAGTGCTAAACATGGGGTAAATGTGCTTCTGAGTATACATCTAGTGAGACTCACAAGTATACACTATGTCGCCATCTTGCTTGTTAACTTGTAAATGAAGAAATGCTGATTTTTTATAGATATATTTATTCGGCGTAGCGGTCAAACCTCATTTTCGACCTTGTCATAAGATAAAATCATCAAATACACTATTTACTACAAGCGTAATAACAAAAATACTAAACATTTTCTCAGTAATAAATGCTAGGCTTTAAGCTATAATTGTAGAAATCTGATTTTTTTTTAGGCTATAGATTTAAAAAGACAGGTGGGTTACAATTGCAGTATAAATTATTTTTTTCCAAGAAAGATGTTTTAAGTGCATAAATATATAGGCCGAAGACTCGTTTATCGCATAATTTTTGAAATTACAGATGCTTGTTAATTTTAGTTTTAAGTTATACTAATTTCTGAGTGTAAAATATGCTTCCTATCAGTGAATTATTTTTAAAGTCACATTTTTGTACATGCCATGCAAACTTAACTAGGTTCTTCTTTGCTTTCTTTCTTTCTTCTTGTCTGTAACCTCTTCTTTGTTATATTAACAAGCTGCATTGTTAAGACCACGATACTAGACTTCTTTCGGTAAACAATACCTAGCCAAACAGCTGCGATTTTCTATATATAGTTTCCATGTGATGTCATCGACACTGATAAAAGAGTTTAAGGCAGCCATCTTTGTGGGCAAAAGCTAATGTAGGCCGAAATCGGAAAATATGTGCTGTATTAAACTCACCACTGTGTTTTTATTTTTCAGTCTATTTTACTGAATTTTATATCAAATTTAACAGGTTTTATTAAGAATTTTAAATATCAAAACTATGTTTTGATAGTTTAAAAGGTTAAAGAAATACAACAGAAAATGATACACTGTTCATTTTGTTTTAAGTATGAGCCAATGGTTTTATTTATTTCTGTGTATTAATTCTGTGTGCATTTATCAATTTTAAAAATATTGTATTCTAAAAATATGAATTTCAAGAGCTTTCCAATGGTGTATAACTTTTAGTTTTCGGACAACAAATGAAGAAATTACAAGAAAATAAAATTTATCCTTCTATACAATTCAGATGAAAATCCCTGGAAGTTAACATCAAAGATGGCTGCCAAGATAAGGGATTTTCACTGATGTGGAAACTATCTATTAATGCCTGCAGCTCTTTCTATTATTGCAAGCTGCACTGTTTACCGCAACATACTCGGTTTTTGTCTCTGAAAAGGTATCACCGAACCGTGCGATTTCCTGTTATTGATTGCTACACTACTGTCTCATTAAAGGCCGAGTATCGAATATGAGATCCGTGGATAGTTACATACGTGAAAATGGTTTTGGACGCATGTATTCTTTGCTACTAATATAACTCCAGATAATAAAGGACAAGTTTTCATCCTTCACTGGTCAGATAGGAAATACATGTTTGTAATGACGATTGTGGCGTTATGGTTCACTTTTCAGACAAGTGTCGGACATCGAAAAACAGCATTTTGCTAGATCTGTTCATATAACAATGATTTACTAAGACGTTAATGAAAATATTTCTGGTCCAAACTGTCAAATACCACCTTTAAGAAATGTATTCCATAAGAGGCACCGCTCTACAGAGCTGGGAAAACAAGACAAAACACGCATTTGACGGATTGCATAGTTACTTGTGTTTTATATTATATTTTATGTTATTTTTTCAATGTCGTTTAACAAAGCCATGCTATTGGTTACAAAATAAAAATTAATAAATGCAAATTTAACCAACTATGACCTTACTGCTTCAGTACGTTATTTATTTGAATGACTGCATTGTGTCATTGAATCCGAGAATTAACAAAACGGAGCAACGAAATTCATTTATTCTATTATTTTTATTTATTGAACTGCTTTCTTACTGAAAAAATCGGTAGCACAAGTGTAAATAATGTAGAAGATACGTGATGTGTGAATTTACTCTTTGGATTGGTTTATAAAGTTTTAATTTTCAGGCCAAGCTTACTAATTATCCGTAAAGCTTAAATCAATAAGGTCTCTAATTGACCTAGTTATCATCAGTTCTAATTATTTAAAAATTCTGATACAGTAATTGTACACTTGTGTGCACATGTCTATAAAACTTTGAAACCTTTTAAAACGCTTTTGATATTCCCAACCTGTCGCGTCAGATTTTAACTCACTTTGTACGTAGCGTCAGATTTTAACCTAGCTGGTATATAGCGTCATATTTAAACTTAGTTAGTATGTCGCATCAGATTTTAACCTCGTTTGTATGTCGCATCAGATTTTAACCTCGTTTGTATGTCGCATCAGATTTTAACCTCGTTGGTATGTCGCATCAGATTTTAACCTCGTTTGTATGTCGCATCAGATTTTAACCTCGTTTGTATGTCGCATCAGATTTTAACCTCGTTGGTATGTCGCATCAGATTTTAACCTCGTTTGTATGTCGCATCAGATTTTAACCTCGTTGGTATGTCGCATCAGATTTTAACCTCGTTTGTATGTCGCATCAGATTTTAACCTCGTTGGTATGTCGCATCAGATTTTAACCTCGTTTGTATGTCGCATCAGATTTTAACCTCGTTTGTATGTCGCATCAGATTTTAACCTCGTTGGTATGTCGCATCAGATTTTAACCTCGTTTGTATGTCGCATCAGATTTTAACCTCGTTGGTATGTCGCATCAGATTTTAACCTCGTTTGTATGTCGCATCAGATTTTAACCTCGTTGGTATGTCGCATCAGATTTTAACCTCGTTTGTATGTCGCATCAGATTTTAACCTCGTTGGTATGTCGCATCAGATTTTAACCTCGTTGGTATGTCGCATCAGATTTTAACCTCGTTGGTATGTCGCATCAGATTTTAACTACGCTTGTATGTCGCGACATATTTTAAATTTGTATGTTGCGTCAGATTTTTTGTATATATATTGCGTCAGATTTTGACGTCGTTGGTATGCCTCATCAGATTTTAACTTCATTGATATGTCGCGTCAGATTTTAACCTTTCTAGCTACAGCAAGACTAGATCCTGTTCATAAATTAGGTCAATTTATTCATCGGTAAATGACTCCGGAAGAGAAGGGCTCGTAATACACAGTTGTCGTGACATAGACATGCTAATTAACCCGTGTCGCCGCTGGTAGTGCAACTGATAAGGCATCTTTAAATGTGTTACTGTGACATCTTTTCCTGTTTTGTGTCGCCCATCATTCTTCTGTTCATTCATGGAGTCCCCATTATTCTCCGGCCAGTAGAGTTATGGAGTCCCAGTTATACTCCGGCCAGTAGTGTCATGGAGTCCTAGTAATACTCCGGCCAGTACTGTCATGGAGTCCCAGTTATACTCCGGCCAGTAGTGTCATGGAGTCCCAGTTATACTCCGGCCAGTAGTGTCATGGAGTCCCAGTTAAACTCCGGCCAGTAGAGTTATGGAGTTCCAGTTATACTCCGGCCAGTAGTGTCATGGAGTCCCAGTTATACACCGGCCAGTAGTGTCATGGAGTCCCAGTTATACTCCGGCCAGTAGTGTCATGGAGTTCCAGTTATACTCCGGCCAGTAGTGTCATGGAGTCCCAGTTATACACCGGCCAGTAGTGTCATGGAGTCCCAGTTATATTTCGGCCAATAGTGTCATGGAGTCCCAGTTATACTCCGGCCAGTAGTGTCATGGAGTTCCAGTTATACACCGGTCAGTAGAGTCATGGAGTCCCAGTTATACTCCGGCCAGTAGTGTCATGGAGTTCCAGTTATACACCGGCCAGTAGTGTCATGGAGTCCCAGTTATACTCCGGCCAGTAGTGTCATGGAGTCCCAGTTATACACCGGCCAGTAGTGTCATGGAGTCCCACTTATACTCCGGCCAGGAGTGTCATGGAGTCCCAGTTATACTCCGGCCAGTAGTG
This sequence comes from Sinonovacula constricta, assembly GCA_007844125.1. Taxonomy (NCBI): domain Eukaryota; kingdom Metazoa; phylum Mollusca; class Bivalvia; order Cardiida; family Solecurtidae; genus Sinonovacula; species Sinonovacula constricta. The sequence goes on from CM017564.1 coordinate 2,118,087, forward strand.
TCATTGAGTCCCAGTTATACACCGGCCAGTAGTGTCATTGAGTACCAGTTATACACCGGCCAGTAGTGTCATGGAGTCCCACTTATACTCCGGCCAGGAGTGTCATGGAGTCCCAGTTATACTCCGGCCAGTAGTGTCATTGAGTCCCAGTTATACTCCGGCCAGTAGTGTCATGGAGTCCCAGTTATACACCGGCCAGTAGTGTCATGGAGTCCCAGTTATACTCCGGCCAGTAGTGTCATGGAGTCCCAGTTATACTCCGGTCAGTAGAGTCATGGAGTCCAGTTATACTCCGGCCAGTAGTGTCATGGAGTCCCAGTTATACTTCGGCCAGTAGAGTCATGGAGTCCCAGTTATACTCCGGCCAGTAGTGTCATGCAGTCCTAGTTATACTCCGGCCAGAAGTGTCATGGAGTCCCAGTTATACTCCGGCCAGTAGAGTTATGGAGTCCCAGTTATACTCCTGCCAGTAGTGTCATGGAGTCCCAGTTATACTCCGGTCAGTAGCGTCATGGAGTCCCAGTTATACTCCGGTCAGTAGTGTCATGGAGTCCCAGTTATACTCCGGCCAGTAGAGTTATGGAGTCCCAGTTATACTCCTGCCAGTAGTGTCATGGAGTCCCAGTTATACTCCGGTCAGTAGCGTCATGGAGTCCCAGTTATACTCTGGTCAGTAGTGTCATGGAGTCCCAGTTATACTCCGGTCAGTAGTGTCATGGAGTCCCAGTTATACTCCGGCCAGTAGTGTCATGGAGTCCCAGTTATACTCCGGCCAGTAGTGTCATGGAGTCCCAGTTATACTCCGGCCAGTAGTGTCATGGAGTCCCAGTTATACTCCGGCCAGTAGTGTCATGGAGTCCCAGTTATACACCGGCCAGTAGTGTCATGGAGTCCCAGTTATACTCTGGTCAGTAGTGTCATGGAGTCCCAGTTATACTCCGGTCAGTAGTGTCATGGAGTCCCAGTTATACTCCTGCCAGTAGTGTCATGGAGTCCCAGTTATACTCCGGCCAGTAGTGTCATGGAGTCCCAGTTATACTCCGGCCAGTAGTGTCATGGAGTCCCAGTTATACTCCGGCCAGAAGTGTCATGGAGTCCCAGTTATACTCCTGCCAGTAGTGTCATGGAGTCCCAGTTATACTCCTGCCAGTAGTGTCATGGAGTCCCAGTTATACTCCGGCCAGTAGTGTCATGAGTCCCAGTTATACTCTGGCCAGTAGTGTCATGGAGTCCCAGTTATACTCTGGTCAGTAGTGTCATGGAGTCCCAGTTATACTCCGGTCAGTAGTGTCATGGAGTCCCAGTTATACTCCTGCCAGTAGTGTCATGGAGTCCCAGTTATACTCTGGTCAGTAGTGTCATGGAGTCCCAGTTATACTCCGGTCAGTAGTGTCATGGAGTCCCAGTTATACTCCGGCCAGTAGTGTCATGAGTCCCAGTTATACTCTGGCCAGTAGTGTTATGGAGTCCCAGTTATACTCCGGTCAGTAGTGTCATGAAGTCCCAGTTATACTCCGGCCAGTAGTGTCATGGAGTCCCAGTTATACACCGGCCAGTATTGTCATGGAGTCCCAGTGATACTCCGGCCAGTAGCGCCATGGAGTCCCAGTTATACTCCGGCCAGTAGTGTCATGGAGTCCCAGTTATACACCGGCCAGTATTGTCATGGAGTCCCAGTTATACTCCGGCCAGTAGTGTCATGGAGTCCCAGTTATACTTCGGTCAGTAGTGTCATGGAGTCCCAGTTATACTCCGGCCAGTAGTGTCATGGAGTCCCAGTTATACACCGGCCAGTATTGTCATGGAGTCCCAGTTATTGTCCGGCCAGTAGTGTCATGGAGTCCCAATTATACTCCGGTCAGTAGCGTCATGGAGTCCGAGTTATACACCGGCCAGTAGTGTCATGGAGTCCCAGTTATACTCCGGCCAGTATTGTCATGGAGTCCCAGTTATACACCGGCCAGTAGTGTCATAGAGTCCCACTTATACACCGGCCGGTATTGTCATGGAGTCCCAGTTATACTCCGGCCAGTAGTGTCATGGAGTCCCAGTTATACTCCGGCCAGTAGTGTCATGGAGTCCCAGTTATACACCGGCCGGTATTGTCATGGAGTCCCAGTTATACTCCGGCCAGTAGTGTCATGGAGTCCCAGTTATACTCCGGCCAGTAGTGTCATGGAGTCCCAGTTATACTCCGGCCGGTATTGTCATGGAGTCCCAGTTATACTCCGGCCAGTAGTGTCATGGAGTCCCAGTTATACTCCGGCCAGTAGTGTCATGGAGTCCCAGTTATACTCCGGCCAGGAGTGTCATGGAGTCCTAGTTATACTCCGGCCAGGAGTGTCATGGAGTCCCAGTTATACTCCGGCCAGTATTGTCATGGAGTTTGTTTTTTTTCCTCTATACATTATAACGAAGATTCTTTAGTTCTTTGACTGAATTTGCTATACTTAAGATAATCTAAAGCAATTTGGTGCAAAACAAATCTGAAACATTGCAGAATTATGAAAATGCAAAATAACTGCACTCCTATTCTCAATAATGGTCTGATCCATTTAGACCGGAACTAATCATTTCATTGAAAATGTGCGGGTATGCTATGCAATAATCGCATTGTATATTTTCATGGGAGGATAACCGTCCTCGCGACATTGGTCTTTCTCATAATAAATAATTTTGGGTTCCCAAAGAAAGGGTTTGCTGTTAAATTTCTTTCAACGTTGTAACATTTACAACAGAGTGAAGAACAAATTCATTTAAAGTCGTGTAACCTATACTTAGTCAACGGTGCTTATAGGTTAAATCCGACATTTATGATAATCAGGTCAACGGTACATCAAATGTGTAATATCCATTTGGAATGCCAATTAACTGTCTATTATTTATTAATTTAAAAGTTTCGCATTTCTCTCTTGTAACAACATATTTTGAATGAAAGGAAGTAATTAAAGATCCTTTCAAAATGGTTATTAACAGATTACGGTCAGATTCTGGGGTTGGTATACTTTATTATATATTATAGCGTTGTTAAAATTGAATAGTTTACCCTTTGAAATATTCTTTTGTAATTTTTTTCATTAGTCCTGCAGTATTAAAACTGCATGGCATTTTTTTCATTTTGTTCTCAGCATGTGTTGCGCCATTCCCCCTGTTTGTGATCAAATCACTCCAGCGCGAAAAGAAGTCATGTATATCCATTAATAAAACATAAAAAACAGGATTGATACGGTGGACGAAAATGTCATCTGACTATAATAAAGCCATAAAGGAGGTATTTGTGGGGGTGGGGATGGGGTGGTAGATTTGGGGGATAGGCAGGGGGCGGGGGGGGGGGGGTGGCGGGGAAAACTTGATCCAAACTCCCGTATAAAAGTTTTAGTTTCTTAAATAATCAATTAATTTTTGCTACCTAAAAAGATGCCGCAAAATGCTGATAATTAATGCCTTATGCGAGGGATTGAGATGGAATTAGTCGGCATTTTAGCCAATTGAGACATTTCTATCATTATAGCACAGGGGCACCTATGAGTTGCCCAGGGAATTAACCCGGCCGGTCCATTATACTGACACCGAAGAGTCAGGCGTTATGCTGTCCCCTTAGCCCCGAGCGTTAGGAGGGAAGCCACTATTACCAACTTTAAAGTCTTTGGTTTGACCCGGCCGGGGTTTGAACCCGTAACTTCCCGATCCGCAAGCTGACGCTCTACCACTTGCCTTATGTGAACAGGGATGCATAACCCCCCACTTCGTCATTACAAACATGCATTTTCTATCTGAGCCACACTGCACAGTTAGCTATTTAAAACTTAAAAAAGCACGTGATAACTTGAGATTGCATTTTGGTTTACACGCTCTGACGACGATGTCTCTGTTTATTAGCTGAAATAGGCAAAACTACGAACAATTCTTTCCATACTCAACCAAGAGAGGTAAAATATTGATGTACGAGTCGTATTTGATACTGGCAAACTGTCTGATACCACCTTATATTAGTGTGAATATATAAATAAGGTTTCAGAACTGAAAGATTATTAGTGTGTGCATTAGAATTAAATCAAACGGATTAGTGCAATTAATAACCGTGTGGCATAAAGTTTTAAGCGGGTACGTGCCTTTTGCGACTAATATAATGTTATTATTATTATTATTATTATTATTACTATATTATTATTATTATTATTACTATATTATTATTATTATTATTACTATATTATTATTATTATTATTATTATTATTATTATTATTATTATTATTATTATTATTATTATTATTATTATTATCATTATTGTCTTTCGTCAAAGGTTTCACGAAGTTTGCTTTGTTATGCAATTCTCAAAACACGTTTATATGTGAAATATATTTAAGGTGTTAATGACGCAAAATGTTTATGCAATTATAAAAAAAACCAAAACACTTTCATATGTGGAATATATTAAAGGTGTAAAATGACGCAAAATGTATTTTTATATGAGAACATGTAGCCTAGGACTTAAAACTTATAAAATTTACACATTTTGTCTTATTGTCTTATCAATTTGAATATCAATAAAATTAAAATAAAGTAACTTTTGTTTATGAAGCAAACCGTATTCGATGCATTTACATTATATGTAATATTTTATATAAACGTTGTTGAGTTTTTGTTGAATTTGGTTTTGCGTAGATTATATTCTAGCCGGGTCTGATGGACAAGTGTTTGGGAAATCACAGACACCGTGAGATCATCACAATAGATGTGTACTACACACTGTTCCTACGTCAGACATATTCTAGCCGGGTCTGATGCACATAATGTATAGGAAATCACAGACACTGTGAGATCATCACAATACATGTGTACTACACACTGTTCCTACGTCAGACATATTCTAGCCGGGTCTGATGCACAGAGTGTTTGGGAAATCACAGACACCGTGAGATCATCACAATAGATGTGTACTACACACTGTTCCTACGTCAGACATATTCTAGCCGGGTCTGATGCACAAGTGTTTGGGAAATCTCAGACACCGTGAGACCATCACAATACATGTGTACTACACGCTGTTCCTACGTCAAACATATTCTAGCCGGGTCTGATGTACAGAGTGTTTGGGAAATCACAGACACCGTGAGATCATCACAATAGATGTGTACTACACACTGTTCCTACGTCAGACATATTCTAGCCGGGTCTGATGCACAGAGTGTTTGGGAAATCACAGACACCGTGAGATCATCACAATAGATGTGTACTACACACTGTTCCTACGGCAAACATATTCTAGCCGGGTCTGTTGCACAGAGTGTTTGGGAAATCACAGACACCGTGAGATCATCACAATACATGTGTACTACACGCTGTTCCTACGTCAAACATATTCTAGCCGGGTCTGATGTACAGAATGTTTGGGAAATCACAGACACCGTGAGATCATCACAATACATGTGTACTACACGCTGTTCCTACGTCAGACATATTCTAGCCGGGTCTGATGTACAGAGTGTTTGGGAAATCACAGACACTGTGAGATCATCACAATACATGTGTACTACACACTGTTCCTACGTCAGACATATTCTAGCCGGGTCTGATGTACAGAGTGTTTGGGAAATCACAGACACTGTGAGATCATCACAATACATGTGTACTACACACTGTTCCTACGTCAGACATATTCTAGCCGGGTCTGATGTACAGAGTGTTTGGGAAATCAAAGACACCGTGAGATCATCACAATAGATGTGTACTACACACTGTTCCTACGTCAGACATATTCTAGCCGGGTCTGATGTACAGAGTGTTTTGGAAATCCCAGACACTGTGAGATCATCACAATACACGTGTACTACACGCTGTTCCTACGTCAGACATATTCTAGCCGGGTCTGATGTACAGAGTGTTTGTGAAATCACAGACACCGTGAGATCATCACAATAGATGTGTACTACACACTGTTCCCATGTCAGACATATTCTAGCCGGGTCTGATGTACAGAATGTATAGGAAATCACAGACACTGTGAGATCAACACAATACATGTGTACTACACACTGTTCCTACGTCAAACATATTCTAGCCGGGTCTGATGCACAGAATGTTAGGGAAATCACAGACACCGTAAGACCCTCACAATACATGTGTACTACACGCTGTTCCTATGTCAGACATATTCTAGCCGGGTCTGATGCACAGAGTGTTTGGGAAATCACAGACACCGTGAGATCATCACAATACATGTGTACTACACGCTGTTCCTACGTCAGACATATTCTAGCCGGGTCTGATGTACAGAGTGTGTGGGAAATCACAGACACCGTGAGATCATCACAATACATGTGTACTACACACTGTTCCTACGTCAAACATATTCTAGCCGGGTCTGATGTACAGAGTGTATGGGAAATCACAGACACCGTGAGATCATCACAATACATGTGTACTACACGCTGTTCCTACGTCAGACATATTCTAGCCGGGTCTGATGTACAGAATGTTTGGGAAATCTCAGACACCGTGAGATCATCACAATAGATGTGTACTACACGCTGTTCCTACGTCAGACATATTCTAGCCGGGTCTGATGTACAGAGTGTTTGGGAAATCCCAGACACCGTGAGATCATCACAATAGATGTGTACTACACACTGTTCCTACGGCAAACATATTCTAGCCGGGTCTGTTGCACAGAGTGTTAGGGAAATCACAGACACCGTGAGATCATCACAATACATGTGTACTACACGCTGTTCCTACGTCAAACATATTCTAGCCGGGTCTGATGTACAGAATGTTTGGGAAATCACAGACACCGTGAGATCATCACAATAGATGTGTACTACACGCTGTTCCTACGTCAGACATATTCTAGCCGGGTCTGATGTACAGAGTGTTTGGGAAATCACAGACACTGTGAGATCATCACAATACATGTGTACTACACACTGTTCCTACGTCAGACATATTCTAGCCGGGTCTGATGTACAGAGTGTTTGGGAAATCACAGACACTGTGAGATCATCACAATACATGTGTACTACACACTGTTCCTACGTCAGACATATTCTAGCCGGGTCTGATGTACAGAGTGTTTGGGAAATCAAAGACACCGTGAGATCATCACAATAGATGTGTACTACACACTGTTCCTACGTCAGACATATTCTAGCCGGGTCTGATGTACAGAGTGTTTTGGAAATCCCAGACACTGTGAGATCATCACAATACACGTGTACTACACGCTGTTCCTACGTCAGACATATTCTAGCCGGGTCTGATGTACAGAGTGTTTGTGAAATCACAGACACCGTGAGATCATCACAATAGATGTGTACTACACACTGTTCCCATGTCAGACATATTCTAGCCGGGTCTGATGCACAGAATGTATAGGAAATCACAGACACTGTGAGATCAACACAATACATGTGTACTACACACTGTTCCTACGTCAAACATATTCTAGCCGGGTCTGATGCACAGAATGTTAGAGAAATCACAGACACCGTAAGACCCTCACAATACATGTGTACTACACGCTGTTCCTATGTCAGACATATTCTAGCCGGGTCTGATGCACAGAGTGTTTGGGAAATCACAGACACCGTGAGATCATCACAATACATGTGTACTACACGCAGTTCCTACGTCAGACATATTCTAGCCGGGTCTGATGTACAGAGTGTGTGGGAAATCACAGACACCGTGAGATCATCACAATACATGTGTCCTACACGCTGTTCCTACGTCAAACATATTCTAGCCGGGTCTGATGTACATAGTGTATGGGAAATCACAGACACCGTGAGATCATCACAATAGATGTGTACTACACACTGTTCCTACGTCAGACATATTCAAGCCGGGTCTGATGTACAGAGTGTTAGGGAAATCACAGACGCCGTGAGATCATCACAATACATGTGTACTACACGCTGTTCCTACGTCAGACATATTCTAGCCGGGTCTGATGTACAGAATGTTTGGGAAATCACAGACACCGTGAGATCATCACAATAGATGTGTACTACACACTGTTCCTACGTCAGACATATTCTAGCCGGGTCTGATGTACAGAGTGTTAGGGAAATCACAGACACCGTGAGATCATCACAATACATGTGTACTACACGCTGTTCCTACGTCAGACATATTCTAGCCGGGTCTGATGTACAGAATGTTTGGGAAATCTCAGACACCGTGAGATCATCACAATAGATGTGTACTACACGCTGTTCCTACGTCAGACATATTCTAGCCGGGTCTGATGTACAGAGTGTTTGGGAAATCACAGACACTGTGAGATCATCACAATAGATGTGTACTACACGCTGTTCCTACGTCAGACATATTCTAGCCGGGTCTGATGTACAGAGTGTTTGGGAAATCACAGACACCGTGAGATCATCACAATAGATGTGTACTACACGCTGTTCCTACGTCAGACATATTCTAGCCGGGTCTGATGTACAGAGTGTTTGGGAAATCACAGACACCGTGAGATCATCACAATAGATGTGTACTACACGCTGTTCCTACGTCAGACATATTCTAGCCGGGTCTGATGTACAGAGTGTTTGGGAAATCACAGACACCGTGAGATCATCACAATTCATGTGTACTACACACTGTTCCTACGTCAGACATATTCTAGCCGGGTCTGATGTACAGAGTGTTTGGGTAATCACAGACACCGTGAGATCATCACAATACATGTGTACTACACACTGTTCCTATGTCAGACATATTCTAGCCGGGTCTGATGTACAGAGTGTTTGGGAAATCACAGACACCGTGAGATCATTACAATACATGTGTACTACACGCTGTTCCTACGTCAGACATATTCTAGCCAGGTCTGATGCACAGAGTGTTTGGGAAATCACAGACACCGTGAGATCATCACAATACATGTGTACTACATACTGTTCCTACGTCAGACATATTCTAGCCGGGTCTGATGTACAGAGTGTTTGGGAAATCACAGACACCGTGAGATCATCACAATACATGTGTACTACACACTGTTCCTACGTCAGACATATTCTAGCCGGGTCTGATGCACAGAGTGTTTGGGAAATCACAGACACCGTGAGATCATCACAATACATGTGTACTACACACTGTTCCTACGTCAGACATATTCTAGTTCGGTCTGATGTACATAGTGTTTGGGAAATCACAGACACCGTGAGATCATCACAATACATGTGTACTACACACTGTTCCTACGTCAGGCATATTCTAGCCGGGTCTGATGCACAGAGTGTTTGGGAAATCACAGACACCGTGAGATCGTCACAATACATGTGTACTACACGCTGTTCCTACGTCAGACATATTCTAGCTGGGTCTGATGTACAGAATGTTTGGGAAATCATAGACACTGTGAGATCATCACAATACATGTGTACTACACGCTGTTCCTACGTCAGACATATTCTAGCCGGGTTTGATGCACAGAGTGTTCGGGAAATCACAGACACCGTGAGATCATCACAATACATGTGTACTACACGCTGTTCCTACGTCAGACATATTCTAGCCTGGTCTGATGCACGGAGTGTTTGGGAAATCATAAACACAGTGAGATCATCACAATAGATGTGTACTTCACACTGTTCCTACGTCAGACATATTCAAGCCGGTCTGATGTACAGAGTGTTTGGGAAATCACAGACACCGTGAGGTGATCACAATACATGTGTACTACACGCTGTTCCTACGTCAGACATATTCTAGCCTGGTCTGATGTACAGAATGTTTGGGAAATCACAGACACCGTGAGATCATCACAATAGATGTGTACTACACGGTGTTCCTATGTCAGACATATTCTAGCCGGGTCTGATGTACAGAGTGTTTGGGAAATCACAGACACCATGAGATCATCACAATACATGTGTACTACACGCTGTTCCTACGTCAGACATATTCTAGCCTGGTCTGATGTACAGAATGTTTGGGAAATCACAGACACCGTGAGATCATCACAATACATGTGTGCTACACGCTGTTCCTACGTCAGACATATTCTAGCCGAGTCTGATGCACAGAATGTTTGGGAAATCACAGACACCGTGAGATCATCACAATAGATGTGTACTACACGCTGTTCCTACGTCAGACATATTCTAGCCGGGTCTGATGCACAGAATGTTTAGGAAATCTCAGACACCGTGAGATCATCACAATACATGTGTACTACACGCTGTTCCTACGTCAGACATATTCTAGCCGGGTCTGATGTACAGAGTGTTTGGGAAATAACAGACACCGTGAGATCATCACAATACATGTGTACTACACGCTGTTCCTACGTCAGACATATTCTAGTGGATACTTTTCACAGGAAAATAGCACTATTATAGCTGTTTTTACATATACTATTATGCAGTTTAATATTTAAAAATGTTAAATTTTTACTGTTCCAAATTTTAGTGTTCTTTTTAACTTGAACTTTTCAACCCAGAATTTTACGATCTTAATAAAAAATATAAACATTGTTTTAAACTTGTAAAAATAATGATTTCTGCTCATAATTGATATTCCCTCTTTTCGTATGTGAAGGGTCTTTACTATAAACAAAAATACATTCTTATCTCCCTTGTGGGTAGGTATTTGGTATAGAGGTACTGCGGAAAACATGCGCATAAATTGGAATCTTATTGATTAAAATTGGACTTTATTAAAAAGGTTGAGCGCTTTTTAAGAAATAAGCATTTAAAAACTTCCTTTAAAATTTCATTAGAAAACAAACAACACAATTTATTCTATTTAAATTACATGAAAATACCTTCTTACAAGGGAGATAACTAAAACATTTCTTTCATTTCGAAAATAGGGAATAGACTTTAGATTGGATTACCCAGATTGTGATGTATCGTAATCTCAAAACGAAGTAGTCACGTGGTTTTCTTAGTCAAAAATAGCTGTCCAGGAAATAAATGTTTGTAATGACAAGTAGGGCGTTTTGCTTCACCTTTCACATGGACGTAGGCTATCGGTAAACAGCATTTCGTAGGATAATGCAACATTAACATTCTCTCACCAGAGGGCGTGCTACACAAGTTTCGCTTACACCTTTGTCAACGCCTAGTGTACAAGATTCTTGTACAAAATATAAATAATGAATAAAATGCTCGTGAGATTATTTTAAACTCTGTATATTTTACTTAAAATGAAAATTCAGAACAATGTTTAAGATATATTTTAACCCAAATTTTCGGGGAACTATTTTGCGACATGTGACGATAGAATATCATGTGTATGAGAACTACTTTTCCCGGCGTTGACAGAGGTGTAAGCGAAACTTGTGTAGCACGCCCTCTGGTGAAAGAATGCACTAATATATAATGTTGGTTGTTTAGGAAAAAAACACGATCCACTGTTTGTTTTTTTTCTTCAGGTTATTACTATACCAACAATGCATTCTGCAGCCGACTTCTCATTGAATGTCGTTTTCCTGTTTACCATCGCCGTCACAAATTCCGTATGTCAGGCTCAGAATTTCACGCGCTTCAACATGACACATGACGTCACAGTTCAATCAACTCTGATGTCATCGCCAGTTGTCTCGTCTCTGCAGTGCTTTGGTTTGTGCATCAAGAACGCCGCGTGTTATGTGTTCAGCCACGACGAAGGCGCACAACTGTGTGTTTTACACGGGACTGACTGGCCTGTTGTGACCGCTGTCGGTTATAGTCTGTTCTCACAAGGTAGGCCGAGTGGCAGAGTCGCGGACTGCTCGCCTCTCACCACGTGGGTTCGAGTCCCGATCGAGGCGCAGAACTTAATGTAGGAAGGTTTTCCGACTGACCTGCGGTTGGCAGGGGGTTCTACCCAGACATGTTTTTTTTTGGGTCGTCTCAAAAATAGCTGGATGTGGCCATATTTGTTTCGTTGCAATGTATTTCTAAACACATAGACAAACGAAACAAGGTGGGGTTAAAATACACATTTACACGTCTACAGTTTACTGAAAGTTAAACCATAGAAAGAGGAAAATGGTGTAGTTACATTTGCAATTATTGGTCCCCTGCTTCAACATTTAAACATGGATGGTATCAATTATAAGGTTGTATAATTGCATAGGATTGGATATAAAGCTAAATATTGTCACTTACATGGGCCAATCTGTCTGGAGTACTAACACTCTATGTGCTGTAGTAATAAAAATACAAATATAAGAATATTTTAACAAAATATTTAAAAAAAATAAATTAACAACAGTGAAAATTAAAAAAATAAATAATCAAAGTTGGCAACAACGTAAACAAATAGCCTTTAAGAGGTGTCCCTGTGGATGTTCAAATATATATAACTAATCATTGTTAATTGCAAATAATATACATAGTAATTAAATAATGATTCATCAAGTTTATAAAGCGGAATCAACTTAAAGTTTGTTTGCAAATAACCATAACCAACAATTATACAAAATACATTATGGAGTTCCCTTGGGGACTACTTTTAACAGCCGTTTGTATTACTCCACGCACTTTATAGTAATATAGTTCTTTAACTGTTGGTCGTTTTTTTGTTATTCCAGTGCGATGTGGCTTTGGTTGGGTAAGGTACTCTACTAAATGCTATCTGCTGATTGCAACCATGGCCTACTGGGATGCTGCTAGGGTAAGCCTATCAAAAGTAGTATCCGGCAGTTTACCTATATCTAATACACGTTACAGTATCTTAGCTCTCATTGGCGGAGCCCACAGCTACGGAATACGTTTCACTCCATTCATACGCCGTGGGATTTTTAATCTATGATATCGCCATATTGAGAGTTTATTAACATTTATTGTCAATCAGAAAAAACAACAACAACAATTTAGTATTTTTTTAAACTTTAATAGAAGTTTTCCTTCATTGAGTACACATATCGTTAATTAACCAGTCGGTAACCCCAAAGTTTGAATGAAATAGGTACTTCCGGTAAAAGTGGATCAAACCATTATTGTGCACAGGTGTGCTTCCTTCTGCGTAATTTCAGCTTCCTTTTGACTCCAAAAGATTACGATTACCTTCAGATTAGGAAATCTGACGCCGAAACCTAGCAATAGACAATTATTAAAGAAAAAAGGTCCATGTCACAAATTCAACTTCCGTGGGTATTTAGTATAAACCACGCAGGTATAAAAGTTACGATCAACACTTTCCAGGTCATGTGTCAGGAGCGAGGCGCCGATCTGGTAAACATTAAGGACGCAGAAGAGAACGTGTTTATTCAAAATGAGGCAGCAGGTATGATACTTTATCACATTATAACGCAAGGGGAATATGGCTGTATTACAGTTAACGCAGGAGGCAGATCACTTATATCGCACTATATAAATACTTATTGTACACGTACCCATGTAGTAATAGATAGTTTCCATGTGATGCCAACGACACTGATAAGACAGTTTTAGGAAGCCATCTTTGTGGGCAGAAGCTAATGCTGGCCGAAATCGGAAAATATGTGCTGTATTAAACTCACCACTGTGTTTTTATTTTTAAGTCTATTTTACTGAATTTTATATCAAATTCAACTGCTTATATAAAGTATTTTGAATATCAAAACTATATTTTGATAGTTTAAAAGGTTTAAGAAATACAACCGAAAATGATACACAGTTCATAATGTTTTAAGGATGAGCCAATAGTTTTATTTATTTCTGTGTATTAATTTACTTCTATGTGCATTTATCAATTGTAAACAATATTGTATTCTATAACTATGAATTTTAAGAGCTTTCCAATTGTGTATAGCTTTTCATTTTCGGACCACAAATGAAATTAGAAACCACAGAAATTACAAGAAAATAATATTTACCCTTCTATACAATTTATATGAAAATCCCTTGAAGTTACTATCAAAGATGGCTGCCAAGATAATGGATTTTCACTGTTGTGGAAACTATCTATTACAAAATAATGTAAAATGAATCACACTTTATATTAGTAAACAAAAAAAGGTTTTACACAGTAAGGTAAAAGGTATCACACTTATCGCATAATAACGCAAGAGGTATAACAGCTATGGCATAATAACGCAAAAGGTATAACAGCTATGGCATAATAATGCAAAAGGTATAACAGCTATGGCATAATAACGCAAAAGGTAAAACAGCTATGGCATAATAACGCAAAAGGTAAAACAGCTATGGCATAATAACGCAAAAGGTATAACAGCTATGGCATAATAACGCAAGAGGTATAACAGCTATGACATAATAACTATAGTACTTATTAATACTAACGCTAGAGGTATAGCTCTTTATCACACATTTTCAACATGCATTTATAACACGCTATAACATAACAAAAGCAAGGTGTATAACAAATGATAACATAATAACGACAGATGTGTTTCACTTTACTATAATAATAACGCCGACAGTATCACACCATATATATTGCTATTTGTTACAATATATCGCCAGAGGTATCGCATTTTATTGCATAACATCGCCTGGGGTATTGCATTTTATTACGAAAATATCTCCAGAGGTATTGCATTTTATTACAAAATTTCGCCAGAGGTATTGAATTTTATTACAAAATATCGCCAGAGGTATTGCATTTTATTACATAACATCGCCTGGGATATTGCATTTTATTACAAAATATCGCCAGAGGTATCGCATTTTATTGCAGAATATCGCCAGAGGTTGGCATTTTATTACAAAATATCTCCAGAGAGTTGCATTTTATTACATAACACCGCCAAAGGTATTGCATTTTATTACATAATATCGCCAGAGGTATTATCTTTATTATTTAAACACCGTATTACCTAACAACCTAATATATATGTCAATTTATTACATTTTAACGAATAACGCAAGAGGCAAAACACATTACTAAACTACAAAAGCACAAAGTCATGATACCAAAAAAGATTATAACCTATTATAAAAGTCGTAAACACGCAATAAATGTTACGCTTATACAGCAAATGGCAGATACATTTTCTTATTTGTTACATCATCTGTGCTTATTGTAAAACGAGACCTTGTGTAATGTCCACATAAACCTCCCCCAATGCCGAAATGACTTACTAAATGAAACAATAACGCAACATGTAATACAAAAAAAAATATTTATTGAGATTATCGTCAACAGCTTAGAGGCGATGTCCACGGATAGCAGATATAGTGCTACCTTAACTTTGTAAAGCATGCCGTGAACACAAGGCATGATACAACACCCAGTCACATAATCCTGACTCCATGCAAACGGGTTGTTGAACTACCCTTATATTTGCTTCAGCATAAGCAATGGAGCTAAAAGCTCACCATATACCTATGAGCAGATGGTAAACAAAACCATTCGAAGGGAGCTATACCACTGTTATAGTTTAACGACTTTGGTATGTCATGTTATGGCCCAGGATCGAGGCCGTGGCCTATCGTACCTGGAGCCGGCGCTTTGTTGATTGCCGTCCCATCATGTTATGGCCCAGGATCGAGGCCGTGGCCTTTCGTACCTGGAGCCGGCGCTTTGTTGATTGCCGTCCCAGGTTCGGTGTGTTATTCAAACGTGTTATCGGACGATTTACTTAATGTAAAAAGACGTGAATATAATATAATATAATATAATATAATATAATATAATAAATATAATATAATATAATATAATATAATATAATAGAAAAAACATTGCCTTTTGATATTTGAGATTGATCAAGATGGTGTTATCATAAAGTAAATGAAAAGATCTAGTAATTAATGAAATGTTACATTTGACCTTTTACCATTATCCTATTTACTTGTAGACGCAAAAAGGATTTCCACTTCATATAGACTTTGAATTGGGCTGAAATTGTTTTAAAAACAAAATATGCGATCGCATTATCGTTACTTTTAAATATTTACTAAAAGACAAACCATGATACTATTTTTTATTAATCCATGTGTTTGTGGTCAACTCCTGGTGACTGTTTTTTAAAATGATAATTAATATATAATTATATTAATTATTTATTAATTAATATATTATTATTCAGAGATATGATTCATCTACACTGAAGTCACGTTTGTGGAGTTACTAGGCACGCCCTAAAAGACTTATTAGAGCAACAAGCAGCTTTTAACCAGATCATTTGCTAACCATACGTTATTGCCCTTTTCTTCGGTCTTATTCTTGGACCAAGGTGTCAGAAATCACCTTTAAAATCAATCGGAAGTCCTCGGCTAATTCCGTCCTAGGGACAACCATTCCTCGGATGTAAATGGTGCAATGATACAGCATCACGATTGTTTTGTCCGCCGAAAGAAGAATATGCCATAAAAAAGTTCTTCAAACAACGCAATAGGTGTAGAGTAAAAGAATTTTTTGTCGTATAAAGTTTCAGTTATCAATTTAACTGTTCACATCTCGTAAGATATACAACTGATACTGCATTTTCACAAAAACATTTCTCTGTGTTGTTTTGATGACAATAGGCACCGACATATTTATTTTAGCGGTTTTTTTCCGTTATACATCCAAGAGATGATACGTGAATTATCCGAGGCGTTCCGATTGCTTTAAAGTATAAAAACAAGGTTACTGGTTCTACTTCCTTTTGCTACCATTCTGAAACATTGAGGTCTCTCTTTCCAGTACAACAAGGGACATGCTACTGGACTGGCGGACGATACAACTACGACCAGAGCGCCATGTTGTGGACAGATCTGTCTGCCGTAGTTTTCCACGACTACTACGACCAGTGTAAGTTCTTTCTACCTTTCATGTTAACCTTTCATAACTTGCAAAATTAAGTCCTACACGTATTATATTTGATTCCTGAAACTCCAAGAATAAGTTTACTATACGTTTGTTGTTTTTGACATCTAAAAACGAAAAGTACTTTTGTTTCCTATGTTTTCCAATAAAAAAAGAATGGTACACGGTTGATTTCAATGACTTCCAATGAATAAGTACGATACACGGTTGATTTCAATGACTTCCAATGAATAAGTACGGTACACGGTTGGCTTCAATGACTTCCAATGAATAAGTACGGTACACGGTTGGCTTCAATGACTTTCAATGAATAAGTACGGTACACAGTTGATTTCAATGACTTTCAATGAGTAAGTACGGTACACAGTTGATTTCAATGACTTCCAATGAATAAGTAAGGTACACAGTTGATTTCAATGACTTTCAATGAGTAAGTACACTACACGGATAATTTCAATAAATTCCAATGAATAAGTACGATACACGGTTGATTTCAATGACTTTCATTGAATGAGTACGGTACACGGTTGACTTCAATGACTTTAATGAATTGTACTGTACACGGTTGATTTCAATGACTTCCAATAAAAAAGTACGTTACACGGTTGACTCTGTCTGTCTGTCTGTCTGCCTGCTTAAAAATAAACATGGACGTATGAAAGATGATTATAACTGAAATATTCACAGTCCTCCTTACTGCAACATCTGGCTGTATAAACCTCATCGGCACTTTGGGCTACAAATGGAACGTCCACCCTAACCCCAACTACATGTGTTCAAGCATCTGTGAGAAAGGTAACTTCTTGACTATTTCCGGAATCTTTTTTTTTCGTAGAAATGGCCGAGGTGTTCCAAATGAAAGAATAGCCTGTTTGCAATCGGAATACCTCGGATAATTAACGAATCATCTCTCGGATGTATGACGGGGAAAACCCCGCGAAAATAAACACGTCGGGTGTCTATGACGTCATCAAAACAACAACGATAAATGTTTTGTTATATCTACTGAAAATACAGTAACAGTTGTATATCTATCAAGATGTGCACAGTTAAATTGATAAATAAAAGTTGATTGAGGACGAAATAATCCTTTACAATACAGCAATCGCCTTTTTTGAAGAACCTTTATGACGTTTTCTTCTTCCGGCGAACAAAACGATAGTGATCCTGTAAGTAACATCGCATTAATCCGAGGGATTATTGTCCTGAGGACTGAATCACCCGAGGTGTTCCGATTGGTGTGTTTCATGAACACTCGGTTCTCCTTGGATCTGTTGTATCAAAACAACGTAAATGTAGGGGTTATCCATCGTCGGAGCCGACGACTACTGAATACGTATCACCCCATTCATACAAAGTGTGATTTTTATCTACGATATCGCCATATTGAGAGTTAAATTTGAATAGATATCAGCCAGTCAAAACAACGCTTACATTTCCGCTACTCGTATGTGTGCAGGTAGCTAAGTATCTGGAAACTTGAATTCTCTTTGCATTGATGACGTTATTTTGAAAAGAAAGTCGAAACAATGAAAGAACAGCTTTATCATTAGACTGAAATCTTCATCGGATTATGAAGCGACCAGTGAAATAGCATTACCAGAAACGGCGAAAAGTGAACTAAATATCCTACGGGTGTTGAATAGAGAGTAACGTTATGGATCGGTCGTGGGTGTCCGACGGTTTTAGTTAACGATCGTCATATTTTAAGATTCTTGACCTTTTATTTCAACCAGGTCATTTAATGTGTTTATATGAGTCTTTGAAACATGCATATGTTTATCCTTAGTTAAAATGCATTGTTTTCAAAACATATATTTTTTCATTACCAACCAATGTTGACTTTTAATTTGGTCCCTATTTGAGACTTTTTAACTGAAAAGGTCCCAAGTCAGGGCAATAATATTTTGGTTCATCTCATGATTCCTTTGTTTTTACATCAATCAATCAATACTTGGTTTTATTTACCCTCGCCCTATTGTTATAGAGCGAGCATTAATGTATAGAAGTTAAAAATATCACAGTTGATTATTATTAATGGCGTGAGGGTTGCCTTTTGCCACGAAGGTTACGAATACTTAAATATTAAAAATTTATGGGAGATTGTTGCCAAATTGTGAGTTGACAATAGGCTGGATTAAATGTATGCTTTTCCATTCAATACACCCATTACATATGTTGTTATTTTGTACTAGTGTAATAGAGATTTTTGAATAAGTTATCGACTTCATCATAATGCAGATAGTCTCAGACCAAAATTTCACCACCAAAATTTCACCAAGTGTTGTTGTTTTAATTTTCAAAAGTCGTATACTGGCGATTAAAAAACAGTCTGCGCTTCAGATCCTCTGTATATTTTATCTGTTTTTGTCAAAACATTATGCAAATATTTTTTATCATTTTAGATGTTCCATGACGAATCATGACTCCAACACAATGGTTTTAATCGACATTGGAAAAGCTTTTGATACCGTGGATTCATAATTTTGTAGTTAGTTAATAAATGTAGATTTATCATTATATAATAATGTGTGTGCATGTTTTATTGACGTGGTGAACGTTGATCAACAACATGTCTTGCTCAGTTTGCTTTCAACGTGGTTGAACGAGGAGTCCACCAAGGTGATAAAAAGTCATCTAGCTTGTTTCTTATAAATTATTTTCATTGTTATTATTATTATTATTAATATTTATCGCTTTTTGTAATTGATGTTGTAATACTATAAAACACGTTAGAGATCAGGTGACTAAAGTATGCTTTGACCAAAGTATGCTTTGCATTTGACATTACTTGCTTGCACTAACAAAACAAATACATTAGTTTGATACAAACAATAGTTTATTAAGGTTTTGTCAGCACAAGAAGAAAATTTACTTACAAACAAAATTCTAAACATGTATTTATTATATTTTAAAAACATAAACATTGTATTTTGTTCACAATAAAGACACTCCTGTTATTTCAAATCTTTATTCTTTCTCTTTCAAACACAGTGCAATTACAGTAAATGATTGGCTAACCCTACAAATGCTTTACAATACATTATTATATACTAATAATATACTTTTATTGAACATGAGATCCGATTAAAATTTAAACTCGATAACCCTTTTTTCTACCGTTTCCAAACAGATTCTTGCATTTCTTTCTACGAAAACTGTTATTTGATCCTTCACGTCGATTGTCACAAAAAACAACACATTCAAAATAATAAAATTACAAAAGGTATTAACAAGATTTCTTAGTTTATACACTAATCATGTTAACACAATAGTCGACAAGTAGGAATTATTATGGTTACAAATATAAATATATGTCTATAATAAATAGCATCATGTATTCATGCAAACTTTGTACAGCCGTTTTAAAACATTTCAATGATGTATTCAGAAACGTGCTTGTTCATTAACAATACAGGATTATATTGAATGCTTAATTCAGGTCTAATTTAAAGAACAATCGTGTACATTTATTTCAACTAAATTCACGATGCATACAGAATTACATCTACGCTAAAATGTATCCCGATTTGAACAACAAGCTGACAAATACATGCGGGTACTTCAATTATTATTCTACTGAGGTAGAACAGTTTCATATTCAAAATGGCAGTTCAGTTTCATTCCAGTTACAGTTGGCGTTCTTGAACAAACCCAAGCATGCGCAGTCGCATAATACAATTATCATTTCCGGTCACGTGATTCGATCTCACCAAGTTCTGAAGAATCGGAAACTCCTGACTCCGCCTGCTGGAATCATTGGACGGAAACCCCACGGTGATCCGGCCATCGAGTTGCGCCCTCTTCGTCCGCCATTGTCACCAAGGCCGTTAAAGAATTGGTCTAACTCGCGGCCCGGTCCCATATTTCCAAGATCCCCGTCCGGCCCAACGACATACTGTACACGGTGGAAGCTCGGATTCTGCGCCATAGGAACTTGTGCTGGCAGAAAAGAATTGGCAGAGACAAGGAATTATAGTAAGAAAAATTGATATTGTTGTTATTGATGATGATGATGATAGCGGGACAATGAGCAGGGGAATGAGGTTGAGGAGGAGGAGGATGATCGTTTGAACATAATAAGAAATGAGATCAATGTCGATAAATTCCTTCATAACGAAACAATTATACACACATTTCCTTTTAAACATATCTTTGATTATATAGCAAGAACTAATACACATTTCAACAGTAAAACGAAAATAATGTAAAATAGTCTTCTTTACCTCATAATTATATATATATATATATATATACACACCAAAATTCTTAAGCACCTTTTTCATGTACATTAACACGTTTAAAATTACTGTACAGTTTATCCAAATACATGATACAATATTTAAAAACAAATTAAAACATAAATATTGCTCAAGTCACACATAAAAAAATACAGGTAAGACTTAAGAATTTGTTAAAAAGCAACACTTGTACAAAAATAGTTAGTCCAAATAAAACCTCTTAAATAAGTGAGTTATAAGTGCTCATAAATTCTAAATATCTTTAAACTATTAAAATATAAAAGAAAACATTACATGTTAACATTACCGTTAAAATGTACAGTAAAAACTTACCATTTGTTTGACCGATCTGGACAACCAGCCAGTTAAAAAGAAGAAAACAAGATAAAGTCACCGGGTCCATGATTCGGATTTTCAGTACGCGGAATATCGTTGTCCAGTAGTCTGATGTGCGGCACTTTATATACACGCAGGAACTCATCCCTGTTGGTAAATAGGTCAACTGGCATGACACATAAAAAATAAACTGTTGTCTCTTCAGCGAAAATTTACACCATCGCATGTAAATAACCAGTACATCAATGTGGCAATGTCGATTAGGAAATGATAGTGACTTAATTTAGGTGACACTCATTTGACTCATCACTGTATTGGTTGCTACTGTGCCATTTACAAGATAAAGTCATTAAAATGTCAGATTTTTATTGATTTATTGTTTATATCAACATGATTTTAACAAAGCTTTAATTAGTTTTACCAATTAAATTAATAAGTCACCTGTCGACAGACTGTGCAGCTTGGTCTAGGTCATGAATTGTTGTGTGAGGGCTTTGTTTGTCTTTCTGAAAATCTGAATCTATCAATTATGAACAGAAAGAGCAATTACAACTGCTAATTGATTTAATTTGTACTAAAATTTTTAAAGGAAAAAAAGAGCAATTACAACTGCTAATTGAATTAATTTGTAATAAAATTTTCAAAGGAAAAAAAGACAAATTAAACATATTTTTGCACTCTAGCTCTATTCTTTCTCTTTCTTTTAATTCCTTTTTTTAGGCAACGATTTTTATATGAATATACCAAAATAGAAATGAAGAGCAGTTTAAATTATTTTACTGATTTACCATGTTGTCTGTGTTGAATACATTCTATTGTGAAGGTTTTCATTTCTGCTCGAAACAATGAATTTTGCGCATGGACGTGAAACATCTAGTTTCATCTTTCGCCACAGTGTTCGTTAATAAATAGAATTAATAAAATTCGCCGTACAGGTGGGGATTGGGATTGGGATTAGCCGGCATTTTTGCCGATACTGCACAGCGACATTTCTATCATTACAGCACAGGGGCACTTATGAGGTGCCCAGGGACTGAACCCGGCCGGTCCATTATACTGACACCGACGAGTCAGGCGTAATGCTGTCCCCGTAACCCCGAGCGTTAGGAGGGAAGCCACTACTACCAACTTTAAAGTCTTTGGTATGACCCGGCCGAGGTTCGAACCCACGACCTCCCGATCCGCAGGCCTTACAGGTGGTATCAGACAGTTTGCCTATATTAAATACATATACCAATATCTAACCACTGCTTTGGGGAATTCGGTCATACTTTTTGCATAAACCCATACTTTAGTCTGATAGAGCGTCAGCTTGCGGATCGGGAGGTCACGGGTTCAAACCCCGGCCGGGTCAAACCAAAGACTTTAAAGTTGGTAGTAGTGGCGCTACTAACGCTCGGGGCTAAGAGGACAGTATTACGCCTGACTCGTCGGTGTCAGTATAATGGACCGGCCGGGTTTAGTCCCTGGGCACCTCATAAGTGCCCCTGTGCTATAATGATAGAAATGTCGCTGCACAGTATCGGCAAAAATGACGGCAAATCCCAATCCCAATCCCCAACCAAATAACTAATATTTTAATTAAATCTGTAAAATATGCAAATGGAAAGATAAAATATGTGAAATAAAAAATGCTATATAATAGGTAGCTTGTAATTTTCATTTTATTATTCAGGGTTTGACCATAACCTTTCCAAAATGGTGGTCAACTGGACAAGAAACTTGCAAAGGTTACTGGTCCTTTAAACTTTTTACTGGTCCTTGAAAATGATGATATTACTAAGATGACACTTATTTTGTTTATGTACATTACGTCGAAAGGTTACATTTTTTCAAAGAATTCCCAACCCTAAAATTGTTATCATTATTTTGCATTTGTTGATAGCTTTAGTGCCGGCAAATCCCATCCCATACTTTAGTCGTTATAAAGAGGATTTTGAACACTAACTTTATTGTTAGCCTATACCAATCGCGAAAAATGTTCACTCTTTCCAACTCTATAAAAAACGCGATAGGGGTCTCTGTTAAACATAGATATCGATGTCAGAGCGGATTACGCGGATAACTATATAAAAGTAAGTGGTCACGTGGTTTTCTAAGTTTAAAATAGCTATCTCTGCAGCGTGGCTCGGATAGGAAACACCTGTTTGTAATAAAGATAGGAGATTTAACCTTGACTGTCCACATAAATCTTTTGACATCAATAAACAGTATTTTGCAAGACCTTTTCACGTACCTATGACTTATTTGGTTATTTGAGAAAAATGTTTTTGGGCCAAACTGTCGGATACCACCTTTAAATTGTGTTTACTTTCCTTTTACCGTAACAATTATTTTAAAATTGTTTTTACAAACATCGCAGAGACGCAATTATGCTCTATGTTCTGACGTTGAACTATAACTTGTGGTGGACGCCAAACAAATGTCTGGGTAGAACCACCAACGTTCCGACAGCCAGCTGGAAAACCGCTCTATATGAAATAATTCACGCGGACCGGAATTCGAACCCACATTAAGACGGGACGTTCAATTGGAAGTCACATCTCCGCGAGTCTACCCACTAGGTTCTGGGCATGCTCGACCACCCCCTCCATTAAAATCACGTGTAACATCGAATTGAACCATAAGGCGTATAAATAGAACAAGTTTTACACTCTTGTTAAACATGCTTTTAATTGTGATATTGTTTTTTTTTTTCAAAACCATATTGCATTATTTAAAAATTGAAATGGTGAGACACCAGTTTCTTATGACTAGCATAAATGAGAGACCGAAATAAATGTGATGTGACACCAAGGGCGGATCCAGAAAACATTTGGTAGAGGGTTGGGAGGGGGGCGGGGTTAGGTCTGAATCAAGATCATATCAACTTTATCGCAGTAAATTCTAGATATGTATACACAGTAAATGATCCTAACTTCGACCTAAGCAGTAGACAGACAAAATTTACTTTAAAAGCTTAGTTTTTTAAGCTTACACGCATGTGTTATTACAACTCTATACTCTTTTACCCGGTTGGTGTGTGAGATGCACCCTCCACCCCCCCCCCCCTCTGGATCCATTCCTGTTTTTCAAGTGTTTAAGGCATGTTATTCGCATGAAGGCCACACAATACTTAAAACCTTTTTA
This sequence comes from Sinonovacula constricta, assembly GCA_007844125.1. Taxonomy (NCBI): domain Eukaryota; kingdom Metazoa; phylum Mollusca; class Bivalvia; order Cardiida; family Solecurtidae; genus Sinonovacula; species Sinonovacula constricta. Next base: position 2,142,486 of record CM017564.1, read on the forward strand.
TGATGATTGGAACATTGATAAATTGACATAAAAAATTAAAACTATTGTCAAGGAAACCCATATACTACATAAATGATAGCCGTGTAATGTAAACATTCCTAAGTTAGTATCTTACATTTATGCAATATGTTCCATTTACATTTTTAAGATGCACTACTGTTGCAGAATGTTGTGGCGTTATGCTGTCAAAGTAAAATATAGTTGATAGCATGCGTAAGCTATATAAACAAGTTACTAATTCATTATGATAAAGTTTATTTTTCATGTATGTACATATGGTATATATGTGTTTGTATATCATTTACCCCTTACAGACAGAAAAAGATGCAGAATTACTTATTCCCTTAACTGCATGAACAATAACTTTCAAGTTGTCTATTTACTTATTGTGCATGGTAAAAATACATATTTTCAATGTAAACGGTTAATAAGGTATAGTATTAGGTTGCTTCGATGTTGTTTTATTTTTATATATCTGTCTGGTGTCGGGATATTTCGACTAGATGTAGTCAATCGTAAAACTTCGGGTATTTCCGTATGGTTCGTAAAATACACCTCGTACATAGCTCTAGAATACACCAAAGTGCGTCGCCTGAGTTATGAAACAGTGTCCGTTCGCGAGAAAGTAACAAATTATATATATATCATTTAGTTGAGTATATCTTACAATAACAACGATTTTTTTATCAATACAATCTATATGATTTACGGAAAATTGAAAAGTCAACATTAAATACCCAGTATTAAAACTAAGACACACAAAGTAGATCCAAGATGGCGCCTTATTATGTCAGAGGTCTCTTGCATAGCATAAAGGCCGAGGTGATCAGATTGTAGATGTAGTATCATGGTCGGTGTTCACGGCATGCTAAACAGAGTGATATATTTGCTTCAAGTGGACACCGTCTCAAGAAATCTGAAATACCGTTATTGGCACGATTAACCCAATAAATAAATAAACACAGGTCATAACAACAAAGTATTAACTTGCCTTACACTACTTACTGGCGGACTGGCACATAAACGACATGACATTTCCGGGGTCCATCCCCTCTGTTTTACGCGTGTAACACAGCATGTCGACATGGAGCATTGCTTTCTGGGAACGTTTCTTTTTGCTTGACCACTTCCGTTGACATCAATTAAGAGAAACTAGGATCGGTATTTATGAATGAACGCGAAAGGTCAAGGTCATGGGCTAGCAATCTGGTCAAAGTGCATGTTTTAGTGAATGGACGTTGTGAACGGACGTGTTAACAACCACTTTATAGGAGGCGTCTTGTTTAACATGCTCAGTTGATCAGTTTTGTGAATGGACGCGCCACATCCATAGGTAGGATTGGTTTGTTGTACAGTGCAATGGTAAATAAAGGTCATTTTCAGGTGCTGTGCGGGGTTGAAGGCTGACAAACCGCAAATCTTCCGCCGTTTGAATCTGTGACAAATCGCAACAGTTCCCATCATCCGCTTTTGTTCGGACGTCTGAAGCTTTTAAACATTTAGCGTAGCGTTTAAACTTACTCCCAATGGTGCTATTAGCTAAAATGTTGAATTTCACTTAATTTTAACCAATCAAATGCTTCAGAGTAGTCTGAAACTCTGAATCTGGGTTTATAATATGCAGCAAAATCCGAGGTCAATGATTATAATTTTACCAACGCACCCCCCCCCCATCATACACAGGTGAATAACACATCAATAAAGCAGGCAGACATGTTCCGTTTTTTTCTATGTCAAAGGCAACGGAACTAAAGAAACTGAGTTTAACGTATGTACAGACGTCCAATATTATCAGGTACGCAGGGGGGTGGGGGTGTGTGTGTGGGGGGATCCAGCAAATTTTGGTGGGGTAGGTGGAGGGTATGAATCGAGATCCATTCAAATTTATCACAGTAAATACTACATATAATATATATACACAGTCTGCTATAGCGCGTCATCACCATGTATACATTTTTGAGACCACCAGAAAAATGCGATCGGTTCTATACACAATATTGCAATAAAAATTCAGATGTTTTTTATTGCAAAAAATGCTGTATGGATTTTGTTGCATATGTAGTTATATGCTACGTCACAGGCGGCCTAATTATTGTTACCACCAAGGGCGGGTCCAGCCCCTAAATCAAATAAATTCACAAGTTAACTGTCCTATGTCACTTCAAAGTATAAAATGGTTGTGTTTCAGTGTAAAAATAACACAAATACTGTTCAAATGACACGTTATTTTTTTCCAAATTTAGTAAATTCCATAAGCAACACATGCGCACACAAACACATTTATATATACACGTACTTGCTAACAATAGAACGATTTAAACAAAGACAATGGTGCCAACGTGTGTATTTATAATGATATTTATAAAATATCAGTAGAAATAAAATATAATTATGTATGTTTATTCAGACAAGAAACTTCTTCACAACTTAAATCCCCCAAAATCTGCTGTAAAGTTTCTTAGTATTCCTTCTTTTCGTATGTTAAGGGACTATACTCTAACAAATAAAACACTACATTCTTACCTCCCTTGTAGGTAGGTATTTGGTATAGACTTACTGCAAAAAAGTTAAGAATTTACCACTTTTTTAAACGCTTGAAAAAACACTAAAAAGGTTGAAACATGCGCATACAGTAGAATCCTATTGATTGATTGATTGAGATTTAAGAGTTTATTAAAAAGGTTGAGCGCTTTTTCATAAATAAGCAAATTAAAAAATAAAACTTATTATATTTCTTATATGAAAATACCTTCCCAGTACACGGATAACTAAAACATTTCTTTCATTTCGAAAAATGGGGAATACAGATGACTAAATTTGGTTGGCCTCGCCGTAAATGTATAGAATGGAAACCGAGAGCAGAAATAAATAGTTACATTAAAGAAATGCAAAAATCTCTTAATATACATCTATAATAACGCTATTTGCAGCAGAAATGTAAATTTCCATAAACAAGTGATAAAAAAAAAAAAGATTTAAAAAAAAGAGTAAACATCACGCGAATAACTGAGTTTCTGTTTTATGGTGTTGGTAGATATAATGTCGTACATAAAACACCATTCCCATCATATCAGCTGCGTGTGACTGCGAATGACATTACAGTCCGAAATATAACTGAAGAACGTGAATGAACATCAACTTATGTGGCAAAAAAACCCAAACATGATAAGATGGCCGACCAGGTGTCACACTAATAGAGACTTGGGTGTCCAAGATGTTTCCCGCTTGGGTCGACATGGGTTAATTAGTTTCCGTTGTCAAGAGGACATAGTTTTTACAATCCATTCGGAATACCTCAGCGATTACGGCGTTACCTTTATTTTGTACTCGTATGTTAGGAAAGTTCATCCTAGTACGGACAACATTGAAAACAATGAGAGACATTAATGAGTAGTCTCCCCTGAATAATCTCTAAATGCAAGTAGGTCCTTTCATTTGTTTTACTCGGTTTTTATGCTTGTGCTCTATGGGGTGTATGTTGCAAAAATAAGAAATTTTACTGTTTTAATTGCAATACCTACAAAAGAACAGGCGATAAAGACCAATAATTTCAACTATAAGGACCTACCTACTGTTTGGAATACCTCGGATATTATCTAACAAGGGAGACAATTTCCATTTCACCAATGTACACCATTGCTAGTGTCTGGGCCAGATTATTAAAATCTGAACATCAAATTATCATATGTGTAGTCTTTGTAAATACTAAAGTAAGATATGGTCAATACATATACACATATTGGGGTACATTGGTGAAATGGAAATTGTCTCCCTTGTTAGTAAATATCCGAGATATTCCAAACAGTAGGTAGGTCCTTTTAGTTAGAATTCTTGGATTTTATCGCCTGTTCCTTTGTAGATATATCAATTACAGGCAGTGAAATTCCTTACTTTTGCACAATACAAGCTTACAATCCATTTGCATTTAGGGATTATTCAGAAGAAACTATTCATTAATGTCCCTTATTAGTGACTGGGCAGACTCAACACAACAAACATCAGTTACTGTCTGTGATATGTCTGATCCTGTCAGTTTACGGCACTGACTTTGCCGATGAACTAAAATCGCCCGATTGTGAAACTATTGATAGTTTCCACATCAGTGAAGATCCTTTATCTTGGCAGCCATCTTGGATGGCAACTTCAAGTGATTTTCAGATGAATTGTATGGAAGCGTAAAATTTATTTTCTTGTAATTTTTTCATTTGTGGTCCAAAAATTAAAAGCTATACACCATTGGAAAGCTCTTGAAATTCATATTTTTAGCATGCAATATTTTTTAAATTGATAAATGCACAAAGAATATAATACACATAAATAAATAAAATTATTGGCTCACCCTTAAACAAAATGAACAGTGTAACTTATTTGGTTGTATTTCTTTTTACCTTTTAAACTATCAAAATATAGTTTTGATATTTAAAATACTTTATAAAAGCTATTAAATTTGATATAAAATTTAGTAAAATAGACTGAAAAATCAGGTTTCGGCCTGCATTAGCTTCTGCCTTCAAAGATGGCTGCCTTAAACTGTCTTATCAGTGCCTAAGACATCACATGGTAACTATCTATTGCGTACCAGCCGCAATAGCTCAGTTGGTAGAGCGTCGGCTTGCGGATCGGGAGGTCGTGGGTTCAAACCCCGGCCGGGTCAAACCAAAGACTTTAAAGTTGGTAGTAGTGGCTTCCCTCCTAACGCTCGGGGCTAAGGGGGACAGCATTACGCCTGACTCGTCGGTGTCAGTATAATGGACCGGCCGGGTTCAGTCCCTGGGCACCTCATAAGTGTCCCTGTGCTATAATGATAGAAATGTCGCTGCATGTCTCAAATCTATTGCGTAATCGGTTATAATTATGCTCCCTAAGGCAACTTCCACACTGGTCGACCCAGACGGTACACTTGTTGTATCCTGATAACTGAATAATTGATGGAGGATCAATCAGAAGCTTTATATCAGTTTCCCAGCTTTTGAAGACCAAATAAAATATAAAAAAATAGCGTTATTGCTTTTTTAGCTGGCTTGTATACTTAGAACTAGTAATAAGCCGTTTCATTTCGTTTAAGTTGGTTCAATTAAGTATATGATGACGAGTAAGCAATCATTCACTGTGAAATTTAAATATTTATTAACCCGTTCGAGCAGAACGTCACACTTTAGGACTTAATTACTCCTAAACAAGGAGATAAACCGTCCATAGCACCTCGTTATTGCAAGAATTCCATGAACAAAAATAATTTCAGGCATATTTTTAAAATTTCGTTGAAAGAATAGAAATTAAAATCGATGCATTTGAGTTACAAAAATGTAAAGAACTAAATAACTCCAAGATGAATAATTCAAAGTTCTGTTACTCTCCAGGGCTGGACTTTTTTGTTTTCTTTTTAATGACTAGTCCCGGACTTGTAACCTGAACAAAAATGACTTGTCCGAAAGCTTGCGTCGTTTTCAATTAACGAACACAACAACACATTTGTCATACCTACAACTAACAAACAGGGTATAACAACAAGTTGTTTATTTTACTTTTTGTCTTGAAGCGTTTATGTATCGCGCGTCGTGATTGGCTGTTTTGGACAGGTGCGTGCATTGTACATGTACCGCCTTTACGTGTTCTTGATAAATGCTCGTGGCGTGAAATTGATTGTCTTTATCGCTAATTAGAAACATAACAATAAATAAAAATGGTATTTGCCACTTGTCCGACTGCCGATTTACGACTTATTTAATGATCAATGACCAGTAGCCCGAAACTGAATTTTCACTTTTCCGGGACGTCGGGCTACCGTATTTTCCCAGCTCTGTTACTTATTATTTTCTAAGTAAGTGAGTTTCAACAACGCTGCATCATTTATTTCGATTTTAGCTGCCACAGATAAGAAGTAAGGTCACCAAAATAAATAATTACACATTACTACATACACATGGTACATGATCTTTTTTAGTCAATAAAACTACAGAATATCACTAATCAAGACACGTAGTCGGCGCCACGCACCCTCACAATCATTGGAAAACAGCATCCCTTCTGCGGACTGGTCAAGTGCAGAAATCACTTCTATCATATCAGTTTGCCTTTGTAATTAAAGAGACAGATAACGGTAGTAATTCTGATTTCGTTTTGTCATAAGTCCCATAATTCTCAGCCAAACTTTTCAATGTGGGTACTCATTATCGAGACAATTCTAATGAGTACCAGGTATATAGGGCTTGTATACGAGATTAAGGAGTAAACAGTACTCTTACCTGGTTATGAGTCATAGAACATTTTACTTATTACTATTTTCTAAGTAAGTGGGAAAGCAATAAGCCCGGGGATTGTTAATGTTCAAACAGACTATAGTTGGAAGAAGTAGCGATTAAATCAGATAATTCAAAAGGACTCTGTTTCAAAGGAGGATATATGTGCTTAGAGACAGTGGAGATGAAATGTGTAAGGTTCAAATTACAGTTACTATGGAAACATTTAATGATGAATCAAGTTCCCTTCAAAATTTCCGAATTACCTGTCCTCTATTCTTCAACATTAAATAGCTGTGCTGGAAAATTATCTCCTTTCAAAGGGATTAGGAAGGAATCCCAACTAGGACATGTCCCGTATGCAGGTCATCAACCCAAGCGAACTAATGATCTAAACGGATGAGGCAGATGATCGCCATGCATATTTAATAGTATTAACAAGGGTAGGTTCGGCTATAATCTGTGTAGTGTAGTGTAGTGCAAGCAAACGGAATCCTATCGACAGAACCCACGATCACCCTGCTTCACGGTGGCCGTGGGACATTTGGTTGGTTAATGTTCGTTTTCATGAATATTCATTGCAACCAGTTGTCCAATGAAAATGCACGTTACATAAACGCCACTCTTCAGTTGGAGTTAATAAAGACTATTTCTCTCTGTCAAAATGGCCGCGCTAACATGCGGCGCATGTTGTTTACAAATTGTAATCATACCATTGACTGCATTTCCGTTCATATCAAAGCATCTCTCGTTGGTATAAATTGTTGGTATAAATTCTGGACGACACCCTATACGGTATTGCGCATATAAAACGGCCAACGGTGGCGTAACCTTTTTTTGCAAAGTAGGGTTATTAGAGTTATAAAAACAAAATCATTTTCACACAATACTGGTTTGTCTAACGCATAAAGTATTACGTCGATCCTGCATACACATACCTAATAATTATCATAACGTTTATACCCTCACTGTCGAACTACTTCAATCGCTACTTTGTCGGCGAGAAACGTATAACGCAGTTAAATGTGATTCACAAAAACACAACACTATGTTTGAAGACTGTTCATAAATCAATTTGAGTAAAAAAACACACACACACTTGTTTCATAAAACAACAGCAAATTCGTTCGAAGAGCGTCACTGCATTGAAATGGCGTCAATAAGAGACATTAGTGGATAGTCTCCCCTTAGCATTCTTCCTAATTGCAACTAGGTCTGTCTATTTGGATAACTCGGTTTTGTTTTGCTTACATACTCTTTAAAGTGACTTTTGTGCTTGCATTTTGATACCGAGATCAACCATCATTAACAAACATATCATTTTTTATTGTTTAAATAACATATCTCTGTAAGCCAGTGAATTTAAAGCTATTTACTTAATATATTTAAATATTTAAACATTAAGGTAAGAAATGTCCCTATTTGTAATGGCACTATTTCTGAAGGAAAGTCCAAGGATTTCAAATAAAAGGGCCTACTTTATCTTTGGACTACCTCGGATATTATCTAACAAGGGAGACAATTTTCATATAACCAATGTTTCACATTCACTGTGGTAAAGCGACCACTAACTTGTACTATTTTAGGGTGAATTTCAACATTAATCTACAAAGACAATAAGCTTAACAAGTGTTTTGATAAAAACTGTTTTTTTTATTTAAGTACATTGTGCGATTTATGAGTAACATGAATGAATTTCCCATATTTAAACAATGTACAATATTACTTCAGTGTAAGTATTCGTGGTCTTATAGTTAAAGGGGGTATCCGACATTTTGGCTGTATAAAATACATACAACGATACAGAACAACTGTTTTGAGGATTTACTGCATAATTCTTGTATAAATTTATACTTTACTCTTAATGAATACGATTTTGAACTGTCACCAGTGGTTCATGTTTTCTTTAAATGTACGTTATGCTATAGTCAGTTTTGTTATTGTCCGTTTTGTTAGTATCGGGCAACTTGTGACTTATAGTCTGTGTGTCTTTCTGTAAGGTCTGCGTCTTGTCTGCGTGATGCACGGGACTTGTCAAACCTGTTTTGTCATGTCTTTCTAGGTATATGTCCTCGAGAGAGTGAGATTTTGTACGAGAGTTGGAAGTTTTATTTTTTACCACAATCCTTATCATCCGACATTGCATCCGCCACTCACGTACCGACAACAACTCATTTGCTCAACTTACGTTCACTTTAGCGTTTAGATAATTCGTGAAAGCGAATTCCTTACAATAAGGTAGAACTTGCTTTATAGCATAACTATAGTAATAACTTATACAATAGCGGTATCTACACTATTGATAAATGGCTAGTCCTGTTTGGTAAGTTATTGTAGTATTTATATTGCAGTTGGTGTATTTCTGTATTTTTCTTGTATTGTTTGAACTGGTTCATGTCTGTTTTGTAAACGCAAGTATTTGTGTTGCTGAATTCTAAATTGTAATGTGGCAGTATTTAATTATTGTGCTATATATTATTCATAGGTTGTCTTCGTAGAGCATAAAAATTAAAAGTCTCTAAACCTTGCACGGACTGGTTTTCGAATAATTTGTCTCCCACCTCGACCCGTCACAAAACACTTACTCAATTGTTAGACAGAACTAATCGCACCCCCCTCCCTGACTGTGTATTCTTTCCAAATGTATAAAAAGATCGATATCTGCTAAAATAGATATCGAAGTCAGAGCGAATAACTCGGATGACATATAACGTGGTCAGGTGGGGTTTTTTTAAGTTTAAAAATAGCTATCTCTGCAGAGTGGCTCGGATAGGAAATACCTGTCTGCAATTACTAGTGGTGATTTATTCTCGACTGTTTACACAGATTTATCACATTAAAGAACATCATTTGGAAGGATTTTTATCAGATAACAATGTGTCATTTAGTTATTTGTTCAAACTGTCGAACATCACCATTAGGACGCTGGACTTCAGATCATACTATTGACTGCTTCATGCAGACAACACCTAAGAACAGGCTCTACACAGAAAGTAATAAGTCGAGAGGGATTATCACAAGTTGAAATAAATGTTTGGGATTGGGATTATCCGGCATTTTTGCCGATAATGTGCAGCGACATTTCTATCATTATAGCACAGGGGCACTTATGAAGTGCCCAGACTACTGAACCCGGATGGTCCATTATACTGCCACCGATGAGCCAGGCGTATTGCTGTCCCCTAAGCCCTGAGCGTTGGGAGGGAAGCCACTACTACCAACTTTAAAGTCTTTGGTTTGACCCGGCCGGGGTTTAAACCCACGACCTCCCAATCCGCAAGCCGACGCTCTACCGCCTGAGCTATTGCGGCAGGTTAAAATAAATTGTTTCTCAACTGACTTTTAATATTTGTTTGAAATTAACAGTTTTAGTAAGTGTATAATCTTTTGTTGTCTTGATTCTTTGAAGACCAGGCCTACTTTTAAAAAAAATAAAACAATTGTTGATCAAAGTCTCGCCAGTGACGCATATCTTTTCAAATATATTTCTTGTTGCTATTTAGGTTAGAGATTCTTAAATTTAAAATCGACGATTTGGATGAAATACAAGAGTGACAGATCGGTATTGGCATCGGTTATATATACAACTATAATCATTCATATTGCTAGTTTGCTTTCAAGATGGTATTCGACAGTTGGACCAAAACATTTTCATTACTCAACTTAATAAACTATTTTTACCCGTACAGATCTCGCAAACTGTCGTTTATTGATGTCCGATGTCCTAAACCTGTCTGAAAAGAGAACTATAACGCCACAATCGTCATTACAAACATGTAATTCCTATCTGAGCCACACTGCACAGTTAGCTATTTTTAAACTTAGGTGACCTCTAATGTTTAAGCTTATCCACGTCATCCGCTGTGACGTCGATGTCTATTTTTAGCAGGAACCACAATCGTTCTTATTTGTAGATTTGAAAAGAATGAACATTTTTAGTGTTGACCTTAATTTGAGATACTGCTAAAAACCATCAAAGCTTAGACACCTAAGTAGTAGGTGTTGTTGTTGTTGTTAATAACCTGTATCCATCATTGCCTGTTTTATTTAACGTGGAAATAATAGGTTTTCTTGCTTAGTTCTTATTGTTGCGGCTTGTAATTTTGACATGTTCTATTATTAAGATACCACAATTTATTTTCAAATGATATTATTTGTTTATTTTGGTCATACAATGATCCTCTCTGCGACGTCCAGCTTATTATAAGTGCTGGTAGACCCAAGAGGCATGTCTGATGAGAAAGATCAGCTTGTCGCAGCAATCGGAGCGCCTCGGATAATTTACAAATCATATCGGGTATATGACGGGGAAACTCCGGGAAAATTCAAAACCACAAAGATAGATGTTTTGTTATCTCTGTTGAAAATGCTGTAGAAGTTGTATATCTAATGAGATGTCACAAGTTAAATTGCTGAACGAAAGTTTATAAGATAAAATAATCCTATATATTACAACTACCGCTTTTGAAGAACATTTCTATGGTGTATTCTTCCTCCAGCGAACAAAACGATCGTGATTCTGTTCGTAGGCTTATCATTGCAACTGATACTTCCAAAGGATGATTGTCCCGATGAGGGAATTAAGCTTAGACATAGGATTTGTCGGATACTAGATTTAATCCATGCTTACGATATATTGTTCATGCAGTTTCTTTTCATGTAATTTATCACACCCGTTCAATGGCTTTACTTGTATATGACTGCTGCAGCTTACACCTTGTCAATAAAGAGCAGCAATAAATAATTCTGTAGCAAGTTGTACTGAATACGATCTGCAAGGGAGATAACCCAGTAAAAAACACAAGGGAGATAACACAATGTATTTTGAATAATAATAGTAATGTCCCCTAATAAGGGAAAGGCAGGGAATTTTTACGTTTGCGATTGAAACGTGTTGTATAAAACATTAAGGGATGCATTAATGATATATGTAAATATGTTTTTGTAACGTGGTTTGTTACTGACCTGTTTTACTTACCTTTTATTGGAGAATCCATTTATTTTAATGTTTTGTGCGCGCGGGTGCATGTCCCGGTCACGTCAATAATTTGGGAGATCTTTAAGTGTTCATGCGATAAGCAATCGGAAGTCTTTGGTTAATTCCGTCCTCGGGACAATCAACCCTCAGATGTATCTTGTGCAATGATTCTAACAGAATCACGATCGTTTTGTTCGCCGGAGGAAGAATACACCATAGAAATGTTCTTCAAAAGCGGTAGTTGTAGTATATAGGATTATTTCATCCTATAAACTTTCATTTAGCATTTAACTGTTCACATCTCATTAGAAAAACAACTTTTACTGCATTTTCAGCAGTAATAACAAAAAATCTATCTATGTTGTTTTGATGACGTCATACATCCGAGATGATTCGCGAATTATCCGAGGCGTTCCGATTGCTGCGATAAGCTGATCTTTCTACTCAGACATGCCTCTTGGGTCTTCCAGCACTTATAATAAGCTGGACGTCGCAGAGAGGATCATTGTATGACCAAAATAAACAAATAATATCATTTGAAAATAAATTGTGGTATCTTGATAATTGAAGATGTCAAAATTACAAGCCGCAACAATAAGAAATAAGCAAGAAAACCTATTATTTCTACGTTAAATAAAACAGGCAATGATGGATACAGGTTATTAACAACAATAAATTCTACTACTACTGAAACTTTAACAACGACACCTACTACTACTACTATTACAAAAAACAACAATAAAAACAAGAACTTCTTATTACTACTACAAATACTTCTACTTATAATAATCACTTATACAAATAAAAATATAGTCAACGTAATTGATGACATGTTATCACCTTTGCGGATACTTTTTAACTACATTTAAATAAGATTTAGCACACATATTGTACAATCCATTGTAACCTTTGTCATATGTTCAATGTATTTCTAAAATTCGCACGCATCTCCTTATTTAGAAAACAACCGAATAACACAATTACGAAACAACTGTATCGAAGTCCTTTTTAACGTCGATTACTAGATCCGTCATCTGGGGATGAATTCTTCGCTCTTTATATCAAATCTAAAATGACACAAAAGAAAATCTTACCGACATAACAATATTTATATGCGTTTTAAAGTTAAGAAGAAACCAAAGAATGGCGAGACTTAATTGAAAATAGAGAATACATGGTTGGTGCCGAGAATCAGAAAGGTTATCTGGTGAGCGAGAAGCGAATAACTTGGCGAGGTTTAGCGAGCCAAAATACGCTTCGAAGCGAAACAGATAAAGTTTCTTTTTCTCGGCACCAACCATGTATTGACCTTCGTTCAAAATAAAAAAAATATTCTCCATGTAAACAAATATAAATGTTAAAAAATTCCATGTATGATTACATAAATGGGCGAAAAAAATATTTATTACACGTTTGATTAAGAGCGTGTGAACATAACTAATGTAAACTGTATTCATATGCGTGGTTTGGTCACGCGACCTATTGACCGGATATCGCTAAGTTTATCCGGCAAGGTTTTATTCTGTACATTTATGCGTGAAATCAGGATAAAACAACAATAACAAACATGTCAAAGCATACGCACCGTTCCAGGTCGATGCGCACCCAGGAACTATTAAACCTCTCTAAAAGACACCCCTTAGCAGCAACACCCCTTCCCTATTAGTTTTTAGTGCATTTTAACGTCTAAGCAGCTCTAAACCTCTGTGGAAGGGTAAGGGGCAATAAATATATATCGCCAGGAACTGTGATAACCTCTGTTTGACACCTGGGGCTATTTAAGAAGTGTTACATCTACACAAAAAGCTGCTGACAAAGCGCATGTTATAGCGTTCATGCGGTTTTGAATAACAATACATATACTGGGCTATTTTTCATGGCTGTTTAAGGCTACATTTTTGTCTGAAAAAAAATCATGGGATGGTTTTCGCCCGGGTAGGAAAGGTTAAGGAAAGGTCTCGTCTAAGTCGTAAAATCGGTTAGGAATATATGATTAAAAGCTTTTCGTCTGACCCTCAAAACAAAACAAAATTGAACAAAACAGCAAGAAAAAATAAAGGAAAGGAAAACAGAGGATGGGATTTAGTAGGAGTGAGGTGGGGTGAACTTGACTCGAAAATCATCTGCCCTCCTCGTCCATTTTACAGAATGGATTACGGAAAAAGTGGAATAATTACAAATGACTTAACTTTCTCGCAGATGCCTTGACACCCGAAGTAACAGCTTGAATGAACGTTCCATTTATAGTTCTTGTTCGAGATTAAGTCAAGACACCCGGTTGTTACGGATTCTTCGCCTGTAATATATATAAATAAATATAAATCAATAAAAAATTAACAAACTAACTAACCGCATTCGGTAGAGCGTCGGCTCCAGGTACGGGAGGCCCCGGGTTCGATCCCGGGCCGCGACATACCAAAGTCGTTAAAAATGGTAATGGTATAGCTCCCTTGCTAACGCTCAAGCAAATATAAGGGTAGTTCCACGACTGGTTGGCCTGGTGTCAGGATAATGTGACTGGGTGTGGTATCATGTCAGGTGTTCACGGCATGCTATACACAGTGAAGGCAGCACTATATCTGCTTCAAATGGACACCGTCTCCAGATGACTGAAATACTGTTGGTGGGACGATAAACCCAATTAACAAATAAACAAACAAACTAACAAACTAACAAATCTAAACTAATCTAAACTAAACTAAACTAACATAATCTCACTCTCTAACCTGTGCCATGGATTTTTTTTCTTTTTAATTGTAGTATATTGCTATGTTTTGGCACCCGAGTTCCTATTGTGAAGGTAATCTTAATCTTTGTCGAGGAAAGAATGTAGAATTAAAATAAAGCAGTAATCTTGAACACCTATGCACGATAATTGTAAGCATTTGATAATGGGTTACCAAGAATCACAACATGTGAGCACCTTTCCTTAAAATTTGATGACTAAAGACATAGCAATATAATGAAAATGAGAATATGAAGACATTTCGGATGACAAAGGTTTTGATAGCTTCGTTTTTGAAAGGGATAATGGGTATATTTCTCAAACTTTCCTTCAAAATTGAATAAAATTACATGTTCTCTTTTCAGATATAAGAGTATGACATAACTGACACACATGTTTTTTAAGTCTACAATGAGAGTTATTATTGAATTGTCTCCCCTGAATAATCCCTAAATGCACGAAGGTACTTTCATTTGTTTTACTCGGTTTTTATGCTTGTGCTCTTTGGAGTGTATGTATATTTATCTGCCTTTCTTGTGATACGCAGTTTACCTATCACCAACAAACACTTTCATTTTCTTTTTTAAATAACAAATCTCTATAAGTATGTAAATGGATTTTAAGCTTATATTTATGCAAAAGTAAGTATCATTGCACCAGATACATCCAAGGGATGATTGTCCTTAGGACGGAATTACCCGAGGAGTTCCGAATGATTGCTATGTAAGTCAGATAGAGGGGACCTGATGATGCTGTTTGTTTTAAGGTTTGTTATTAAAACAGGTTAAATCTGATAAAACGTAAAGGAAGGTTTACAAAATGTTTACTTGAATTCTTTTAAAAATAGTGTTGATATACGGACATAAATGATAATTTTTTCATATTTTAATTTTCTGCTAACACCCCCCCCCCTCTTTAAGGAGAAATTTTACAAGTAGAAAAATGATTGTTCGCATTATTTATCTGCCGTGATATAGCTATAGTATGTTAATTTCTTTATCTATATAAACTAGCAGTTGTTTATATGTACAGAGCTAATAAAGTGCATTGTTGAATTTGATATTTGTCAATTTAAACCCCGAAATTTTGATGAAAGACATTAAGAAAAAATTATCACCAGAACAACTGGACTTTACGTCTCCCATATTATTCGCAATGTGACGTCAGTAAGTAACGTAGCGTCATTTAACCATTTTATGGTAATGTTCGTGTCAAATAACTCTTATTCATATAGGAAACGTTGTACCAGAAAAATGATTCCAGATTAGTATTTGGAAAAGATTAAATTTCTTAGTTATCCTGAAAATAAAAAAGAAACCAAATTTTGGAGCGGTGTTCACATCCATTCATCCATCCATCCAACCATCTTTCCATCCATCCATGCATCCATCCATCCATCCATCCATCCATCCATCCATCCATCCATCCATCTATATAAATTTCAACTGTAATCCATCCATCTATATAAAAATCATTCATTCATACATACATGTCATACATGCATACATACATGCATACAAAGGTATGAGGACCGGACCTGGTAGCGCAATCGGTAGAGCGTCGGCTCCAGGTACGGGAGGCCCCGGGTTCGATCCCGGGCTGCGACATACCAAAGTCGTTAAAATGGTAGTGGTATAGCTCCCTTGCTAACGCTCAAGCAAATATAAGGGTAGTTTCACGACTGGTTGGCCTGGTGTCAGGATAATGTGACTGGGTGTGGTATCATGCCAGGTGTTCACGGCATGCTATACACAGTGAAGGCAGCACTGTATCTGCTTCAATTGGACACCGCCTCCAGATAACTGAAATACTGTTGGTGAGACGATAAAACCAATAAATAAACAAACAAACAAAGGTATGATGTACGGCATGTATGTATTAATGCATGAATGAAGGCCTGCATATGTATTCTTGTAAGTAGAATAGAAGGTAGGTATTTTATTAGGTAGGCAGGCATGAAAATCTCGAGACACACGTTCCAAAACGTTAATTGCCACTTTATATTACAGCTTTGGCATTGGCCTTTGTACATCATGAGTACTTAATACATGCCGTTAACTAGTTTTGGCGGTGTTGCTTGCGAAAGTGTCTAGAGTTGTGATTTCAGCTTTCAAATTTCAGAAGCACACAGGATTGACCCTGCATGACCTTGACTACACCCTGTCAGTTATTCATGCCTGGGAAGACGTAATCCGTGTACAGAACAAATATGTATGTCTAAGGAGACTTAACGCTTCAAATGTTATGATTAATTTTGTTATCTGCACTGTACTGTAACTGGAAGTTCATTAAATTGTGCAATTTAGACATACATAAAATGCAGATTTGTAAATAAACAACGCCGCGTACGTATATCACTCGTTAGCTAGACGAAAGGGTCGACATGGGGAGCAAAAAAAAATGCTATTAGAATGAGTGTTCCACTGACTCTACATCATTTACAAGGCTCTCAACCAAGACACAGTTCAATCGTATCATCTCAGTAATTCAGTCTAAACCTACCAGTCTAAGCTTACCGGTCTAAACCTACCGGTCTAAGCCTACCAGTTTAAGCCTACCGGTCTAAGCCTACCGGTCTAAGCCTACCAGTCTAAGCCTACCGGTCTAAGCCTACCGGTCTAAACCTACCGGTCTAAGCCTACCAGTCTAAACCTACCGGTCTAAACCTACCGGTCTAAGCCTACCAGTCTAAACCTACCGGTCTAATCCTACCGGACTAATCCTACCGGTCTAAGCCTACCGGTCTAATCCTACCGGTCTAAGCCTACCAGTCTAAGCCTACCGGTCTAAGCCTACCGGTCTAAACCTACCGGTCTAAATCTACCGCTCGCGTTCGCGTATAATCTATATTAGAAAAGATGTTTATTTTCAGCTGAATACATTTTCTTGTCTGCATTCCAATTTCCATTGCGTTGTACAAATGATTAACTACGGAATAATTTTGACCATTGTTTGCACGCCTGCAATTGCGTACAAGGTAAAACATACACCGCCCAAACATCGCTTCCGAGCGTTTTGATGTTATATGACTGCAGGCGGACTAAAGAAAGGACGGACATATAGACAATGCCAAAACTAAATATTCCCGCGTAAATAATAAAATGTGGAAAGTAATGGAAATTGTACAATTATAGATAACTTACTAATATCGTAAAAATCAGTGAAATCGACCGGAGTAAGGTCTGTCCACAACAGTGCGCTGTAGTTGGTAAAATAGTATCCACCGACCCAGTAGCAAGGTCCTCTCTGTCCTTGAAATAGAAACCACACGCACCACACGGTGGAATGAATTAAGATCCATTAAACTTTATCGCATTAAAAGCTTAGTATTCATATAGTTATAATAACTCAAAGATTACATCTCTTTTATAATTATGCAATAACGTTTCATACCTTTTGCATTATTATGTACTAAAATGCCATTATCTAGCGCAATCGGACCGCCTCGGATAAATCACCAATCATCTCTCGGATGTATGACAGGAAAACCCCGCGAAAATAAACATGTCGGGAGCCTATGACGTCATCAAAACAGAAACAATGTATGTTCTGATATCTCTAGTAAAAATGCAATAACAGCTGTATATCTAACGAGATGTGAACAGTTAAATTGATAAATGAAAGTTTGTATGGTGATATTATTTTATACACTACACATATCGCTTGTTTCAAGATCTGTTTTTATGACGTTTTCTTCTACCGTCGAACAAAACGATAGCGATTCTGAAAGCATCATTACACCAGATACATCCGAGAGATGATTGTCCCGAGGACGGAAATACCCGAGGAGTTCCGATTGCCACCTAGCGAAGCTATTTGATTTAGCAATACGTCCATTGCGTCACGTAATCAAATGTACTACCTCTGGCTTCAGTTTTGAGATATTCGTTCTCGTCCGAATCCTCAATCTTTGCGAGATCACCGCCTTGATTCTGACAATTGGTCTGAAAAATTATAGTAAAATGTTCTATGAGAATTGCATCAATTAATATTAAATATTAAAATTCTGAACTATTACTGTACAAACGCATACAGCGTAAGTGTAAAAGTGACAAAAACAAAGACACGAGATACACACAAAAAGCTCCCAAACAGAAACATGATATAAAAATGCTTCAAAACTGGGGGGTCGGGAGTTCGAATCCCAATATGGGCACGCATGGTCAACTTTTTATCTTCCTTCATTTTCACTTTTACCCTTTTTTTGCATAACTCTGCCAGATAATAAATACAACTTGTTTAAAACGCTTTTAACTCTCAATTTTAGAAAAGTATCAATAAATACAAAACTGGATCGAGAATTTGGCATAAACGGCAACTTTAAAGTATACATCTGTCGGATTGTGCTCGGGCAGATTGCTCTTGAACTATAATGTTCGAATCTACCGCTCTCGACACAACCTTGACTTAAATACCGGTCCTGGCACTAAGGCGTCTGTGACTTTGCTTCATTTGACTATGAAAATAAATTGATACCCGGTATTGGGTTCTAGGGGTTTAAATGAGCGTAATATTTACAAACATGTGCTCGACATTAGGTGCTCTACAATATGTCCAAACTACTACAAAACCAACTACAACTAATATAAACATGAGAAAAATGATGAATGATTAAACATGAAACCAAACAACATCAATTCTATTGAACATGATGAAAAATGGCGATGATTGGGAAGTCAATGGCAACTTAAGAATTTTGTACACACTAAATAGACGACTATAAAAATCAATATTTAGCTTTATATACTATACTGACTAGCGCACAAGGTACATGGCTCTCTAAGCCCTGCTAACAAACTTGACCAAAATCACTCCAGTCTACATTCTGGGGCGATGCAGCTGAAACGCGATACTCTGGTATGCGATAAAACAGACCACAGCCGAGGTGTTGAACATGTCGTCTGCTTTGTCTACCGGCGAAAGCGCTCTCATTGCTATTTGAAAAAGATGCGCTTATCTTTAATAATTTGTACGTTTTCATGTGCTGATATTAAATATTGATATAGTCTTTAGCAACTACAATTCGTGATTTGTGTGAAACTAAGATTTTCTGACAACATCACATCAGTTGTGTTAATTGTCAAATTCTTAAGATTGTCTGTTACACTAGCTTTATCTTGAACGAGATTAAGGAAACGATACAAAACGAGACTCTGCCAATGTTAAATACAATGTAAAGCATAAAACTGAAATTTAAAGTAAGCGAATTTAGTTAAGAAAGCGATGTCATAGCGGAAATGGTCGCCAGTTCAACAATCATAAGCAACTAGTGGTTTAGTTGTTTGAGCTCACGATAAAAGATATGTCATCTAAAAATACATATGCGCGGTTGTACTTTCATTAATCTTAAGCAATCGCTTTAAATCCTAGAAAAAAAACGCTCAAATGTAAGTAATACAAACAAAATATTATTTGAATAAAGAGAAAAAGGCGATACAAGACAGCAAAATAAGAAACAAATAAAAATTGCTATTGAGACAGTTCAATTTGTAAAAGAAATCAAACGAAAAACGTTCGACATTCGAACTCGCACTGGCATTGTCATAGCTAAAACGAACTAGCTTTTTACTATTATCGACACATCGACATGAACCA
The DNA here is from genome assembly GCA_007844125.1 of Sinonovacula constricta. NCBI lineage: Eukaryota > Metazoa > Mollusca > Bivalvia > Cardiida > Solecurtidae > Sinonovacula > Sinonovacula constricta. The sequence goes on from CM017564.1 coordinate 2,162,023, forward strand.
TATTTTGTGTGCGTGAATCCTGTATAGCCGACCTGCGCAATCGGAACTCCTCGGGTAATTACGTCCTCGGGACAATCATCCATCGGAACTCCTCGGGTATTTCCGTCCTCGGGACAATCATCCCTCGGATGTATCTGGTGCAATAATACTTAATGAAATCACGATCGTTTTGTTCGCCGGAAGTCGGAAGAAGAATATGCCTAAGTAGTTCGCACAAAACATAAACGCTGCCATCGTTTGACAGCTGCGTGTCTGCTGCGCTGGGTAAATTTAAATCGGACAATTTAAATTTGAAGCCGCCACAAATTGAAGTTTTACTGGCATCGTACTGTTGTGAGCTGTCACCTGAGCTGCCACTTTTGTTTTGACGTCTGTCACAAAAGAAGTCCTATTCAGATAAATGGTCGAGTTGATCCGTCAACCTACATACATCCGAGAGATGATTCGTGAATTATCCGAGGTGTTCCGATTGCGACCTTCGGTGCGCTAGTTATTCTGTTCAGAAGTACAGATCAGGTCGAGCAACTTTTACCTTTTCCGCTTGTCCACCGCGGACGGATTAAAAAATTAAGCATAAAACGCGATAGTGATTCTACCCAGAAGTAGCTGGACGTGGTCAATATGACCATAACTGTGTTAATGAGATGCAACCAACCAGCCAGTCAGCCAACCAACCAACCAACCAGCCAGCCAACCAACCAACCAACAACCCACCAACCAACCAAACATTTGTTGATTTGTTAAAAGTTAAAATAAAAACACATCTTAGTAAATTGCCAACTACTGCATGCTTATGAAACTAGACATATTGTACGAGGTCTGGCATCAAAAAGATCCTGATACCCCTTTTTACAATATCAACGTTTACTGAATTATTTGTTGATCGCTGCAGTTATGTTCTACTCATTAAAGGCATTGTAAATGACATCAAGAGTCCCACCCACGATAACATGCTGTGAAATCACAGCTTGAAGACTTAATTTGCTTATTTAACACAGAGATATCACAAGGGAGAAGGCCGTTAAACAACTAGTCACACTTGATGCACATGGATCTACTGTAATGCTATTGGTGAGCGAAGTACTCAAATTTCCACTCCTTGACTCTGCCTGAAGCTGTGTTCATCCGGGTGGACCCATCCCACCACGCTAACCTTCCACTGTGAAGCCAGATAAGGTCGCATTCCAATAAAAAATATATGACAAAGTCCTTTGAGCATTGCAACATATATCAAACTGAAAAGGCACAGGACAAAGGTATTTCACGTGCAAGCCAAGTGAATTTTTTTTTATGATTCTAAAAGAGCAAACCCGACAGTTACCGCCTTGGAACGGTCAGTCGGAGTGCTTTTTTAGTTGCGATCCTTTTAGCTCGTTACCTTACAATGCATCTGAAGAAGTTATTGGCAAATTACGAACCAAGTAAAAAGTCTAATTGCCTATCAGATTCACAATAACATCTGCCAACATAAAGAAAACAAGTATATATTGGGTTTGAAAGACGGGATTTTAACATAATCCTAATATATTGATATACTTTAAAAAAAATTACATTTACATCGCATGGAGTGTGGCCAAGATTGCGTAGAAGGTATGCTCTGGGCTCCAGCTGACATCTTAAAACATGTATTATAATTAGGCATGCATGAAATGTCAACGGTTCTATTCTAATCAAATTTAAATTCAACATATTCCAAATAGTAATAACAAAAAGCAATAAAATGAAGGAAAAAGAAGGTTAATAAATTGTTGCTTCAGTCCTTTTAGGAGTAATTACCTAACTTAACCACCCTGTCTCTCTCTCTCCCTCTCTCTCTCTCTTTCTCTCTCTCTCTCCCTCCCTCTCTCTCTCCCTCTTTTATTCTTAACCTATATACCACTGAACCATCGATTGGTATGCAAGGCATGCTACCACCGTCTCTCTCTCTCTCTCTCTCTCTCTCTCTCTCTCTCTCTCTCTCTCTCTCTCTCGTTCTCTCGTTCTCTCAAACTCTCTATCTCTCTTACTTTTAACCTTTATACTATTGAAGCACAGACTGATAAGCAAGGCATGTTACCCCCGTTTTTGTCTCTCTTTATTTTCTCTCTCCAACTCCCCCTCTCTTAAAATAACACTTACTTCTCCTTTTAAAAGTCATGCACCTTTCATTCGTTATTGCTTTACTGTACTACTCGCTTAAAAGGAACTGTCATGTTTTTTGTTTTATATATTTGTATCTGTATACCCTGCATAATCAGAAAAAAAAGTTTGATTCTGTTCTGTTCTGGTTACTGCATATGTCTAATAGGTGTTCCCGTCCCTACATTGCCTGAAGACAATGTGTTTTCATGGATATTATGAGATCGGTTTTATTGAGACTTTAGTGATCAATAGCACTAAAATAACATATATGCATTCAATACAAAACCAAAGTACCAACACGTCCACATTTGCCGATCGCTAGCGGAAGTTTTACAATGCCAGGCCGACAAATATTAAACATTCAAATGACCTCCGATTGATCCTTAATTGAATGTAATGTGTTCGATGATGAGGTGTATTGTTCGGGTATAAGCTATAAAAATGACGTATACATTAAGTAGTCTTATATATTATTAAACAAACTCAACAATGATTGTATTTACACACTATTTCATTTGACCGTCGTTCCGATCCACAGAACACAAAAATCAATTATTTTCACACTGTCTAGAGATTTATAAAATGTTAAAAACTCAATAAGCAAGCGTTGTGAAATGATTAAGCAAAACACTCCATTGAATTAAATAGTAGTGTAAGGCCGGAGCTGCCGAGTGAATTCAATGCTAAAAAGTATCGCTTTTCTATGGGTCGGTTTCCGAAAAGTATTCTTTTGATTATGTCGATCGCTCAGTGCGGTAAATTGCAATAATTTATTACATAAGTGTGGGACTATGGGTTATAGAAATGATTTATTACATAGGTGTGGGAGTATGGGTTATAGAAATAATTTATTACATTAGTGTGGGACTATGGGTTATAAGAAATAATTTATTACATAAGTGTGGGGCTAGGGGTTATAGAAATAATTTATTACATAAGTGTGGCACTATGGGTTATAGAAATAAATTATTACATAAATGTGGGACTATGGGTTATAGAAATAATTTATTACATAAGTGTGGGACTACGGGTTATAGAAATAATTTATTACATAAGTCTGGGACTATGGGTTATAGAAATAATTTATTACATAAGTCTGGGACTATGGGTTATAGAAATAATTTATAATATAAGAGTGGGACTATGGGTTATAGAAATAATTTATTACATAACTGTGGGGCTAGGGGTTATAAGAAATAATTTATTACATAAGTGTGGGACTACGGGTTATAGAAATAATTTATTACATAAGTGTGGGACTATGGGTTATAGAAATAAATTATTACATAAATGTGGGACTATGGGTTATAGAAATAATTTATTACATGAGTGTGAGACTATGGGTTATAGAAATAATTTATTACATAAGTCTGGGACTATGGGTTATAAAAATAATTTATAATATAAGAGTGGGACTATGGGTTATAGAAATAATTTATTACATAATTGTGGGGCTAGGGGTTATAAGAAATAATTTATTACATAAGTGTGGGACTACGGGTTATAGAAATAATTTATTGCATAAGTGTGGGACTATGGGTTATAGAAATAATTTATTACATAAGTGTGGGACTATGGGTTATAGAAATAATTAATTACATAAGTGTGGGTCTATGGGTTATAGAAACACTTTATTACATAAATGTGGGACTACGGGTTATAGAAATAATTTATTACATAAGTGTGGGACTATGGGTTATAGAAATAATTAATTACATAAGTGTGGGACTATGGGTTATAGAAATAATTTATTACATGAGTGTGAGACTATGGGTTATAGAAATAATTTATTACATAAGTCTGGGACTATGGGTTATAGAAATAATTTATTACATAAGTGTGGGACTATGGGTAATAGAAATAATTTATTACATAAGTGTGGGACTATGGGTTATAGAAATAATTTATTACATGAGTGTGGAACTATGGGTTATAAGAAATAATTTATTACATAAGTGTGGGGCTAGGGGTTATAGAAATAATTTATTACATAAATGTGGGACTATGGCTTATAGAAATAAATTATAACGTAAGTGTGGGGCTAGGGGTTATAAGAAATAATTTATTACATAAGTGTGGGGCTAGTGGTTATAGAAATAATTTATTACATAATTGTGGGGCTAGGGGTTATAAGAAATAATTTATTACATAAGTGTGGGGCTAGGGGTTATAGAAATAATTTATTACATAAGTGTGGTACTATGGGTTATAAGAAATAATTTATTACATAAGTGTGGGACTACGGGTTATAAAGTTAATATTATTACATAAGTGTGGTACTATGGGTTATAGAAATAATTTATTACATAAGTGTGGGTCTATGGGTTATAGAAATAATTTATTACATAAGTGTGGTACTATGGGTTATAAGAAATAATTTATTACATAAGTGTGGGACTACGGGTTATAGAAATAATTTATTACATAAGTGTGGTACTATGGGTTATAGAAACACTTTATTACATAAATGTGGGACTACGGATTATAGAAATACTTTATTACATAAGTGTGGGTCTATGGGATATAGAAACACTTTATTACATAAATGTGGGACTACGGGTTATAGAAATAATTTATTACATAAGTGTGGTACTATGGGTTATAGAAATACTTTATTACATAAGTGTGGGTCTATGGGTTATAGAAACACTTTATTACATAAGTGTGGGACTACGGGTTATAGAAATAATTTATTACATAAGTGTGGTACTATGGGTTATAGAAATACTTTATTACATAAGTGTGGGTCTGTGGGTTATAGAAACACTTTATTACATAAATGTGGGACTACGGGTTATAGAAATACTTTATTACATAAGTGTGGGACTACGGGTTATAGAAATAATTTATTACATAAGTGTGGGACTATGGATTATAGAAACACTTTATTACATAAGTGTGGGACTATGTGTTATAGAAATACTTTATTGAATAAGTGTGGGACTACGGGTTATAGAAATACTTTATTACATAAGTGTGGGACTACGGGTTATAGAAATACTTTATTACATAAGTGTGGGACTACGGGTTATAGAAATGATTTATTACATAAGTGTGGGACTACCGGTTATAGAAATACTTTATTACATAAGTGTTTTACTACGAGTTATAGTCCTTGACTACTATAAACGAGTATTAGCACCTTATTGGACGAGAGAAAATGGCTAAGACCTTCTTTCCCACTAAGATATCCCCGCAGAAGTCAGGCTAAGTAACACTAAAGAATGAATTTCGACGAACTTAAACTCTCCATGTTTCGTTCTGCGTGTGATATTTTTAAATAATTCATGACATGCGATTGCTATACACTTATGGGTATTTTTTACGCTAGAATTATTTGCATGTAATAAGGTTATGCATAACGAGATGGCAATTTAGCTGATGGTGTGGTTATCATGCACCATTCTCCATGATATAAACAGCTGTATGTAGCAATTAAGGCTTTACACTTTTTCCTTCAACTAGCTATAATAAGGATTGCATTAAACCAGACACGATGTCATCTAATGTTTTTTTTATTTACCGTCGCATTTAAACTTTAGATACATGACGAGCACACCAGTTATGATTGATCGATCAACCGCAACCCGACCAACCAGGGAGCCTGAATGTTGTGCACATGATCACTACATTTGACAACTTCTACAAATTGAGGAATGATAAAGCCCGCTTTTGATTGGCCGTTTTATCAACAGAAATACTATTGGTAACATTTTATAACGGAAGGTCACGTGTGCATAATAAACAATAAGAATATATGACAAAGTCCTGTGAGCATTGCAGCATATACCAAACTCCGAAAAGGCACAGAACAAAGGTATTTCACATGCAAGCCAAGCGAAAAGTAAGAACAAATGTGTGATGAGTCATTTAACGAAAACAGCAAACCCGACAGTTAACGCCTTGCAACGGTCAGTCGGCAATGTGGACCGACTGGGGTGCTTAAACAGGTTTAACAGAGCTCTAACCTCGCACTTTCTGACGAGTTTCTCAAACAAGCATTGTGAAGTTGGTTTTATGGGTAGCCCCGGTCCCACCGCACGAACGGTGCTGTAGCGTTCCTGGAGCGGTGAAAAAAGTTCATCACCGCCTGTTACCGTTCAGCAGACGTTGGCCACCGTTAAGGTAACGCCGTATACGCTCGGTCACCGCTTATTGTCCCTCCTACCGCTCCAAAAGTTTTCAGCTGCACAAAATATCGGGAGCGGTAAGAAAGGGTCAATTTTCCGCTCCGGCAAAGTTCACCGCCGCTCTAACAACGCAAAGTCATCGCTAAACCAACGTTCTCTACCATAAAAACCAACACTATAGCAACGCTAAGACAACGCCCGTTTTTTTTTAAAAATTTCTTTTCCATTTTGTGCGCGGTGACGAGCGGTTCCGAAATTAAGTACCCCCTCTCTACCGTTTAAGGAACACTACAACAACGTGCTGTTTCTCAGTTATACTTGACATATTACAATAAATATTGTATCACCAGCACAACTCTGTGCAATTATGAATATAAATATAATTTTATTTGTTTGGCAGCTCAGTGATTGTCGGAGTTGACCCATAACATGATGGGTAAGGTCAATCGTACCTACTCGGCGATCTCAGGCAAGCTTCGAATATATCACCTCGTATGTAATTGTAGGAATACACCAGTTGGTGATTTGCCCCGGCGAATAACTTCTCATTGCATTATGTAAACAAAGATGGCTGACTTTTCAAAGTGCATGCAGTACGCTTTAGATATGATGGAGATTCAACACTCCTTGAAAGAAGAGCAGATTGCTTCGTTGAAGAATATTTTTAACTTAGTTGATACTGTATGTATATTAGCAACAGGATTTGGTAAAAGTGTAATATACCAGTTATTACCCTGCAGACACTCGGTTCACGCTTCGGTGATGTCTATATCCGAAGCTTGCCGGAGATCGCCGAGTAGGTATGATTGCCATTTTGGATGTAGTTCGTCAATATGGCGGCGACAGCATTATTTCCGAGGTGATTACGTAGAGGACGGAATTACCCGAGGAGTTCCGAGTGGGGTAAGTTTAAACTGACTATTGGTCGGTCAATAAGAGAAACATATTTCATACGCCGTAAAACGACGTACCTTTGTGTCTAGGAATTTTTAAAAAGAATTTACATACATTTTACGATATACATGTATAAAAGGTGGTATTCGACAGTTTGCCTATATTAAATACATACCACCGCTTTGAGGAATTTGGTCATACTTTTTGCAAAAACCCATACTTTAGTCGTTATAAAGACGATTTTAAAAACTAATTTTATTGTTAGACTGTGCTAATGGCGAAAAAATGCTCTAAATGTTCAGTCATTCCAAATCTATAAAAACGCGATAGTAGATACTAATAAAATAGATATCCACGCCAGAGTGGATTACACGGATAACTATATAAAAATAAGTGGTCATGTGGTTTTCTAAGTTTAAAAATAGCTATCTCTGCAGCGTGGCTCGGATAAGAAACACCTGTTTGCAATGGCGAGTGTGAATTTATCCTTAATTGTTCACACAGATCTTTGGCACTAATGAACTGCATTTTGCAATGCCTTTTCACGTACCAATAACTTACTTGGTTATTTGAGAAAAACATTTTGGTCCAAACTGTTGGATACAGCCTTTAATGGGTATAAGTGTTTGCACATGTACTAAACAGTCTGTTATTCCTACCCTAGACTGGTACCAGTCGGACGGAGATGCACTCATCAGGTAGCATTTGTAGCCGCGTATTTTCCATCCATAGTTACATTGGACTGAAAAACAACAATAAAACAACAGTTAGTAGGGCCTAAATGCAGTTTACTGAATACAGGGACACGTGATCTGATCTAGAATGTACAGGATAGAACACGGATGTGACACATCAATCGGAACACCTCGGATAATTCACGAATCATCTCTCGGATGTATGTAGGTAGTCGGATCATCTCGGCCATTTATCTAAATGGGACTTCTTTTGAGACAGACGTCAAAACAAAGATGGCAGCTCGGGGTGACAACTCACTACAGTACGATGCCAGTAAACCTTTAATTTGTGGCGGCTTCAAATTTAAATCAGCCGATTTTATTTACCCAGCGCAGCAGACACGCAGCTGTCAAACGATGGCAGTGTTTATGTTTTGTGCGAACTACTTAGGCATATTCTTCTTCCGACTTCCGGCGAACAAAACGATCGTGATTTCATTAAGTATTATCGCACCAGATACATCCGAGGGATGATTGTCCCGAGGACGGAAATACCCGAGGAGTTCCGATTGGTGAGACATCTAACATCGCTGTGAGCATGCGCCCTAAACAAGAAGATGACTATCCTAGGAACTGAACATTCTTTTACTCAGTTAATTTATTTACATTAATATGTTAGAATAACGAACCGTAACTCTGATGGGTACTGGGCTATCTGCTACTTTGCTTTCCTGCTTACAAGCCGCATTATATTCAGCTTCTTTCGTTAAACGAGACTCCGCTAAACAGCTGCGTTTCTGTTAATTCCTGCTATATTTTTTATATTGTTAGCTACACTTTATTGTTGCAAGCTACACTGTTAAAGCGGAATACTCGGTTCCTTTCTCCGAAAGCGGTCTCACAGAAATACAGCAATACAATCGTCCCCATAAAAATGTATTCAATCGGAGACATCGATTTCCAGAGCGGTGCAAAAAGAGTTTTAGAGCAAATCAGTATTCCTTAAACAAAATGAACAGTGTATCCTTTTTGGTTGCATTGTTTTTACCTTTAAACTATCAAAATATAGTTTTGATATTTAAAATACTTCATAAAAGCTGTTAAATGTTATACAATTCAGTAAAATAGACTGAAAAATAAAAACACAGTAGGGAGTTGAATACAGCACATATTTCCAGATTTCGGCCTGCATTACCTTCTGCCTTCAAAGATGGCTGCCTTAAACTGCCTTTTATCACGTCACTACGCCGTCTACTGACCTAATAAAGGGGGGTCGAATAAAGTTAGGTTTATTAGGTCAGTAGGTGTATGAATATGTAAGGTCAAGGAACTACTTTTAAAAGATCGTTTCGTCAAGTGTAATTTATTCATTATAATTGATATTTTTTTCATTTTGCTGAAAATCTGTCAATTCAGATGTATTTTTAATACCTATAATAATTTATAAAAAACAAGTTTTGAAAAAAGAAAGCTGTCTTCAGGTGGATTTGAACAGGGTCCGCTACTTTCCAACAGGAAGTACAGACACGTTATCCTACTGAGCTATTTCGTTAGCTGATTGTTATCGAGTCAGATGATGTATTTATTTCTACAGATAAATACGGAATATTAAAAATTATTTCTCCCTTGCCGAATAAACTATAATTATATCTGCTACTAACTTGTTATTCCCTATATCAGTGCCTATGACATCACACGGAAACTATCTGTTTGTATCTTACACAAACGCATTTCAAGATTATAATGTCACATACTGGTTACTCGTCCTTATTGTTCTTATACTACCCGTCAATTGCAATAGTTTAATGGCAACCTACAGTTTCTGATTTTTTTTTTCGAATAGAGTTACCCTTTTTTAATATTAAATGATCGGTTTTACATTAGTATAGACAAAGGTTACCAATGGAAGTCGATCAAATATTTAATTTGATATTTAATTTAATATCTTAACTGTTTTATAAGCAACCCTAAGTAGGTTTTTTTCCATGTTTACATTTAACTGACATGTGCCTTACTTTTATAACGGGCATTACACAATTTTATGTTTTAGGTAATATTATAGCTTCTTGCCATATTTTTGTGTTGCATCCATTCAGAAAGCTTATAAATAAAGTTAAAAACTTAAAATGTAAAAATTTACATGCAGTAACTTGCATAAAACCAGCATCGGATTAAATATTTTCATTTGAATTTACATCTAGAAAAAGAGATTGGGGCTAACCTTGGCAGAAGACAGCCCTGGCAAGATGGCAGACAACCCCAAAGACCTTGGCACACATACAGCAAAATGTTGAGAAGAAACAAATGAGAGATAGAGAGATAAAGAGAAAGAGAGAGAACCTCGTTGTTTAGTAAAGACGATTTTGTACATGGCCTATAGTGTTGGAAATCAAATAAAAGGTGGGTCTTTCTAAATCTATAAATAAACATTTTGGTGACCTCTGCTAAAATAGATGTCGACGTCAGAGGGGATTAGCCGGATGACGATATAAAGTTATTGCAAAAGTAAGTCAGTGCTGCAGATATATTTTTTGGTCAATTAGTTTTCACTACAATAATTTTTTGACAAACAGTTTTTTTTTTTTTTTTTTTTGAATATCCGACCAGTTTCCTAGAAGCAGCCATTGCACTAATCATACAGGGTGAATTTTACCCTAGAACATCATGTGGCATACCTCTGATTTGTATGCTAAATTCATCTGTAATACATTAAAAGGTGCATCTGTATCTTTTACCCTGTAAGTTTTGCCCCAACCGGTGTGTATATACATTTCTGCCTTAATATTTTTTTACTCTAAACAAAACGATGAGGAAATCGATTGGTAATCGTTTTCCACTTCCCCAAATCGTTTTAGTATGATAAGATTTAAATTTCAATTCGTTGTACATCAAAATCAATTCGTAACAACGATAAAACGATACTTATCTGGAGCATTGGTAAGTGATCACGTGGTTTTCTTTAATTAAAAAAAAAGAAACTCTGTGGCCTGTTTGCACTGACAAGTGTTGATTATTATTCACTGTTCATACAGATGTTTACATATATGAACAACATTTTGCAGGATGCTTTTTGGTCACAATGGTTATTTGAGAAACAATAATAATAATAATAATAATAATCATATTATTATGATAATAATAATGATGATGATAATGATAATAATAATATATATATACTATTATTATAAATCGAAGTTTGGAAACCCGATGCGACTAGATCGACTATGATTTGTAATTGTGAGTAAAAGTCCTGTACAATTACGTAGCAGCTATTTTTAGAAAACATGCAGACCTTACAGTACCGATTTGTGTCTTGTACTAAGCCCTGATTTGAGCTGAAAACGTGTAATTTGCAAAAACTGAATGGCACTGTTCAAAATGATCAATTTTGATTATTTTCGGTAATTTTAATTGGCAACCTTAATTTCTTCAAATGTGCGAGGAGCTACTTAACGGTACAGGGAGACAAAAGCACAAAAAACACATTTCCAGACTAATTCATACTCACATGGGGTGTACAGGTTAAAGCCCACGGCAATCATCACAGGAGTGTCAGTTGCGTGTAGCGCGCACATTTGGGCATCTTCTTTGTAGCTGAAGACTGTGCAGCCTGTATTTTGGGTGCATAAACCGTAGCAGTGCAGCGGTGAAGCTGCGACTGATGACGTCAGAAGTGATTGGATAGTGACGTCATATTTGACAACATAGCGCCTGAAATGCTGACTCTGACATAGAGAGTTTGTCACAGTGAAGGAAAACAGCCCAGCGGCAAGTAATGATAAGTCACCTGCAGAGAACATTGCTGGGTACCTGAAAAAACAATCTCACTAAAGTCAGATCCTATAAAATGTAAGTCAGATGACGGCCCGCAAATACCGTCTATAAACAAGAATGCTTTTCCCTGATTACTACTTTTAGAACAGCCAATCAGAAAGCGTAATACATAACGCTTTCGGTAAGACTCGCAAAACGACCGCTATCGATGATGCATAATAGTCCCCTAGTTTAAGTTTGTTCTACAACTGCTTGTTAGTTAACTTTCGACATGAAGATGTTACTGATGTTGAAACAAATGGCATACCGCATACAACACACCTGTCTTCTGTGACATAAGTCTAACGTGGAGTGTCAATGCTTACATTTCTTTGCAAATGGGAGTAGCCATCAAAATGATACGTTCGGAACGTTTCGGATCATGATTTACTTTTGTGATTTTGTAGGCGACAATCTGATTGGTTTGGAAGGTTTTATTGACTCGATTCGTCGTCAGATCCTGATAGCGGAGCGGTTTTTTAGGATATGATTTTAATCAGATTGCTGACAGAACATTTAAAAGGAAGCAGATAACAAGTGTCAGAAATTTAACTCGAACAAAAAGCATGGCACGGTCCTTTGAGTATTGCAGCACATGTTAAAATTCGGAAAGGCACATGACCAAAGTATTCACATGACAGTCAAATATAAAATTTACAACAAATTTGTGACGAGACATTATCGAAAAAAAGTACAAACACAACAATTTCCGTCTTGCAAATGCAAGTCAACAAATTCTTCGGAATTCGATTGGTTAAATTAGAATGCTTTAAAATATTCACTAATGCAGCTTATGCCCTTGAGTAAAACTGCTTATCTCACTTTTTAAAAATAAAACGTATTTCGCTATATTCCGACACAATTATGAATTTAAGTTTTAAAGTTTTGCCTAAAAGTCAAGCATGATAACAATAAACATAAGTGGTCACGTGGTTTTATAAGTTTAAAAATAGTTTACTGTGCAGCTTGGCACAGATAGAAAATACATGTTTGTAATGACGATTGTGGCGTTATGGTTTACTTATCAGACAGGTGTAGAACAACAATAAACACCATTTTGAGAGTTCTGTTCAGGTAACAACGATTTATTAAAAAGAGAAACAGAACATATGTTTTATTGACGTAAACTTACAGCTTCTTGTCAACATACATAAACAGAAAAAGAATTAAGTGAAATAGAACAACAGTGTAATTAGGTAAAGCTATGTTAACAGGTGGATGGAGGATGGTACTTCAATTTATACATATAGGTTTTTAGTTATTATACAAATTTAATACAGAGGAAATAAAATATATTCTGCAATATTACCAATATCATATTTATTACAAGTTTCCACGTGACACACATTTATAATTAGTACGAGAGAGGATATAAATTGAAAAGGTGTATGAAAAATACGTTTTGATATATGTAAACATTTGGTGGAGTGGTTCCTTATCTAAACAATTAGTGTAGATTCTTTTCGGATAAGGGATGTTACTCCAACATAACTTAAGGTCCGGAAATCATTTCAATGATATTAAGATTTTTAAAGAAAACCTCTTTTAAGAAACCCACAAGGACGTGTGAGATAAAAGCTCTATATCCGGTTTAAGCATCACAGTTGGCTATTTTGTCGACTGATTGTTCCAAGGAGGTAACCGAGTTTCTTTGTGTAATGTTACTTGACCCTCACCTCATTATTTTTTATTTGTATTAAACTGGTACTATATACCATTGTATAATGCCACTTTAAATTTTAATATACGTTGTGCCACTCATCAGACCTGGCAATATTTTGGTATTAATGTTACTAAACTTTGAAAATGCGACGCTAAAACTGTATATTCTAATATCGTTGAAGCTCATTTTGATGTCTGCTTTGCATATATATCCTCCTAAATGTGCTTGACTGAAACATTATCACTCTATTCGTGTTTTAATACTATTTGTTTTCGGGTCGACCAAATATGCATTTCTTCGTTCTATTTCATGCTTTTGCATGACTAACAAAGACACATAAATAAATGATAACCTATGATGTGATAAATAGAGGATCTGATATGAGTGTTCATTAGATTCTATTTATCACATAACCAAAACACCAGCTGTTTTTTTTTTGTTTACAATGCATAATCTTTTTATAGTATGAACAGTCGGCCTTGACATGTGTAATTCGGTTTGGAAGAATCCGCACAAAAGATAGTTCCAGGCTTTACTCGACCATTTTCCACACAAAGGGAACAGATTCGTTTATAACATGACTAAAATGTTATCTTTTTATTAATTAAAATGAAATTGTCCAACAAAATGCATTGAAAAGGCGACAACAGAGTGATCGGGAAATGGCATATACACCACACATACTTAATGACGTCACACTACGATAATGACGCCACACTACGATAACTAACTTGTGAGTTACCAAAAATAACGCATGGGTGTTACCTCACGCTTGCGCTGTAGGTTATGTGATAAATAAAGAAAAAACGGACATACCTTACGGGTCTACAGTTGCGTGTAGCGCACACTTTTGGAAAACAATAAAGATAGAAATATATTATATTTCAGATTTAGTGGTTTTATGGTTGACAAAACAAACTGTGATAGTTATATTGGCAACTAAGACGCGCCAGTTTGTTGATGTATCTCTCTGAAAATTCAATGAGATGCGAAATGGCTTACGATGTCCTGATCTAAAAATAGCCAATTTAAACAAATAAGAACTCCAAGGATCTATCTTCAACGTTTTTAGGAAAGACAGACCATGTACATCTACATACTTTATTAAATCGTTGTTGATTGTTTGATTGGTTGAAACTAATATTCAAAATATAAATGATATAGAAACGTCTTTTTGTAAACATACTTATATACATTCTATACATTGCTATATGTAGATTTTTATGCCATTTTGCACATACAATAGTTCGCATATACACTTGTTTCACTAATTCATTTAAAAGGAACCCACGCACAAATATGACAACCGGATCTGGTAGCGAAATCAGTCGATCGTCGGTTCCATGAACGGGAGGTCCCGGGTTCTATTCTGCGCCGCGACATATCGAAGCCGTTAAAATGGTAGTGGTTATAGCTCCCTTGCTAACGCTCAAACAAATATAAGAGTAGTTCCACGACTGGTTGGCCCGGTGTCAGGATAATGTGACTGGGTGTGCTATCATGCCAGGTGTTCACAGCATGCTATACAGAATGAAGGCAGCACTATAACTGCATCAAGTTAACACCGTCTCCAGATAACTAAAATATTGTTTGTGAAACGATAAACCCAAAAAACAAATATGACACACTGACTATAATAAACTTAAACGCACACTTACCTACAAGCACACTGTAATTACACTCAATGTTGTCTTTCTTCAACACCACGTACTAATAACACTTCTAAAACCGTCTCTTTCCTTATGCGTTTTATGTCATTTAATCTTTCCTACTATTTTATTCAAAGGTATTCAATCAGGCAGATATCAACGATGCTTATCCTGTAAGGTCGCATGAAAAGGAGACGGATGTGCTTTATCCCTTTGGGACGATCATATGTTTTATATAATGCATTAATACGAACTTCGCATTTAATCCATGAACAACATCCAGGGCATATGAATTAAAATCAACTACAATTGTAATCAGTGAAGAAAGTCTCTCTGTGTCTCTCTGTGTCCTCTGTCTCTCCTGTCTGTCTCTGTCTCTCTGTTCCGGGTTCTCCCTCTGTCTCTCTGCCTGTCCTCTCTGTCTCTCTATGTCCCTGTCTCTCCGTCTCTCTCTATATCTCTCTGTTTCTCTCTGTCTGTGTCTCTGTTTTCTGTCGGTATGTCTGTCTGTCTGTCTCTCCCTGACTCCCCCCCTCTCTCTCTCTCTACTCTCTCTCTCTGTGTATATATGTAGATATATATATATATATAATAGTATATATATATATATATATATATATCACTATAGATATATATATATAGATAGAGATAGAGATAGATGACATAGAGATGAGGATATGAACCTATAGAGTATAGAGATAGATTATCTAGATATAGAGCGATATATATAGACATATTATCTCTATCTATAGAGAGATATACATAATATATATATATATATATAGAATAGATATATATATATATATATGATATATATATATATATCTATATATATATATACATATATACAGAGAGAGAGAGAGAGAGAGAGAGAGAGAGAGAGGGGGGGAGAGGGAGAGACAGACATCTATATATATATATATATATATATATATATATATATATATACTATATATATATATATATATATATATATATATATATATATATATATATATATATATATATTGGATATATATATATATATATACGATTAATAATTAATTTACTTCAGCAAGTATATTTATGAATTTACAATTCATTCGTATCCATATAATACGTCTCAGCATGAACAATGACACAATTAAAGAATTAACTATAGTAGTTATTTATTATGAACGATCTTATGAGAATCTTCTTTGCTTAGTTAATAGTTAATTAATAGTTAGTTAAAAGTTAGATAATAGTTAGCTAATAGTTAGATAATAGTTAGTTAATAGTTAGACAATAGTAAGTTACTAGTTAGACAATAGTAAGTTACTAGTTAGACAATAGTTAGTTAATAGTAAGACAAAAGGCAGTTTATAGTTAGATATTAGTTAGTTAATAGTTAGACAATAGTAAGTAAATAGTTAGACAATAGTTAGTTAAGTTAGACAAAAGATAGTTAATAGTAAGACAATAGTTAGTTAATAGTTAGACAATAGTTAGTTAATAGGTAGTAAATAGTTAGACAATAGTTAATTAATAGTTAGTTAATAGTTAGACATTAGTTAGTTAATAGTTAGAA
Organism: Sinonovacula constricta; assembly: GCA_007844125.1. Classification (NCBI taxonomy): domain Eukaryota; kingdom Metazoa; phylum Mollusca; class Bivalvia; order Cardiida; family Solecurtidae; genus Sinonovacula; species Sinonovacula constricta. The sequence continues at coordinate 2,178,516 of CM017564.1, forward strand.
ATAGTTAGTTTATAGTTAGACAAAAGTTTGTTAATTAATAGCTAGACAAAAGGCAGTTAAAAGTTAGACAATAGTTAGTTAATAGTTAGTTAATAGTAAGACAATTGTTAGTTAATGGTTAGAGAATAGTTAGTTAGTAGTTAGACAATAGATAGTTAATAGTTAGTTAATAGTTATTCAATAGTAAGTTAATAGTCAGATAATAGTTAGTTAATAGTTAGACAATTGTTAGTCTATAGTTAGACAAAAGTTAGTTAATAGTTAGACAATAGTAAGTTAATTGTTAGACAATAGTTAGTTAATAGCTAGTCAATAGTTAGTTTATAGTTAGACAAAAGTTAGTTAATAGCTAGACAATAGTTAGTTAATAGTTAGACAATAGTTAGTTAATAGTTGGACAATAGTTAGTTTATAGTTAGACTAAAGTTAGTTAATAGCTAGACAATAGTTAGTTTATAGTTATACAATAGTAAGTTAATAGTTAGGCAATAGTTAGTTTATAGTTAGAATAAAGTTAGTTAATAGCTAGACAATAGTTAGTTAATAGGTAATAAATAATTATTCAATAGTAAGTTAATAGCTAGACAAAAGGCAGTTTAAAGTTAGACAAAAGTTAGTTAATAGTTAGTTTATAGTGAGACAATTGTTAGTTAATGGTTAGAGAATAGTTAGTTAGTAGTTAGACAATAGATAGTTAATAGTTAGTTAATAGTTATTTAATAGTAAGTTAATAGTCAGATAATAGTTAGTTAATAGTTATTCAATAGTAAGTTAATAGTCAGATAATAGTAGTTAATAGTTAGACAATAGTAAGTTATTGTTAGACAATAGTTAGTTAATAGCTAGTCAATAGTTAGTTTATAGTTAGACAAAAGTTAGTTAATAGCTAGACAATAGTTAGTTTATAGTTAGACAATAGTTAGTTAATAGTTAGACAATAGTTAGTTTATAGTTAGACAAAAGTTAGTTAATAGTTAGACAATAGTTAGTTAATAGGAATAGTTAGTTAATAGTTAGAAATAGTTAGTTAATAGTTAGACAATAGTTAGTTAATAGTAAGGTAAATGTTAGTTAATAGCTAGACAAAAGGCAGTTAAAAGTTAGACAATAGTTAGTTAATAGTTAGTTAATAGTAAGACAATTGTTAGTTAATGGTTAGAGAATAGTTAGTTAGTAGTTAGACAATAGATAGTTAATAGTTAGTTAATAGTAATTCAATAGTAAGTTAATAGTCAGATAATAGTTAGTTAATAGTTAGACAATTGTAAGTCTATAGTTAGACAAAAGTTAGTTAATAGTTAGACAATAGTAAGTTAATTGTTAGACAATAGTTAGTTAATAGCTAGTCAATAGTTAGTTTATAGTTAGACAAAAGTTAGTTAATAGCTAGACAATAGTTAGTTTATAGTTAGACAATAGTAAGTTAATAGTTAGACAATAGTTTGTTAATAGTTAGACAAAAGTTAGTTAATAGTTAGACAATAGTTAGTTTATATTTAGACAAAAGGCAGTTAATAGTTAGACAATAGTTAGTTAATAGTTAGACAATAGTTAGTTAATAGTTAGACAAAAGTTAGTTAATAGTTAGACAATAGTTAGTTAATAGTAAGACAATAGTTAGTTAATAGTTAGACAAAATGCAGTTAATAGTTAGACAATAGTTAGTTAATAGTTAGAAAAAGGGAGTTAAAAGTTAGACATAAATTAGTTAATAGTTAGACAATAGTAAGTTAATAGTTAGACAAAAGGCAGTTAATAGTTAGACAATAGTTAGTTAATAGTTAGACAATAGTTAGTTTATAGTTAGACATTAGTAAGTTAATAGTTAGACAATAGTTTGTTAATAGTTAGACAAAAGTTAGTTAATAGTTAGACAATAGTTAGTAAGACATTTCGTTCTGGTTTATTGTGCGTTTAATATCTCATTATTATTTGTCGAAGATCTAGTTTATTTACAACCATGATGCCGAAAACGTGCACTTAACACTTTTTTTATTTTGTTTACTTTTGATGTGTTATACATATAAAGCTACATTTTGCAAACTTATAAGACATGTAAATCTAACACTTTGTGTGGAATTAAATTAAGTTTCTTAACGTTGCTTGCCGTTGTTGTCAATCGTTGTTTCCCTTGAAAATATTTTAATCTTTTACTGTGTTATTTGTAGTCAAAATCTGGCTTAATTTGTTATATGAAAAGACAATAGTTGTCTCAATATAAAAAGACATACTTTATCTAATGTGTAAGCAGAACTAGTTTGTTTCTGCGAAAATAATCTCCCATCAGCGGGTCCAATATCCCATGCAAAGTTGTCGTTCGTTTCTCTCTCAGACACCTCTGCAATGGGCTCACGTCAAGACTTTTGACGGAAATTTTAAAGTGTTATTTTAAGGATATTTTCAAATTAAAATAATACTTCTACATAAAGTGAATAAACATCTACTAAAAATACATATATTGAAGTAAATAATTAAAGATATTTAATTAATTCAAGCGCACTATTTTTGGAAGAATAACATAGTGATATTAATGCGCATTTGTAAATAAACATGGACGTGATCCACGAGGCAGTTAAGAAATACGACAAGAACTTGGTTTTAAAAGATAAACAGAGGGAGGCATTGACCTACGAGGTTAAGAGCAAATGTGATCTTGTCGTTATGGTAAAAGTGTTATTTTCCATCTTTTACCCTTCATAGTGAATGTATGAGCCGATGGTAGAGAGTGACAACTTCCCGTTTCACCGGTGTCACCATCTTTAATATCATGTGAGTTTTCGAAAGTCACGTGGATCGAAAGTAGTCCCGACATTAAGTGAGCCAATAACAGAGGTGAATGCATGAGCCGATGGTAGAGAGTGGAACAGGTCCTGTAACATAACAAGGCAGTTAGACTGGTGTATATTGATGAATGAGGTTTTAACCACTCTCATTTTGTGATAACAACTACCTTTCCCTGTAAGACGACAAAAGCTTAAGGGCGACCATTGATGCTTCTCATCAAAGCGTTCTTCTTATTTGCAACTGAAGAGTTGAATGTTTTCCAATTACCAATGCATTGTACATAGAGAATACATGGTTGGTGCCGAGAATAAGAAAGTTTATCTGGTGAGCGAGAAGCAAATATCTTGGTGAGCTTTTGTGAGCCAAGATACGCTTCGAAGCGAACCAGATAAACTTTCTCATTCTCGGCACCAACAATGTATTCGATGTATCCTGCTTTTTATCTTTAAATGAAAAAAAAATGAAAAAATAAATAAAAATAGGAAATCAGTAAACAGACGAGGAAGATTAAAGGAAAAATAACGGAAAAAACAATAGCCGCTTTACTCCTTCTTTCTTTAGACATGAACCTCCGTTAATTTTTTTATATTTTTAATCTCCATGTCAACATATATAAATATTTAAAAAAGCCATGAATAATTACATAAATTTGGCGAAAAAGCATTTATTACACGTTTCATTAAGAGCGTGTGAACATACCTAATGTAAACAGTGTATTCATACGCGTGGTTTGGTCACGTGAACTATTGACTGGATATCACTAAGTTAATCCGGCAAAGGCTTTATCCTGCACATTTACGCGTGAAAGCAGGATAAAATTATTTACTATGGAATAATTTTGACCATTGTTTGTTGACGGATAATAACGTACAGGACTAAACCTAGACCACCCAAACAGCGCTTCTGGGCTCTTTGATTATATATGTTTTAATACCCATAGGACTTTGTCTTAAAATTTCCTTTTAAGAAACTTTTAATGGATTTATATATATATATTTATATATTATTATTAATTATTGTAACACATAGAGCAAGCAGACAGACTTTATTTTCCAACTGCAAAAGCGTCAAAATTATATCAAAGAGAAAACGGTGCAATATGAACATCAATTTTCATAATATTTCATATTATATATTAAAAACATAATTATCGTAAGTATGCTATCGTTAGATTTTCTTGACAGAGACAAAATGCCGAATATAAGATAAACATCTATAGTATTTTTATAACGGTAAAATTATAAAAGATTTGCAAAGTTGTCACTTTTTTCTGCAACAGCTTGTCATGTCGAACCTACAATAATCTTAATTGTAAACGTTGTGGATACTCGTAAAGTTCAGTTTAGGCCTAAATTCACACGTATGTTCAAGTATTTTTATGCTAATAATGGTATTAACACGTACATTTATGTCCACCGACCGCAATAGCTTAGGTAGTAGAGCGTCTGCTTGCGGATCGTGAGGTCGTGGGTTCAAACCCCGGCCGGGTCAAACAAAAGACTTTAAAGTTGGTAGTAGTGGCTTCCCCCCTAACGCTCGGGGCTAAGGGGACAGCATTACGCCTGACTCGTCGGTGTCAATATAATAGACAGGCCGGGTTCAGTCCCTGGGCACCTCATAAATGCCCCTGTGCTAAAATGATAGAAATGTCGCTGCACATTATCGGCAAAAATGCCGGCAAATCCCACCTCACAATCTTTAAAATCCCATTTATGTCCTTTCAAACTACTAACAGCATAAATCATAATATTAATATAATATCTCCTTTCTCAGAATCACAATCACTAATTTAATGAATCCTTTGATTCTTCTCTGAAACGTGTATTTATTATGTTAAGGAAAACTTCTCTTCACCAATGTCAATTCGTTATAATTTTTATTCAAATTATTTTTTTTACGATTTTCAATTAAAATTGATTTATTCAAATTTTACACCTTTATAATGTTAATTAAATGCATCTATGCAAAACAGATTATTTATAACATTGTCTTTAACAGTGTTAATCTATTACTATATTCTATATCTTGATACCACTGCGTTGACTTTTGCTATCAATTATGATTATTGTAATTAATATGTCGGATAATGTTTGAACACCTTGACGAACACCTGTTTTAATGAAGCCAAAACAAAAGCAAACATAATGTTGGGGATAAAATCCATATAAATCCAATATATGCCAGAGATGTACTTTCTAAGATAATGTACAATATAGCGAGAATACATGTAGGTTTAAAATAGACTGTATCGAACAATATTTAGACGTCTATTACTGTCTGGGTCGTCGTTGAATCAGTCATGAGTTATACCGCATCTGAAATGACAAAATAATAGTGTCGTAAATTAATCTTAGTGTCTCAGGGAAAACGTGATTTTAATCATTTAAACAAGAAATTCGGTTCGACATAATTAGGATACTATTTTGTAAAATGATAAAAGTAAATAATAATAAAACAGTAAATAATAAATGCTCACATCAGTTTATAAACTGCGACATAGACGTTTATTGGAAGAACAAACAAGTTATTCTACCAACACAGACAGACACACTGACGTTACAAAGCACACACAGATACAGTTACGGCATGAAACCCATACCTTTTTCGCAGATGCTCGGACAGTTCGTGTTTATACAATCCCAATGAACATTCCATCTATAGTCAATATTGGCAACAAGGTCCATACATCCAGTTGCAGCCATGGAAGCTTACAGAAAAAAAAACACGAAACATTTTTTTTTGTACATGCACATGATAAATAATGAATATACCGTTGTTGTTTTTTTCAAACGAATCTGTTTTCTTTTGAGAATCGCCTATGAATTATACGAGGTTACAGCCGGTTTATAAAACCGGGTTTAGCAACCTAGCCGGTCTGTTTGCCGACTGACCGTTGCAAGGCGGTAACTATTGAATTAGCTCTATTTTGTAGAAGTCTCGTCCCATTGTGTGTTATGTTTTAACTTTTACAACTGACTGGCATGTTAATACTTTTATCCTGTGCCATTTCAAATTTTAATGCACGTTGCGGTACTCATAGGACTTTGCCATATTTCTGAATATGTCCAGAAAGTTGGGATAAAAAGTGGTCTGATGAATCATTCGGTTGACCTTGCTGCTTAGTAAAGCAACACCCTAAATAAGGTTTTGAGCCTTATACTAGCTGTAAATGCAGAATCCAATGGCATTGGCATAGTAAGTCTTAGTCAGAGTAAAAATTGTTATGCGAGGAATTTCTTCCAAGTAGATCTGAGTCGTGTGATGATGATACTGTCTCTATATTGGCATGGTGTTTTATTCCATCAAAATTATCGTGAAGTTTATACAATATAAATAGAAATATTCCGATTGAATAGAGTTGCAAGTTAATCCTCATTGTGTAGTTATCAACAGATGGTATTTAAGATCTTGGGCTAATAATAGAATCGAAATACATGTTTTGTTTTGCTTTGCTTTTTATATACATCGCAGCAATCAGTTCTGATCAGGAAAGCAACGTCCACTTATTTTGGTGGAGGACGACCTTATAGACATGTCTGAGTAGAACCACCGGCGCACCGTAGGTCAGCTGAAAGACTGAAAGTCCTGCGTCGCGAATGGGACTCGGAGCAACGCAGTGACAGGCTAAGCAGCTAGAGAAGCAAACAAGGGAAAACACAAAAATATGATTAGTTTATATTCAAGTTAGGTTATAATGACCGTGATTAGTTAACGTTTTGAACTCGGGATCGGTCGCTAACATGTTCGAACTTCAGCCCTATCTTATGGTTGTTTTGCAATACGCATGTATCGTATCGGTATGTTAATGTGTGTGTGCCGTGTTTATTTCATGCAGGAACGGAACAACTGAAAATGACGGATATAACATGAATGAAACTAAGAAGCGGCATTGTCCGGTAGGTCATACGCCAAACCATGAAACCTATATCAGGTCGCCATTAATTTCTGTGAGCAATCAATTTCGGCTACAAAGCGGCACACTTGGTAAAATTGCCATTAAAACATGCAAAATGTGTTCATCCACATTGAGTGATTAACTAAAACATCACCTTTTATCACAAGAATATGAGCACACACAGACTAGGTTAGACTTTAGAACCATAGGACCGTTCAGCTCATACTCATCATTTATATTCTCTTTGTCGCATGTGCACTTGTGCATTTGTTAACTAGATTTCCATCTAATTAAATATGAGTTACTATTTCTCTCCCTGTAACAGTTCTTTTTTTTGGAATGGCTGTGTAGGCATTTGAATGTTTTGTAAGAGTGTATCTGCTAATAAATGGATAAAGAGCTTTTTTGCCATGTTTCCTCATGATATTATTTCTTATCGATAAAACTCATCACTATTTGTACATTTGTTACTTAAAATATGAATACATTTTAAAGTAATGATTTATATGTTTATATATTTGTGTACAATCTATCAATCTATGTAAACTTTTGATATGATTATGTCTTGTATGTATTTTGAACATCTTTCTGAATATTCATAATTGGTGGAAATAAAAATAAGATTGTATTTAACTCCATCCTCTTTTGTTATTGTGACAACTTAAGAACACGCCTACCTCAAATTCTCACAAACAGTATCACAAACAAAAGACACATGTGTTTTTATAAGGTAGGTTAACGACGTGGGAAACACTTACATTGATTGGATAAGCCAATTTATATAAACAGGCTTCACCGATCCTTTTGAAACGGTTTATTGGATTTGTTCTGTTTTGACATACATTTTGGAACGGCCTATTGTGTCGGACGGTTTTGTTCTTTATACAAATGCATACGCAGATCGAGAATATTTTATGTTGTTGAGCTTAAAACAACTAAATAGTTGAAAGCGTCTCTATTCTCACAGTTAAAGTACAGATCTTATGAAGGACACCAAATTCACACCAAATGACTAAGTGTTATATGCCACTTATCTGGAAAGTTTTTTCCATTTATTCTCTTGTGCGCCGGTAGTTCTACCCAGACAAAAGTTTGGGGTTTTCCGCCACTAATAATTAGCTAGACGTCGCCAAAATGACCATAATTGTGTCAGTGCGATGCAACAATAAACACTAATGTTATTGTTTATTGGGGTTTCACAATGTTAAGGGCAACAAAATGAAGAAAACACAATTTTACCATTTCGCGACCAATCGTGATAAAAATATTGTACGTACTACTGTAGCTGATGAAGTCGTGAAAATCAATGGTAGTTAGGTCGTACCACCTTATACCACCATGTTCTGCGAAGTATCTCCCACCAATCCAGTAGCAGCCTCCATTCTGTGCTAAAATATTCGACGAGAAGAGATTAGAACGAAGGTGAAAAGACAAACACCTTAATAGCAATTAAGCATTTTCCTGTTGTTCTTGTGACTTATGACTTTAAAAGAGGCCTCCAACCCATCACATATATATTAAACGATACAATAAAACAAATAATAAAACGAAATGCTACCACCAGTTTTAGATTTACAAAACATACGTCTGCCAGTTGTTGATAAGAATACGATTTTAAATTACGAAAATGGCAAGAACTAGATCTAGCAGTAGCGAATTGCCTTTGTACGTGAAGGAAGATGCCCGTATACAAACAACAGCACAGAACATAATTCTATTTGAACCTGTTCATAGTACATCTTATTAAAAGATTTAAAAAACTCAAACATATACATATGTAACTTAAACGATATTAAGTCACAGATGGGGCTGTAGCTACATTTTAAACTAAAAAAACTAATGTTATTCTGACCGAAATTGCAACGCACGAATGAGTCGCACTTTATTTTTCATCGTACAACATAGCGTCATACATAAGACTTTTCCACGAACCATTTTTATATAGACGATGCGCTTATGCGCAGTCGGCGATAAATTGCATATGTGCTTTTTCCTTTTGTCATGTTCATATGCAAAACAGGTCAAGTGGCTTTATAAACGACCGAAATATACGGCAATAGTGTTTACCTCTGGCTGCAATTTGGATCAATCCATTCTCTACAGTGTCATCAAATTTCACAAGGTCACCACCATAACTTTGACAGTTAGTCTGAAATGTGAAAATGTCAGAACAATATTATAACACAACAAAAAAAACTAAATTATTTCAGGTACATATTTTTGCTATTACAAGCTGCAGTAATAACAAACTTAACAGTTTACTTGAAACGGGACCCTTTCAAGCTGCTACAAAATGACTGTTATTATCTGCTACATTATTGTCATTTTTAACAAGTGCAAGCAGCACTGTAAATTTCGGCATACTTGGCTATTTCTCAGGATAACAACGCGCCAAACAGTTGCGAATACTTATCAGCCAAATGTTCATCGTATACAAAATATACATTTTATCTGAGACAACTCCATACAAATCCCGGCGTATAAAACGAACATTTTTTACAAAATTAAAATGCTTTGAACACGTTTGTCATGATAACAGAAACAAATTTATGGAACATACAATGGATTTGTATGAACACTGTTAAGGCTGTAATAAGTAATATTTTAGTCACTATAAAATTGCAGAAATACCATTATTGATAATAAAAAGAAGTACAATACTTTTTTATACTTCTATAACATCATTACATAAAGTGATTCTTGTATGAGCAACGCTCAGGTTCTCTATTCGGAAAGAACGACAACCCATGAACGTTTCAGACTTAACGATCAGTCGGTGTGTAAGTGCTCAAAGGCTTATGGGCACCGACTACTTTAAATCACATTGGAACACCTCGGATAATTCACGAATCATCTCTCGGATGTATCTAGGTAGTCGTATTACCTCGGCTATTTCTCTAAATGGGACTTCTTTTGTGACAGACGTCAAAACAAAGATGACAGCTCGAATGACAGCTCACTATAGTACGATGCCTGTAAAATTTCACTTTGTGGCTGCTTTAAACTTAAATCATCCAAGTTAAATTTACCCGGCGCAGCAAAGACACAGCTGTCAAACGACTCCATTGTTTGTTTTGTGCGGACTACATTTTAAGCATATTCTTCCGACTTCTGGCGAACAAAACGATCGTGATTTCTGTACGTATCATTGCACCAGATACATCCGAGTGATGATTGTCCTGAGGACGGAATTACCCGAGGAGTTCCGATTGCTTTAAAATAAAAAACAACAACGTTCGACCAAAGATTGATGACGCAACTTAACATACCATTTATATACGTTCATTTGTACATTCGGAACTCCTCTGGTAATTCCGTCCCGGGATAGTCATCCCTCAGATGTATCTGGTGCAATGTTATTTATAGAATCACGATCGTTTTGTTCGCCGGAAGAAAAATACGCCATCAAAAACTCTTCAAAAAGCGATAGTTCATTTTATAAACTTTCATTTATAATTTTAACTGTTCACATCTCGTTAGACATACAACTGTTATTGCATTTGCAGTAGAGAAACATCTATCTTTTTGTTTGGATGATGTAATAGGCACCGAGATGTTTATTTAAGCATTTTATTTTTGCAATTTATCATGTCTAGTATATTACTTGTTACAGCATTAATTGTGTTCATAAAACCCTATTGTATGTTCCGTAAATTTGTAATTTTATGTAAATGTTTAACTTTAAAGGAACGACGACATATTGTTAATCTGTTGATGTTGCCTGACCCCTTTTCAGATATTCATATAAATATATTTACGAATAAATTTAGTTTGAACAAATGCTTATTATTTATTTACATGTACATTAATGTCAAATATATGTTTTAAACCACTTTAAAATTGATATATTTTAACCAACTGGCAAACAAATTGGAACAATCATATTTATAACAAATTACACGTAATTAAAGATAAGGTCGGTACCAATATCTCTTTTTTCAGAGAAAATAGACGGGAAGACGTAGCTCTTACCCACTGTCGCATTGGACATACTATAATAACTCAGTCATATCTTTTAAAAAGAGATGTTCAACCTGAATGTGTTCCTTGTCAAGGAAACTTTTACGGTTGACCATCTTTTAATCAATTGTATCGACGCATATAATATTCGGTCTAAGTATTTGAATGTCAATAACATGTACGAACTATTTAAGACAGTGTCCGATCCTAAACTTGTTGGCTTTCTGAACGAGGTTGATATTCTTAAAAAGTTATATATTTTTTTAATTGCTTATTGTAACGTTATACATTTTTAAACTGATTTATATGTAAACCTGATTTCAATTATAATTCAGATAATAAGAAACATGATAGATTTTGATCTTTCTACCCACGCATTTTAATTTTTACTTGATTATACGCTACTACCGTTAAATTTCCTTGTATTCGACGCCGTAAAACTCCAAATACAAAAATACAAAAACAACAACAAAAAAACAACAACAAACAAACAACAACACAAAAACAAACAACATTAATAGGAACGAAGCAGGCCTTACTCGGAATGTGAAACTAGTGTAATCTAGTCTATTATAATCGTTAGCTTCAGATATGTCAATATGACGGTAGCATATTATAAACATCCCCGGCCAAATGTGTGTACAATAATGTCCATCAGCCTGAAGCGTGTTATGGGAATTCTATTTAATCGATGTGTATATTTAGCTGATGATACCATTTAACCACAATGAAATAGTAGATTCCAATATGACCTCAAGCGTGGTCATATTGTTCTGCTAAAGATTGGGTAACCTATCAGTTTGGAAGAATTAAGAGCTTTGTCATTGTCTTAAAGGTGGTTCGCCTATATCAAATACATGTAACATTATCTGACCTCTTTTTGGGGTATTTCTGCAAATTTTTGCAGAAAAAACAACAACATTATTAAGTCTAAGCTTGGACGACTTTAAACAGAATCTTAATTTTAGGACAGTAAAACTCGTTAATCAACACTTAGAATATTTATTCTCTGCAAATCTATAAATAAGACCAACTGGGATTCTTGCTAAAATTGATATAGGCATCGACGTCATAGCGAACGATGTGGATGGGCTTAAATATAGGTAGTCATGTGGTTTTGTTAGTTACAAAATAGCTAACTGTGCAGCGTGGCTCTGATAGGAAATACCTGTTTGCAATGATGAGAGTGGATTTATGCTTCGCTGTTCACAAAGATCTAGGGCATCAATGAACAGCATTTTGCAATACCTTTTTAGACAACAATGGTTGATTTAGTTGAGACAAAATCTTGTTATAATTGAAATTTCGATTGCCGTATTATACTCCACTTTTCGCACAAATGTAGGACATTAATTAATAGAGAACACATGGTTGGTGCCGAGAATGAGAAAGTTTATCTGGTGAGCGAAATGCGAATATCTTGGCGAGCTTCAACGAGCCAAGATACGCTTCGAAGCGAACCAGATTAACTTTCTCACGTTTCATTAAGAGCGTGTGAACATACCTAATGTTAACAGTGTATTCATACGCGTGGTTTGGTCACGTGACCTATTAACTGGATATCACTAAGTTTATCTGGCAAGGCTTTATCCTGCACATTTACGCGTAAAAGCGGGATAAACGGCAATTTGCGGGATCTTTTCTGGTAAGAGTAATTTATTTGGTTGTTTAATGAAAATATTTTTGGTCAGAACTGTAAGAGACCACCTTTAAAGTTGCTCGGTACTCAACAAAAAGAATTTAATTTTGAACTGCGAATGCGGCAAAATTCAACGCCATGTCTATACTTCATTGATTGACGTTATATTCTTTGGCTTAGTAGTGAGTCAATAGTTTAAATAAACATAAAGTGAAAATAGTATTACTCTAGGGGTTATATGCATACGTTTAAATATGGGCAAGTCGCTTTTCTGAAGTTAACCTGGTTTTAAAACAAGTAAAATTTGATGCTAGCATTTCATTTCATTTATCTTTATTCATGTATTCGATTATTATTATTATTATTATTATTATTATTATTATTATTATTATTATTATTATTGTTATTATCATTACTATTATTATCATTATTACTATTTTCATTATTATTATTATTACTATTGTTATTATTTTTATTAATAATAATAATATTATTAATTTATTATTATTATTATTATTATTATTATTATTATTACTACTACTACTACTATGATTATTACTATTATTATTATTATCACCGGAATCATTTAGTGTTGAGGTTACTATTGTCACTTAATTGCCTTACCCTGGCATCATACCAGTTGAAAGCCGTTTCTTCCAGGAAATAACATTTGCGAATGTGTGCAATCCACCCTTGATCACATTCTGCGACTGAAAGAAACACAAAAGGCAAATGATAAATAAATTGATTTTAAAAGTACTAAACATTGAAATAGTAATGAGATTAAGTAGAGTTTGCCTTGCCAGAAATAAAGTTATAATAAAAGTTTATACAGTTATATATATACACTGGCGAGCCATAATGGCGAAACAAGTTGGCATTAATGTTTATTATTCATATATGAATATATATGACACTTGGGCTTCAATGGTACAGTAACAACAGTCAGTCAGTGACGCAAATCTTCAAGCCCCATTGCGATATTAGGTTAGGCATGCTTTACCACTTGAATGATTAAATACATTACGCTATGTTGACAAATCTTTTATAGGGCAAATAGTATCGAGTTCACGGTAGCTCGATAACTTTGTGTATTGTTTTCATGTTATTAATATTTCATAACTTCGTCGTCAAACCAACAGGGCAGAGACATATTTTGTTAAGCAACGTTATACACATCAATAATCCATAGAGGTATGAGGTCATATATATATAATATATACATGTATTTACAATTAAATTAAAAACTTGTCAGTTTTCATATATATACTCACATGGCCAATACAAGTTAAAGCCGACAGCGGGCGATGCCAAGTTTGGAGTTTCATATGCGTGTAGAACACACTGTTTGCTGCTTGCAGCAAAGCTGAAGAAATAACAGTCCGCGTTTTTGCTGCATAAAATATAACACTGTAGCGGCGAAACTGTTGACTGTGACGTCATAACTGATTGAATCGTGACGTCATTTGTGACGCTGTAGTGCGTAAGATTCTGATTCTGACCTAAACAAGAGGTTGCCATGTAGTAAGAAGACAGCCAAATGAAAAGTAGTCCCGAGTCTCTGCCATAGTACATTATTAGATCGTTAAAACCTGAAAAAAAAACACAATAAAATATGTCAAAATACTAACAATCAGTCTTAGACCTGTTTAGGATTGGGGCAAATGGTAAGGAATAGTTTAGTCAGAACGATGAAAATAATAGATTATTTACATGACTGCTTGTGGTACCACTTTAATGGACAAAACATCAGCGTCACATTAAATAATGATGAAACATGTAATAATAATAATAATAATAATAATAATAATAATAATAATAATAATAATAATAATAATAACAATAGTGACAATAATATTAATAATTATAATAATAATGATGGTGTTGATGATAATGATGATGATGATTATAATAATAGCAATAATAATAATAATAATAGTAATAATAATAATAATGATGATGATGATGATGATAATACTTCTACTAATAATAATCTATCATGTTGGAGGCCCGTTTCATGAACATTTGTATAAGTATTGCAAACTGCGAAGTAACATAAGCACTATGATGACCGCGTATTTTACTTCCCATATTGCCGTCGCAAATTTAAGGCAGCTAAAGGAGTACTTTATATTGACGATTTAATGCGATTAAACAAGATTCAATCTAATAAAACGTTGAAAGTCTTTTATTTTTATACACTGAGCTTTATTGCAAGTATTAATAAATTGTTGAGTAGATTAGCAGTCTGTGTGGATGGAAACTCTACTGATTTTATCATAATCACCCGCGTGCTCGGAAGGTCACTGTAACATTTATAAATAAACATTTTTTTTTATGTGTGAATTACATAAATATAAAAAAGTTAAAGCTGATGGTAAACTTAAATTAACAATTACCGAAAATTAATATTGTTCCTATATCTAGATCTAGGCACATCTTTCAAATCGACCCTTGATCTTTTTTTCTCTTTTGATGTATAGCGAATAAAAATACAGTGCTAGTTATGAAACCGTTAATTTTTTTAAAAATATTTTATGAAACAAACATTATAAATGTAACATCCCCCCAACTCCTGAGCATCTTGGTAGATGTACAAATGTCGATTACATTCTTTTACTTCCTCCAATGTACATACTCGTTTCAATCCTTTTAAAAAGATTTATACAAACAGACACCGTACTTCATTAAACAAAAAATGTCACTAGAGATAGAAATACATGAAAAGTTTCTCTGATAATTACGATTGATATTAAAACTTTAACTTCCACTAGACCAAGGCATACAAAGTTTATGTAAATGTGACAAAACACAACGACATTTCAAACAATAGTAAAAAGTAAAACAAAAAGTTACCGTCTTGGAACGGTCAGTCGGTCAAAGGACCGAGTGGGGTGCTAACACCTGGTTTTTGGCGCACTCAAACTTCGCACTCCTCAGGAGCTTTCTCAAAAACATACAGTGTAAATAGACAACTGTCAAATCCAAGTGAAACAACCTACAGCAAACACCTGTATCGGGATTTCAAGTTGATACGAGAATATCAAATATCAAACAACATAACCTTAATAATAATGAACTATAAACATATTAATGAGTCCCTAGTAACGAACGCTGATATGCCCTCAGGAAAAATTATTGACCCAACAATTAAATTATTGATTAAACATAAATGATGTTAAGGCTATTGAAATAACATACAGATTATTTGAATATGGCTATAACCAGAATGCCTGATGAAATTATTCCACTAGGAGTGAAATGTTAATAAACAAAACTACTATCAATCGTCGGTGTGCCGTAAAACCCAAAATACAAATACAAATACAAAACTACGGTAATTAAACGTCAAACCATATTTTTTGTCTCGGTAACTCTTGGTTGAACAGGCGTCTCTCTGAAAGTTACTCATTGCACAGAACAGAGAGAGAGACATACAGACAGACAGAGAGAGAGAGAGAGAGTGTGTGGGAGAGAGAGAGAAACAGACAGATAGACAGAAAGACAATCAGACAGATAGACAGGCAGAGTGAAAGAAAGACAGACAGACAGACAGACAGAGAAAGAGAGGCAGAGACATAGAGACAGACAGGCAGAGACAGGGAGCAAGAGACACAAACAGAGACAGAGAGACAGAGACATAGAGGCAGAGAGAGATGAATTGTCTTCGAAAAGCGAGAGTATTGTTTGTTAAAAATAAAACAAGCACATATCCGTTTTATATTTGGGCACATATTTTCGCATGTCATTATACCGTTTCTTTTTTATCAGGGATGGCTCCTTGGGGTTGAAGGCGGTGCACTCCACCCACCAACCAGGTAAAAGAGTAGAGTTGTGAAAACACGTACATGTCAGCTTAAAAATACTAAGCTTAGAAAATAAATGTTGTCTTTTGACTGCTTAGTTCGAAGTTATGATCCCTGACTGTGTGTGTATATATATATAACATAAAAATCAATTTGCTTTGTTCGCAGCCTGGGTGAAATAAAAACAAACCCATTTGTATTAAGAAAATTTTGTATGATAATCAACGTTGAATGCTTGTTTCTGTGGCACTTAAAGCATAAGACTATCTAATGGTAAATCATGTATTCTCACTGTTAGTAACTTAATTGTTGCAAATGTTTACTTTAATATGTACATGTTAATATACAAAACAGATCAATGCCACCAGAAGATGATTTTTGTACGCTCGTGAAAAAAAAAATCCAGTATAGACCATTGTTTGCTATTCTGTCCTAGGACTTCGATAAACGCATCTAATCTAAAAAACCTTTATTTTATTATTGAAACAATTGATTTCTTAGGGATTTGCTTCTACGTTGACCCAGATTAAAAAAAATGATAATGAGTTTCAAATATTAATTCAAATTAATTAAACGAGCTTAAGATTTGGGGACAATAATATTTGAAAATTATTTATTAGTGTTTGTAGATAGGACATGATATACAAGATAAGCAAAACGACACACAATGTATGGCAAAGGTATACTTACAGCCAATCACCTATGACCAAAACGGACGGACCAGTCAGGTGGATAACTTCTTATTCGCTTTATTTTTTAAAACATTGCAATTTACAATATTGTGTGTAACGCTTAATGGTTATCTCCCCTTTTTCTATAGAAATGTTTTATACGGAGATCTATTCTCTAACTTCCTCCAGTTGTTTTCACATTAAAACTATGCAAAATGTCACTTCAAATGGAAACAACTTACTATAAATCGTAATCGCGCTTCCTTGACGATCATGGCGACTATATGCCTGTCCAAACTACTAATGTGTGGAGATCGAAAATGTACATTTTGACAATCTGTACCTTAAAAAATACTCCAAATATCGGCTTTATAAAACGTTTTATAGAATAAAATATTTATGTATTAAATGGCAACACGTGTAAGATCCTGTATGTATTAAATGACACCTAGTGTCAGATTCTCTATGTATTAAATGACACCTCGTTTCAGATTCTCTATGTATTAAATGGAACCACGTGTCAGATCCTGTATATATAGACATCATTGCCGGAAATGACGCACACTAACACTATGTTTTTATAGGACAGCTTGTACAGATAGGTTTGTAATATTTTCTAAAATAGAAATGTTTTATACCTACTTAACTATGTATGTTATGCTGTACTATCTTGATCATTTAATGTCTTTTTAATAAAGACTCTATGAGAACTGATTTGCACAAGTCCAAATGTGCGATTATCTTAGCTGTCAATTTAAATCATGTAAACAATTTATTGAATTATATTCCGTCGAACGGCAAGTTTGAATGGAAAAACGTGGATAAAGTCTTAAAAAGTAATTCATAACGTTTTGGGAATTGAGAAAATATAATTTTAAACTTCATTTAATATTTCTTTACGTTTATTGCAGATATTACAGAATAATTGGTTAATTAAATGTTGAAGTCACTGTTTGATTGTTTCCTTTAAAACGGGTTAAATAATTTCGCTTTACAAAAGTTTAACGAACAATAGTTTAAAGCAGAAGAATGGCTCACAGTATGTTCTTTTTTATGATAATTATACATTATATCCTTGGGCTAAACAACGGTGCTTTATTTTAAACTGTTTATATTTTTAGTTTTGGGGATAAAATAACAACTAAGTTCATTAGATTTGATATATTTTACTTCTTTCAACTTTTAATATTGTCAATGTATCAAAATTGAGAACATAGATATAAAGGTAGTATACCAAGCAAGTAAGACATAGTGTAAATCAGTCTAAAGTTCATGTTTCTTTCAATAAAATAGAAGTCAAGGGAAGCGACTCGTGATGACAGCATATCAATGTACAGTAGTTAATGTACATGTTTGCTGAAATGGTAGATACAAGTGATATCATCAGGATCGTATCGTCTGGGCCTTTATGTGATCTATGCTTATGAATTGGACAACCTTATCACTGAAAACAATCGATCATAATCCGTCAAGTTGATATGCTTGGTCTAAAAGAAGGTCTCTTTCACGTGCTCATCACTACTTAAACAACATTATTGCCAAACCATTAAAAATTTATTATGCTATAAATCCGAGTATCGTGTAAATGAGATTGATAACAGACCTTCGATATTCTTACTAGGTTGTAGAATTCCCCTCCCACAAATATGAATTCTAGTATGCTATTACAAGTGCAGAGCCATTAAGATTGAAAGTGTTTAATAACGAATATTTTCTTGCATGAGACGGATAATTGACCGTTGACATTCTTACTGCTTTGTGCATTACACATCGCACAATTATCAGTATGAATTTCATCATGGTAATCAAGGGGCTTAAAAGCATCACCACAAACATTATTATTACGCCTCCTACAATTGCCAATATGAATTATTTTATGTTAAGCAATAGGTCAAGCGTTCAGCAAGTGCTTTACAGTTAGTCTGATCGGGCAATACTTTCCTGTTTAGGAACCCTGCATATCTTATTTATGTCCTATTTTTGATAGTCAATCTTTAAAGTTACAATGATTTTTTATTAAAACTCTAACACGTCAAAGATTATATCTATATTAAGTATCAATACTTGACAATAAAAACAGTACGAACATGAAGATATATGTTAAACACTATGGTAACGTTTACTTCGCTTCCAAAATTTTAAACATATGTCATGCAATTAACATGAAGATATATATTAACTACTATGGGAAGGTTTACTTCGCTTACAAAATTTCAAACATAGGTCATGCAATTAACATGAAGATATATATTAACCACTATGGGAACGTTTACTTCGCTTCCAAAATGTCAAACATATGTCATGCAATTAACATGAAGATATATATTAACCGCTATGGGAACGTGTACTTCGCTTCCAAAATTTCAAACATATGTCATGCAATTAACATAAAGATATATATTAACCGCTATGGGAACGTTTACTTCGCTTACAAAATTTAAAAATATGTCATGCAATTAACATGAAGATATATATTAACCGCTATGGGAACGTTTACTTCGCTTCCAAAATTTCAAACATATGTCATGCAATTAACATGAAGATATATATTAACCGCTATGGGAACGTTTACTTCGCTTACAAAATTTCAAACATATGTCATGCAATTAACACGAAGATATAAAACCAATATCTTTAGCAGATTAACAAGAATTTCCACAGTTTCAAACATATGTCATGCGACTTGAATAAAGATATACAAACCTCTATCGTAAACAAGTTTACATAAATTTCAAACATATGCAAATTGCATAAAGATATACAAACCTCTATCGTAAACAAGTTTACATAAATTTCAAACATATGCAAATTGCATAAAGATATATAAACCTCTATCGTAAACATGTTTACATAAGTTTCTAACATTTCAAACATATGTCATGCAATTTACATGAAGATATATAAACCACTATCGTAAATAGGTTTTCTTCACTTCCAAAATTGCCAACTTATATCATGTAATAATCATAAGGATACCTTTATAAATAAACCAATATTTTAACAGATTAACATACTGTTCTACAATTTCAAACATATGTCAAGCAACTAGCATAAAGATATACAAACCTCTATCGTAAACATGTTTACATAAATTTCTAACATTCAAACATATGTCATGCAACTTGAATATTTTACACGATTAATAAAACAACATTGTATACGTGTTAAAAATTACTAAATATTCACAGAACATGTTGTCTTACTTTTTATATTTCGACTGTTTCACACAATCTTCATCAGCTTGTTGAAGACTGCGGGAAACAGACGATATATACTGAGTAAGAATTATGTTCTGTGTTAAATGATATTACGTAACAAAATATACATTCCAAAACTAAACATAAGCCTGCACTTTTGTATGTTAAAGCCAGTTTCTACTTCTCTAACATATTTTGTGCAATTTACGAGAAACTGTTTACATATGAAAAATGTCATACGATTCAATCACAGGTCATGCAGATACCATGAAGATATGCAAACACAAGTTTAGGGATTTTGATAGTTCTTTCCAAAACTAAAATCTAACACATGTCCCGAGGTTAAGAAAAATATATTACATTCAATGTTTTATGCAAGCTTTATATGAATTTATGAAACTGATTTTAACGCAAATTTATTTCATTTACTTGTAATGTCGAGACATAGAACATTATTATACACACACTTTCATAACTGTCTTAAACTATCATATAGATTTGATAAGACAATACAATTCTGTATCCTGATTTAAATAATTGAAACTAGACCTGAAGTTAAAAAATAATTAAATTCAAAAACTCCTATATGTAATTGAACTCTTTCACATATCTTCATTGAACTCGAATAATGATATAGGTACATGAACAAATATATATAAAACATAACATATAAACAAACACATTTTAATTAATTAATAAACATGCGTAAATATGCAAGAAACTGTCAAAATGCAACATTTTTAATGACATATTTGTACATGTTGATCACACATTGTCTAATGGAATGGCAGAAAGACAGAAAATGGTAGGGATACATATTAAAATGAACCAAACAACAACTGAATACACAAAATAAAAATTAAAAAAATACAAAGAACAACACATTTATGAGATAAAATAAGTCGAAACTGATAGTTATGCTGCTGATAATGGTAAGAATGATAAGGAGATTTATGGCTATGTCGATGGTGAAATTGACGATACGGAGATTTATGGCTATGTCGATGGTGACAATGACGATACGGAGATTTATGGCTATGTCGATGGTGAAATTGACGATACGGAGATTTATGGCTATGTCGATGGTGAAAATGACGATACGGAGATTTATGGCTATATCGATGGTGAAAATGACGAAAACAATGATTATGTGATAATGTATTGTTTATGATGGTGAACATAAAGATGATAATTATGATGATTATGATATTCATATCTTTCTCTCTATATCTCTCTCTATCTTGGTATATACATATTCAACACACCAGATAAAATAAAAATAAACATGATGATGTCTATTTGATATTAATTCAAGAATATACTGCCTGATATGAAGCAATACATGTACTTATAAAAGTCCCTTGACATTGAATGTACCTACAAACAAGTTTTAACACTATAAATGACATTGCAGGCAGCATATTTACAAACATGAAAGGAAACAAAACATATTTACAACATTGTTAACACAATATGTGAAATCATATAATAATTCTATTTGATTGAACTGAACACACACGAAAACACAAAAGTAAGCGACTCAAACAAAGTGATATAATTTTAACAAAATATCCTACCATAAAGAAAACTTACTGAAAATTGCCTTTTCAAAACAAAAACTGATCATACGCAGTAAAAGCTAAGCCATAAAAAGTAAAACAAAAAGCACGAGTGCGAATTGACATCCGAATCATAATCATTTCACTGTATATATGTAACCTAATTTAAAAAAAGAACACGCATATATTTAAATGTCTAAACAACTTATATTAAAAACAACAAATAAAGATACTTAGATTTGTTTACAACAAAATATACACACAACATGCATATTTACATAATAAATTTTAAAATGAAATTCATATTTTACAAGACAAAAAACGGAAGAATATATCACAATATTTTTCAATTCCTTTACAACATAAACAAATAAAACTCAATGCATGTGTTGACAACATATTTCTAAAGTAAACTTTATATTAACGGTAACAAAAAGCATAATATCTGTGGGTATACACAATATATAACACTCAAGTTGTGTTCATTTTATTTTCTACATTCTCCATAGATAAAGCTCTCTCTTGTTACTGAAAGATCAATATTGATTTAAGACTAGAAAACAAAATTACAGGACCAACTTCTATAGAGAGGAAAAGTGTGAATCTAAGTTTTATATCACATGATAATAACTTAAACTTGTGAAAACATGCAAAGATGTGAGCGAAGACGTTGCCCGCCCAACAGCAGTCAAATCAATCGGAAACAGCAATAACTAAAAGTAATCTAGAAAACAAAAATAAACATTACAAACACATTCACGTAAATAAAACCTTTCAAACACAAAAGAGATAACAATTACTTGCAAAAACAACTTTCTAAAAACATACATATAAACAACATCTTTCTACAAAACTCGCTAAGATACACGAGAAAAAATAAATATATAAAATGCTAAATTCACGTAAATAATACCTTTATATAAATTTGCAATCAAAATACACGAAAACCAGAAATATTTACAAAAATGGATTTACAAATACACGGAAACAACAATGTTCTAGCAAATTTGCTAAAAAAATACACGTAAAACAACGTAAGCGGACTGACCGTTCCAAGGCGGCAACACTTGGGAAAGCTCTTTTTGTTACATGACTCATCACAGATTCGTTCTTTCTTTTACATTTGGTTTGCACGTGAACCTTTGTCCTGTGACTTTTCAAATTTCAAATTTTGGCAACATTTTTTTATATTGGTAATGGTCTTATAAAGACGTCAAATTGCTAGTTGATTCTCAACTCTTTTCACAAGACAAGCCTATTTTAATTTGTTAAGAATTAAACTTGCAATCAAGATATGCTTCATAATGGTCATTGATTTCATGTAAATCAGAAAAAAACAACAACATATAATTTAAAACAGTGTGTGCAAATATACTTTTTCAACTGCCGCATTAATAGGAATGTCACTGCAACATAATCATTGTAACAAATCAAGAATAATATCATCTGAAGACTGGTATACTTCTCAGACATAATTTTATATTTTCTACGATATGCACGTATTAAAAACATACTTAACAACAAAATAAGTGTTTGATATATGTTAATAAAGTAAGATAGAAGTATGCACCACTTGGAAATACATTATGCTGAAGTATATACACAAACACATAAATATTTGCATTTTAATACTAAAGAATTGCATGCATTGATTTGTCTCTAACAGGATGAGAAGGGTAAGCGATATTTATTCACATTAAGATTAAATATGTCAAAACACAGCGATGCGACTATTCTAAAATGCATATACGATAAGCAAATCTCCGTGGTTCAAAAATGGCTGACTGAATAGAGGGTTCATGATATGTATTTTTAATTATTGTTCCTAGATATTTTAATAGGTGAATATTCACTCAAACCCCGAATCCCTAAAAGCCAAGTCAAAGTTTTAGAGTTTTTTAAGCATCCAAGGACGGACGTGTGGTCAATATAATACTGTTTTCACAATCAAGTTCCTTAAGTTGTGTTTGGTTTGTCAAGTCTAACACAACACCACATTCTTCTTGAAACTCCTGATGCTCTATACAACGAAGTTTGACTATTTTCAGGGAGTGTAGAACAAGTTCATGTCTCAAACTGTTCACAAGTGAGCACAACACCGAGTGGACTGTCTCGATGTTTTTCATGATTATTTTTTTGATGGAAGGACTCCACCTGACCGACACGAGACACAATCCAGATAATTCAATCTTAATAAGATGAATGAGTCTGGACATATCTAAGTTCAATGATAATAAATCGGTACAAAGACGTTGTGTACACTTCAAGTTAACCAATTTAATTGACTTTAGAGTATATGCATCACATATGTTATTTATCAGGCGATGCCATTGTCCAAATGGCATTGAAAGGTTCACAAGCTCAATAGATCTAATGCAACGGTTCAAATTAATGGTTCTTAATGGTGTGTTCCATATATAGAGATTCGTCAGGGTTTTGCAGCCTGTCAAGTCAATGTCTAGCCACTTATTATTTGGAACGGTTACATGGTATAGTAGTACTTCATCAATACAATCATTCAAAATTAGACCACTCAGTGAAGTGTGATCTACACTGAGATGTGTCAGTTTTTTACAGACTGTCAGATCAAGGTGTAAACCCTGTTCATTTGTCATGGAGACATCCTTCAATGTCAGTTCATCAATACAATCATTCAAAGTAAGGCCACTCAGTGATGTGTTTTCTGCCCAAAGATGAGTAAGTTTTTTACTGGCTGTCAGATCAATGTGTAAACCCTGTTCATTTGGCACAGAGACATGCTTCAGGATTAGTTTGTTAATACAATCATTCAAAGCAAGCCCATTCACAGTTGTGTGTTCTGCCCAAAGATAAGTAAGTTTTTTACAGACTGTCAGATCAAGGTGTATACCCTCTTCATTTAGCACGGAGACATTCTCCAGGATTAGATTATTAATACAGTCATTCAAAGTAAGGGCACTCACCGTCGTGTGTTTCACGCCGAGATAAGTCAGTTTTTTACAGACTGTCAGATCAAGGTGTAAAACCTGTTCTTTTGGCACGGAGACATGCTCCAGGATTAGATTATCAATACAGTCATTCAAGGTAAGGCCACTCACAGTCGTGTGTTTCACGCAGAGATAAGTCAGTTTTTTACTGACTGTCAGATCAAGGTGTAAACCAAGTTCATTTGTCGAGGAGACATGCTCCAGGATTAGTTTATCCATACAGTCATTCAATGTAAGACCATTCACCGTCGTGTGTTTCACACAGAGATGAGTCAGCTTTTTACAGAATGTCAGATCAAGGTGTAAACCCTCTTCATTTGTCACGGAGACATGGTCTAGGATTAGTTTATTAATACAGTCATTCAAATTAAGGCCACCCAAAGTCGTGTGTTCTACACTGAGATATGTCAGTGTTTTACTGGCTGTCAGATCAATGTGTAAATCCTGTTCATTTGGCACAGAGACATCCTTCAATGTCAGTTCATCAATACAATCATTCAAAGTAAGGCCACTCAGTGATGTGTGTTCTGCCCAAAGATAAGTAAGTTTTTTACTGACTGTCAGATCAAGGTGTAAACCCTGTTCATTTGGCACAGAGACATGCTTCAGGATTAGTTTGTTAATACAATCATTCAAAGCAAGCCCATTCACAGCTGTGTCTTCTGCCCAAAGATAATTAAGTTTTTTACTGACTGTCAGATCAAGGTGTAAACCCTGTTCATTTGGCACAGAGACATGCTTCAGGATTAGTTTATTAATACAATCATTTAAAGCAAGCCCATTCACAGTTGTGTGTTCTGCCCAAAGATAATTAAGTTTTTTACTGACTGTCAGATCAAGGTGTAAACCCTGCTCATTTGGCACGAAGACATGCTCCAGGATTATATTATTAATACAGCCATTCAAAGTAAGGCCACTCACTCTCGTGTGTTTCACGCAGAGATAAGTCAGTTTTTTACAGACTGTCAGATCAAGTTGTAAACCCTTTTCATTTGTCACGGAGACATGCTCCAGGATAAGATTATCAATACAGTCATTTAAAGTAAGGCCACTCACAGTCGTGTGTTTCACGCAGAGATAAGTCAGTTTTTTACAGACTGTCAGATCAAGGTGTAAACCTTGTTCATTTGTCACGGAGACATGTTCCAGGATTAGTTTATCAATACAGTCATTCAAAGTAAGGCCACTCACAGTCGTGTGTTTCACACAGAGATAAGTCAGTTTTTTACTGAATGTCAGATCAAGGTGTAAACCCTGTTCATTTGGCACGGAGACATGTTCCAGGATTAGTTTATTAATACAGTCATTCAAAATAAGGCCACCCAAAGTCGTGTGTTCTACACTGAGATCTGTCAGTTTTTTACTGACTGTCAGATCTATGTGTAAACCATGTTTATTTGGCACAGAGACATGCTTCAGGATTAGTTCATCAATACAATCATTTAAAGTAAGGCCACTTAGTGATGTGTGTTCTGCCCAAAGATAAGTAAGTTTTTTACTGACTGTCAGATCAAGGTGTAGACCCTGTTCATTTGGCACGGAGACATTCTGTAATATTAGTTTGTTGATACAATCATTCATAGTAAGGGCACTCACTGCTGTGTGTGTTACACTGAGATAAGTCAGTTTTTTACAAACTGTCAGATCAAGGTGTAAACCCTGATCATTTGGCACAGAGACATGCTCCAGGATTAATTTTTCAGTACAGTCATTCAAAGTAAGGCCACTCACAGTCGTGTGTTTTACGCAGAGACGATTAAGTTTTTTACAGACTGTCAGATCAAGGTGTATACTCTGTTCATTTGTCAAGGAGACATGCTCCAGGATTAGTTTACTAATACATTCATTCAAAGTAAGGCCACTCACAGGTGTGTGTTTTACACTCAGATAAGTCAGTTTTTTACTGACTGTCAGATCAAGGTGTAAACCCTGTTTATTTAGCACAGAGACATGTTCCAGGATTACTTTATCAATACAGTCATTCAGAGTAAGGCCACTCACAGTCGTGTGTTGCACGCAGAGACGATTCAGTTTCTTACAGACTGTCAGATCAAGGTGTAAACCCTGTTCATTTGGCAGGGAGATATGCTCCAAGATTAGTATACCAATACATTCATTCAAAGTAAGGCCACTCACAGGTGTGTGTTTTAAACCCAGATAAGTCAGTTTTTTACTGACTGTCAGATCAAGGTGTAAACCCTGTTCATTTGGGACGGAGACATGCTTCAGGATTAGTTTATCGATACAGTCATTCCAAGTAATGGCACTTAATGGTGTGTGTTCTACACTGAGAAAAGTCATCTTTTTACTGGCTGTCAGATCAAGGTGTAGTCCCTTTTCATTTGTCACGGAGACATGGTTCAGGATTAGTTTATTAATACAGTCATTCAAAGTAATGGCACTTAATTTTGTGTGTTCTATACTGAGAGAAGTCAGTTTTTTACAAACTGTCAGGTCAAGGTGTAAACCCTTTTCGTTTAGCACGAAGACATCCTTCAATGTCAGTTGATCAATACAATCATTTAAAGTAAGGCCACTCAGTGATGTGTGTTCTGCCCAAAGATAAGTAAGTTTTTTACTGACTGTAAGATCAAGGTTTAAACCCTGTTCATTTGGCACGGAGACATTCTGTAGGATTAGTTTGTTAATACAATCATTCATAGTAAGGGCACTCACTGTTGTGTGTATTACACTGAGATAAGTCAGTTTTTTACTGAATGTCAGATCAAGGTGTAAACCCTGTTTACTTGGCACGGAGACATTCTCCAGGATTAGTTTACCCATACAGTCATTCAAAGTAAGGCCACTCAGTGATGTGTGTTCTGCCCAAAGATAACTAAGTTTTTTACTGACTGTAAGATCAAGGTGTAGACCCTGTTCATTTGGCACGAAGACATTCTGTAGGATTAATTTGTTAATACAATCATTCATAGTAAGGACACTCACTGTTGTGTGTGTTACACTGAGATAAGTCAGTTTTTTACTGAGTGTCAGATCAAGGTGTAAACCCTGTTTATTTGGCACGGAGACATGCTCCAGGATTAGTTTATCAATACAGTCATTCAAAGTAAGGCCACTCACAGTCGTATGTTCCACGCAGAGATAAGTCAGTTTTTTACAGACTGTCAGATCAAGTTGTAAACCCTGTTCATTTGTCACGGAGACATGCTCCAGGATTAGTTTATCAATACAGTCATTCAAAGTAAGGCCACTCACAGTCGTGTGTTTTACGCAGAGATGAGTCAGTTTTTTACAGACTCTCAGATCGAGGTGTAAACCCTTTTCATTTTGCACGGAGACACGCTCAAGGATTAGTTTACCAATACATTCATTCAAAATAATGCCACTCACAGGTGTATGTTTTAAAATCAGATAAGTCAGTTTTTTACAGACTGTCAAATCAAGATGTAAACCCTCTTCATTTGGCACGGATATATGTTCCAAAATTATTTCCTCGGTACAGTCATTCAGAGTAAGGCCACTTAGAGTTGCGTGTTTTGCACATATATTTATCACTTTCCTACAAACTGACAAATCTATGCCCAGCCCCTCTTTATGTGGCATGGAAACATGGTCCAGTGTTAGATGATTTATACAACCATTTAACGTTAGGCTTCTGAGTGGTGTCTTTTCTACACAGAGGTTTGTTAGATTTCTACAGCCCTTTAAATTTAGATCTAACCCTTTTCCCGGAGGCACGAAGACATGACGAATCTCAATATTGTCAATGTAATTATGATCATTCAAAGTAATATTGCATAAAGTAGTGTATTCTATGCACATACTTGTCAATTTTTCATTGCATGTCAAATCAAGCTCCGGCGTACATGTACAGACCTGCAAATGTTTACAAAACTTGACTTTGTTCAATACAAGAATTTTCAAATTCATTGCATTTATGATGATTGTTTGGAATTGCTGTGAATATACATTTTCAACACTGAACTTCACTAAATGGTTGGCATTTATATGAATACGAATGACCACTGGTTCAGGAAACGCACACATAAAACTGACCAATTCGCGGGATTCAGTAAGATACAGTAAGTATGTTTGATAAGCTGTGTCAACAGATCCGTCAGAACTTTCAACTAATAGGATGCCAGTCAATGTATCTGCAGCACGATCGAAGCATTTAAAAGACATAACCTCATATGGAAAACTGATCAAACATGTACTAAGTGTTGGCAGCAAACTTTCTGACAACCATTTGTCGACCGCAATATCTGGTACAGGAATTGTAAGCGGAGAGCTAAGCATGACATTTTCACAACTTTCCTTACATATTTTTAAAATCAGTGCCTGCACCTGACTGATTCTCGGATATATAATATCAAATTTAAACTTTGATGACCTCTCATGTTGTATTTGAGTGTCATTGTTGATTATTGCGACCAGAGTGCGGGTCAGCTGTGCAATTAAGTTCGGACACATTGTACCGAGAAATATAAGCATGTCCCCGATATCAAACAAGTGGTCAACACTTCGCAAATGATTACATATCGTCTTAACCAGGTCACCGTTGCTGCAACCATATGATGCCAAATACATGGCCGCACAGAACTCTTGGAAAGATTTGTGGAGAAACGACAGACCTTTCTGGTTGCTTGTTATGTTCGGCACAATACTTTGCGTCAATAATCCAACCAATAGACTTGTGTCTAGGTCTTGACTCGAGAGACCATGACATTCAGTTTCATCTGAGTTAAACACCAACACGGCTTGACCCTGTCCGCTTAATAATGTTTCAAAAGCAAGTTTACCAAGAGACATAAGCAGCGGTTCATACCTCTCACATCTGCCCCCCTTTTGGAAAGGCAGAATTCTAGTTGATTGCCCACAATCGTATTCACGGCAGCTGAACCTTTTGCCATTATTCGTCTCTTTTTCACCCAGTTTAAACAAAAGTTCTAACATATTCATGTATATATCTGTATAGGATTTGCCAAATGGCTGACCTTCATACCATAAGCAGACTAACTGCTTTAGCACGATTGGAACTCGTTCAAGATTGTTTAAACATGTCACAGATATTTTCTTTAAAAAATCATTGTAGGACTTTGTTGTGTTCCGAGATTTTAAACTGTTAAAGTACTGCACAAGTTTTTGTACAAAACTCGGCATGGATCTTACACCCGTGAGCTCTATCTGAAGGTCTATTTCAGTATCATCCAATCTTATGCTTTCAAGTTTCCACGGACGCGAGGTTGTCAGCACTGTGTATCTATGGTGTGGGTTTCTGCCTGGAATACCATTGCTAACTGATGGATATCTAGATTGGCATGGAGAAGTCCACTCATCTAAACCATCCAGTATAACTAAGCACTTCTCGGGATGGTGCAACAGCAGCCAATCGAGACCCTCTTTTGGAGTTTTCAAACCATAACAACATGGTCTGACAAGAGTAATGTTGTTCAACAACTGAGATATAATCATGTCCCTTAAGTCATACTCATGATAGGCATGTCTCAAGGATATGTAAAAAAGAAAAAGAAAACGTTTGAGGAAATGCATTTTTTGTCCTTCTAAAGAATAAATTGAGCACCATTCCGCAACTAGATTTTTACAAAAAGATGTTTTACCTACACCAGCGATTCCACCGACGTAAATCTTTGCATGCCTTTGTTCCATGAATATATCCTCATAAGTTATCACATTTTCTTTTAGTGGATTTTTACCATCATTCTCTTGAAATATATTACCAGTGGTTGCTTTGTGATCTATTCTGACCATACGTGGTTCTTCATAGATATCTGAAATGTGAGTGTGAATGCCAGATCCCTGAACAGTCACTGGGGCCTTGATAACAGCCGACCTGTAATATTCAATCAGTCCGTGCTGCAGGGACTGTAAATCTGAAATCAAATATATGAAACAAACTATTTGGACTGCATAACATAAATAACGAACATCAGGCTCCGATTAAAAAAAGCCATAGAACGGAACCATGCGTGACCAGCCGATTGCTGCTATAAGGACAGCCTGGGAAATACATCCCTGTAGAATATGCCAGGGGACTGTATGGGCCCATTCAAGCTAGAACCCGGGTATTTCGAGGAATAAATGGTCATATGGCCTAATATTTAGGTAAGGCGTTTAGTATTTACAAAGTTACACACTTCTGAACATAGATCGCATTTTAACAGTAGTACTGTCCCGTTCACTGGGTGGTGAAAAATAGGGTTAAAATTTTCGACCGGAATCTCTCATGAGCATGAACTGTAAACCTTGAGAAAGAATGTATAAGAAATACGTAAATTCAATAAAAATGATTTGAACTTTTATACATTTGAACATGTATATAAATACATTTTAATGACTCTATCAGATAAACCTGACAACTTTATGCACATTTTTTAAATATTCTTAATAATGTTTCTAATTACATCCAAACTTAGGATAAATTAAAGAGTTCGTAATTTTGTTTTTTATACAGGCTTCTATTATTCTTAATATGGTCAAAGAAAAGTCTAACCAGTATTCCTTTTAAAAGTTTTTATTCTTGAACTTTAATTAATTTGTTCAATTTTCGTATTAGAAGAAGTCCACAAAAAAGTTCGAAAGCACATTTTTACCAAGTTTCAGTGGACGTTCATAAATGGGGTGTCGCAAAAAAGTAATGTTCTTGCTGTTTGACTTTAATCATAAGATTACTAGTGTGAGAGCAGTTAACAGAGTAATGATATGATTCTCATTCCTTTTTTATCATAACTATATACAGCAATCTAAAATGGCAATACCCGTTTGGTAATACCCGGAAGGGTTTTAATGTTATTATCATTATCACCTGGACAACAAGGACGCACATATCAAAAATGTTTTAAAAATATTTACACTATGTGAGCAAACTTACAGTCGGTAGCAGGAAATTCTTGTTGGTCTGATATGTTGGAGGAGACCTGAAATAAATAAAACACAATGGTAAAAATCTTATTTAAGAATTGAACAGTGTTGTTTTAATTTCTTGAAAAACAAAATTAATGTACACATAGATACAACCCTTTTTGCATTGTACCATATATACTCCAGTACAATATTGCTATATCTATATCTATATATAGTATTAATTTGGCA
This sequence comes from Sinonovacula constricta, assembly GCA_007844125.1. Taxonomy (NCBI): domain Eukaryota; kingdom Metazoa; phylum Mollusca; class Bivalvia; order Cardiida; family Solecurtidae; genus Sinonovacula; species Sinonovacula constricta. The sequence goes on from CM017564.1 coordinate 2,210,067, forward strand.
AAGCACAAACTTCACTGGAACGCTAACTTTATTCTCTCGGCAATCATCCTCACCGGACATAATTTACTGGGCCAAGCTTTCTATTTAGTGGGCAATGATATATTATACTACAAATATTATATATAATATTCACTAAATCAAGCATCCCATTCACTTGTTCATCATATTTATTGGGACAATAATTACATTCACTGGGAGAAAAAGTATGTTCCCTCGCCAACTGGGCCAATTACCAATCTCACTCGGCAGAGTATTATAGCCACATTATATTCGATGGGTCAAGCAAAATCAAATGGACAAAATGATATATCTATTGGGCGAATTATTATATTCACTGTGGTAAACGACATCTCATAATCATCGTGTGCCAAACATCATATTCACTGGGAAACGCACCATATTCAGGAGCCAAACATCATGTTCAGGTGGAAACACATTATTTTCAGGAGGCAAACATCATATTTACTAGGAAACATACCATATTCAGGAGCCAAACATCATATACACGTGAAAACACAACATATTTAAGAGTCAAACATCATATTAACATGAAAACACATCACACTAATTGTGAGCTAAACACCATATTCACTGGGAAACAAATCATATTCAGGAGGCAAATATATCCATGTGGAAGCACAACATATTAAGAAGGGAAACATCATATTAACTTGGAAACGCATCATATTCAGGAGGCAAACATCACATTCACGTAGAAATGCAACATATTCAGGTGGCGAACATCGTGTTTACGTGGAAATTCATTATAATCAGAAAGCTGACATTCGGGAGGCAAACATCATATTCAAGAGTAAACACATCATATTTAGGAGACAAACATCATATTCACTGATAAACACATCATATGCAGAAGGCAGACACCATATTCACGAGGAAACAACATATTCTGGAGGCAAACATCATATTAACGGGGGAACAAGTCATATTTACGTGGGAGCACATCATATTCGGGAGGCCAACATCATATTCACGTGGAAACACATCATATTCTGGAGACAAACATCATATTCACGTGGAAAAGCAACATATTCAGGAGGCAAACATCATATTCACGTGGAAACGCAACATATTTAGGAGGCAAACATCATATCCACTGCACTGGGAAACACATCATAATTAGGAGGCAAACATCATATTCACGGGGAAACGCAGCATATTCAGGAGGCAAACATCATATCCACATGGAAACGCAACATATTAAGGAGCCAAACATAATATTCACTGGAGCCAAACATACTATAAAATGGTCAAATCAATATATTCAACATATTCACTGGACAGAGCATAAAACTCATTTCGTCAAACGTCACATTTACCGGTATAAATATCAAATTCAGGCGACCAACCATCACATTCACCGGACCAAACATATTATTTATTTACTGGTCAAATCAATATATTCACTTGATCAACCAAAATATTCACTAGAGCAACCATAATAGTGACAGGGCCAAAATCATGCTAAGCATATCATTTACTTTGACAAACTTTATATACAATGGGTAAAAAATAATATTTACTGGGCCAATCGTCATATTAATTATGTCTGTCGTCATAGTCACAGGGCAAAGCATAACATTTATAGGGCCAGAATCATATTCATTGGGTAATTATTAATGTTTGAGAGAACTTGAAATATCGTATATTGTTTGTAGTAACTTGAAACAAGATATAAATGGTGATAGTTCCTAGTTCATTTGTGGAAAGGAACAAAAAAGAAAGAACAAAGAAAATGTGGTCATGTTTGAGTCATATACACAATCATTTATTCATTCAAAATCCATTGGACAAGATGTAATATTCATTTGGCTCCGCCTTGGTCAATAAGCCTTGCCAATGAATATCATATCCAATGCATCGCAAGTAACGTATTTGCAATTCGCAGTCAAAATAACTTTTGCTAATTAAAAGTAAGAATATATCCGAGTAAAATGGAATCAGACTCTTCTTACGATAACTCTACGTACATTGCATACAGCTTGGCAGCATGATAAACCAGCAAAGGAACCAACATGTCCACAAGCTTGCAACGATGGTTGATTCAAAGTCTTGTTGAGCCCGGGACATTCAAGCACTGTCCTGAAAAGTGACATTTGTTCCTGTTAATAGTCAACATAGAAAGCAGCATCGATAGATATAAAAGTAAGTGCAATACATCTTTATACAATTAATAAATCTAGAAAAACATCAAACACCTTTGTAAAGCTACAAAACATAAGAGAGGCTGTCAACTCACTGAATCTGTGGCATAAGAAGTGACAACCTATTTCGAGAAAATGTATGCTCTGATTACATAGGGGATGAAATTGGATTACGACCATGTATGACAACAATTTATAAGTGACTTAAAGACAAGTCACGTTCATATTGCCAATGGTTAATAAGAAAAGGATCGACAAAGACTAAATATGATCAGAGCCAGATCAACGTGCTTTCAGAACAATACGATGTCACATTTATGCAATGTGCGTGCTCCGGAGAAAGGATAGTGATGACTTTAAAAGAAAAACCTACAATATTATGATTGACAGCACTGACAGATTTGTCTAAATATTCAGTTTTACACTACAGGTGGGAGGTTGTGAAGATGTGCGTACTTATTCTATGTCTAATTGTAAAATAAAGAACGAGAACGCTACCGATTTGCTCACAGTACCATAACCGAAATTAAGGATTCGTACAACAGTTAGTATTTCTACTCAAATAACTTTTTTCATATGATGATGAAGCTTGGAAGTCACAAGTCCGTTCCAAATTAACGAGATTTGTAAATAAGGACAGGAACTACAGTAAACTACATTTTACCAGTTTACAACGATGATTGACAGACAAGACACCAATTACATTTAATCAGTTGAAGATCGAGAATGAAAGTCAGTACACCAACCAGAGTAAACCAGTAACCAGTTTACGATAAAGACAGGCAATCAGAACTCAAACCATAATTAACAAGTTGACGATAAAGTTTACGAGAAATACCGACAGTCAGGACTCCCAGTTTATCAGTTTGTGATGAAGATTGGCGATCAGGACTTCAACATATGTAAACCAGTTTAGATAAAAATTGGCAGTCAGGTCTCCGATCTTATTAAGCATGTTTATGATGAAGATTGGTAGGCAGTACTTAAACCACAGTTAACCTGTTTATGATATAAAATAACTGTCAGGACTCCAACTACAGTTAACCTGTTTATGATAAAGACTGGCCATCAGAACCACCCCTATCACATTTAGCCTGTTTATGATAATCAAAACTCAGTTAACCAGTTTGTGATGAAGATCGGCAGCCGGTACTCAAACCTCAGTTAACCAGTTTCTGATAAAAAAAATTACAGTCGGGCCTCCAACGACAGTTAACTAGTTTACGGTAAAGGTTGGCAATCAGAACTTCAACCACAGTTCATCGGTTTACGACAAAGTTTACGGTAAAGATTGACAGTCAGGACTCCACCCTCAGCTTAACAGTTTATGATGAAGACTGGCGGTCAGGATGTCAACCACCGTTAACCAGTTTACGAAAAAGTTCAGAATTCCAACCTCAGCTATCTAGTTTGGTAAGACAGTGGAGAATGACACGCAAGGGGTCCTGCCACATATAACTGGTAAAAAGCGACAAGACAGAAGTAGCAAGCGTAAGATGACGATATTGAACACACAGTTTACACCGTTCTGTTTGTCGATGTAGGCAAGAACAACATAACAACAGAATTAAGCAACAAATCTATTTGAAGCCAGAAATCGTTCAGATGCGCAGGACAGATTCTTATTCAGGGAAGAGAACGTTGCCACACAGCAGTAGAAAGTAACTTTAAATCCCATAAATAAGGCACAATAAAACAGCTCGTCTCTATGCCTATAGAAAAGCAAAAAACATTGACAAAACAAAACAAAAAAAAAAAAAAAAAAAAAAAAAGGAAAAGAAATTTAAAAAATAAATACAAAAAGTGGTATATGGTAGATGTGCATTATGTTATTGTGCGGAAGTCATGGGATGCTCATCGCTAGACCATTTCTTTTATTGTTTTTAAGGCAAACTCTTGGGAAAGAACAGATACATAACTATCACTTTTCAGAAAGGCATATTAGTCTGTTGCACACCAGAGGAATAAGCCTTCTCGCTCGCTGGTGCATCATGTCAGACATGACAATTTACGCTTGAAGAAATATGTAGATTCGGTATATTATTCAATGCCCTTTATGACATGACGGCCTAGTCTAGAATGGGGTTCAAGCTAAATGACTATCAAAGCCTATCAAAAGTCCTGGAAAGGGGTCCGATTAATGCTTGAAATACACGTTTAAAATGTAGAAAATCAACGACTGCAGTTTACAAACAGTACTATTAAGATGGTAGCATGGAATCCCCAACCCCCTCTAGCTTTACTAGACTCTACAGACTATACGATCCCGTCTATTTACGACACTTCAAGAATAGAGCGAACAAAAAGTCAGGGTAAAAGCAAATAACCAGGACAGACTTGATTACGTCAGGAGGCCAGTATGTTGAACAGAAAAATGTCCAGGTTCCCGACAACATTGTGGAAATTGCAAACGTGATGCGAACTGTATAATTAATTATATTAGATTTAATATGTGTATCTTTTGACTGTAAAAGTAACACATCGATTTAGCAGTGCTGGCAAGTCAAACGTAAAACTTGACAAAATCGCCCTTTGTTATGTTTGTATCAGTCATATTACATTGCACGGCCATAATTTTACTTAAAATCATTCTTTTTATATAAAATAATGACTAAATTAAAAAATAAAAAAGAAACAGTAGTTGACCATGTATTACAATGTTAAGAAGAGTATGGTGTATTTCGGAACCTAATTTCTCAAATAATGCATTACGCATCATACTTGTTCAAAGTAAGATGAAATGTAAAGTTGTAAGTGTTCAATAAGTAAACTACAGAGCATTCATTTAACGATTAATATGTTTAAAATCTTTTGCAGACAAGGCTACACCAAATGGGTACTAAAGTGGAAAACAATGTATAATATAGAAAAACAAACCATATAGATATAGAATAAATATACCATCTATTTCTTTTTATGTTTAAGATTATGTCTCATATTGATGAAACTAGTAAGATCTTTGCAATTTCAGGTACTGGTATTATTAGTCTAGTATTTCAATTTTAATGAATTGTTGTCTTTAGCATCATCATCAGATGAACTCACGTGTCTCTGGAATGGTTCCCAGTCGATGACGCTATTGAAACATCCGTTGCAAGGCAGTGACTTTCTGAAAACGGAGATTAGGAATAATCATACATGTTTGAAATATGACAATTGCCGATAAATTATTATAAACGGAATTACTGAAGGAAAACTAAATGTAACCATAAACGCATCACAAGGATCATTTTACATATGCGTGTCCAATTAATGGAAATTCCTTCTAGATATATGTTACTTTGATTACTATCATATGTGTTCTATATGTGCAATATATGTGTAATGATAATAATAATAATAATAATAATAATAATAATAATAATAATAATAATAATTATAATTATAATTATAATAATAATGACATTAATAATAACATTCCTCCTCATTGACATCATCATTATCTTCCTCATCCTCATTATTCTCATCAACAAATAATTATCCTGCTGGAAAAGATGAAAAGTAACAACGACATGAAATGGAAGTCGTTTCTAAAAGACTTTTGACACCATGAAGTGCAAAAAAGCTGCCAGAATCTGCGTTTAATTTTCTACAAAAAAGACGCAAACATCTAGATGAAATTAATTGTATTTCGTATGCCAGTTAACGGATAATGAATCGTCAGCCATGAAGTAAAGATTAATGGAACAATGGGACATTGGGGGCTACAATTTGAAATGGTGTTTTATATTCATGATGTAACAAAACAGAAGATATCTCTTGTCCAGAATATATATATATATATATATATATATATATATATATATATATATATATATATATATATATATATATATATATATATATATATATATATATAGGGTTGAAGCGAAGCATACTGCTAATATATTTTGCACAGTATACACATTTTGGTCCATAAATAATATTATTAGATTAATTAGTATAAGGAGAATGGGGTCATTTCGACCTTTTTACCGGGATAATATAGATCAGTTTCTTTAATTTTAGGTTCGGACACTTCACACGCAAGCATTTTAAATACGTTTATGGAAATGGATGGAAATATTAGTGGTTGCTTGAAACCGTAACAAGGCAACACGATTATCTTTGTATTTACACCCATTTACTCATATATGTATAAGGTATGATTAAAATTAAAATTGTCATTCTCATTGATTACCTTCTTTTAAACACTGCCACTAGTTGTAGTCATGTCATGTCCTCCCGCAATACAATCACAATTTCTTTTAACGTTTGGCAATGAAATATATTGTCAAAATTATAAATTAAAAGGACGTATTTCAAAAATAATAAATATTGAATACTTACCCTTTAGCTTCACAAACTCGGCAAAGTTTTGTTGTAATGATTCAAGTCCACCTTTAATCTGCTGAACTTCATCCAGCAGATCAACGTCACTCATTTGCCACGATTGCAGCAACTCTCTCAATGCTTCTCCGTCAATCACTTCTTCTTTTTGAAGCACTGTTGTTTTATCTCTGAGATTAAACTGTTGAGGATTAGTCAAAAGATTGTTGGCAGCATCCTCTAAAACTTGTTGAATAAGCTGCCAGTTTTGATTGAATTCTTTATCATCCATTTTCATCACTCCTCCATGTCCATACAGTTCATTTCTTAGTTCCCTAATTTTGTCAGCACATTTCTTCTCCCTAGGAGTCATTTTAACGAGATTTCTGAGAATAGCGGCGATAAGTGTAATATCCCATTGGTCTGTGTCTACAGGCACCATAAGTTTTTGGTACTGTGTATCAGATAGTTTGCCAATACGTTTAAGGTTTAAAAGTTTAGGGTTGTTAGCTACTAGAAAATTACTCAGAGATGGATATAGAGTTAAGGCTGCCTGTTGTAAATACAATAGCAAGAGTTCCTTGCCGCCTTCTATGAGCAGCCGACATGCTCTAAGCCAATTGGTCTCTTCTTTCTTCTTCAAGGAAGACATTTTGTTTTCTAAAAGTGCATCCGACAAAAAGACGAATAAGATTAATAGACTGTTTGGTTGCTAATCACTGAGCTTTTTTATGAGTCATTCTGGTAAATGTTGCTTCATTTGGCTGAAAAAAGAAAATATATAAACTAAAGCGATTGTTGCAATTGATGTATGGTCAAAGTACAATAGCTCTTAGCTTATTTTACAAAAGCTGAAAGTAGCAATAAAACCATACAAATACATGTTCGTCTCATTTTGACACTGTTGCCAATTGTACAGTTTTGTTTTTATCTTCGTCACATCATGTATAAAAATAAAACACAAATAGAACGTTTGCCTATGATGACAATATTGTGAAAATTCTTCTATTTGTGTAACTTTCTAACTTCCAGATACACATCCCATACCCACATCTACAAAAAAATTATCCCTTAAAAGTACTCACAAGCGAGTGAATATAAACCTCTAAAGTATAAATTATACATGGCATTCAATAGATAGAGACGTACATTAAAACGTATTTAAAATATGTCACTGGATATATTTTGTGTGTGTAAAATATTGTCAATTTGGTACACAAAAGGCATATTGCTCTGTGCTAGGCCATGGCGGATGGTTGTACCTTGAAATTAAGCACATCTGAAATAGGGCCATTGCGCAGAGCGTTTATCTTGGTTACTATTAATTACCATCGATTTTTACCAGTTACATTTATGTCCAGATTGATACATAAGTCATTAGGGGTCGTGGTTATATTGTCGCTATAGACAGGTTAGGACAGAGATGGAGATATATGAAGAATGAGAATAAAAGGATTTCAACAAGAATTAAAAGAACCAAAATTAGAAGGAATAAAGGTAACAACAAGATTAAGAACAAAAAAGACAATTTCAGTAGCGGATGAACATGTTAGAGAAAATAATCAGACACCAGTGCTAACCACTAGATCATTGGATGTGTCAAAACAATATAGGGATGTAACGATACGCTACCCTCACGATACGATACGTATCGCGATACATACCACACGATACGATACGTATCGAGATACATAATATTTTGGTATTGATGATACATTTTTGCTATTCACGTAGGTACACAATTACACCATGACTTATATTAAACAATATGTTAGCATAACTTTTTACTGAAACTAAGAACTTGTAATTCTATAAGTCAATAATCAGAATGTATGACATAAAAGGTTTTCCACATATTAAATGATTTAACTGTAAGAATAACCTAAAACTTTAAAATGTTAGGTCTTAAAAAATAAAAAAAGTAATATATTATTTTTTCAGATATTTTGTTCTCATCTTTATTGTAAATTCTGAATGTCCATCACATATAAAAATACAACAGTTTGGTACACTATTAAAAAAGATAAAAATTTACAACTTGAAGTGTCAACACATTCAGCTAGCAAGTAGTTAGTGCTTTGTATCAAATATTAGAGAAATAATGATGGCAGGTTGTTACTAGGGCTCTCTATCGGTCAGAAACATCGATTTGATATGTGTATCAATACAAAAATGATCAATATTCGAAATATCATATATCAGAAAATATATATGTAAGTACTTATTATTGTTTTTTCTTGTGTTAACAAACTAATCAACCATTGCCAGTAGTATAATGTATACAGTCCTTTTACTGTAACATGGTGTTTAGTACTTGTCAAGTTTATACAAAGAAGGCTGTTTCCTTTAACATTAAAAAATCATGGTATCAATAGTTTATATATGGTTAAATAAATACTTTTCAGCGGGAAATTTCTTCCCTGGTATAAAAACATATTCTTGTCCTACTGATGAGGCCAGAGCATTCATTCAGATATTATTCTGCCTTAAAAAACGGCAATCTGTATTGATGCAATCAATTTTACTTGTGATTTCACATTTGTCATGCTTTCATTTTCATCATCACCTAAGAAATTTTCAGAAATTGTTTTTTAATATATATTATTAGATTAGCAAATAAGGATAATGCATTAAATGCCATTTCTTTTCAAAATGTAAACTGTCTTAACACCCCCTCCCAAATGACAATTTCTTCCTTTATCTAGAATAAGACCAGCAACGCTTTAAACAATTTCTATATACAGTCACACTTGTATTAAGCAGCCAACCAAGGGACAGCCTAAATTTCACTGCTTAAAACTAGTTGGCTGCTTAAGACAAAATATGATATTATTGATTGCCTATTACTGAGAGCCTGTATGCTTACCAATAAGTATAACATGTACTTAAATAGTATATCTACTGGAAAGTACTGTTCAAATAAATATTTATCACAATTATAACTGCTTTTTGAATGTCAACATATGATTCAGAATATGAGAAGTTTCTCTCTAAATCAACATATGATTAAGAACATCAGAAGTTTCTCTCTAAATAAAAAAAAATGCTCCATTGTCAGTAGTTTGGTTATGAATGTACAAAGCATACCATTTAAAATTAGTCACATCAAATTTATACTGAGTGTACCAGCATATTCGTCAAATTGTAGTACAAATTACCGTTAAGTGTACATATATTCGGTCGGCCATGTTCCGGATGGTGCGTGTGTTTAACTATTCTTTAACAAAAGTAGCAAGCAGTGTGTTATTAGTCAAAGTAAATAATTTCAACATCATTTAAACAAGGTTTGTATCAACAGAAACCAATTTTATGTACGTGTAGTCAGGTAAATTTGGTGGTGTCAATCTATGCATAAATTAACTCGCTCATAACTTAACGCTTCTGCTACCAGTTCATTCACAACCATATATGCTGACTATGTATTGGCTGAGGCACTTATTTTGCTCTGACTATCAGGTGGGTAATCTTTATGGATCTATTTTCATTGGGAGATCGGGACAGTAGTTAGGTGTAATAATATGTGCGGCAAAAAGTCAAAACAAATACCGGAAGATATTTTCTTTTGAAACAACTTCTTAGATATATATCTCAACAAAGATAGAAATAAGAAATATATTTAGTACTCTTTCGGAAAAAATAAAACAAACTATAAAGTTATGACAAAACGCTAATTTTGGCGTTTTCTTGTCAACGTTTCACAATTTCATAATGACGGCAATACAGTCGATTAGCCGAAGTCTCAAGAGCCAACGATGTTATCAATAATGCCATAATCTACACTGGATTTCTTTTTGCAATATAGATTATCCGACTCCATCAGTGATTTATTAAACAGATATTACAAGTTTTCGACAGCCGCCATTTTGAATACTAATTAGCTTTACCCAATGCACTTTACCGATACAAGATATACTATATAGCTTACTAATTTAACTTTCTTATGGTATAAACTAGAATTAAGAATGACAAAATACCGTTCTGAATGATCAGCTACTTTTGAAAACAAGAATGCTTACATCTCGGCAAACATTGTCATAAAAGTAGTATATCTTGATTCACGTTGTCGTTTTCCCGATTCAAAGAAATAGTCCACTACTGACTCAACAACGATTCGACGTGAACTCAAGAGCACAGTGTAGGAGTTTTACTTAATTGTATCGTACGGTTCGTACCGTATTTCTTGAGAAGTGAACCCTTAACCGTAACCGTGAATATAGAACCGAGGTATACGGTCGTACGGTATATCGTTACACTCCTACAAAACATAAAACGTTTGCCACCATTTGAAGACAAAAATGTTGATAAATACTTCTAAGGTTTTGCTGAGACCTTGTAATTGTCAAAAGAACATTGTACTATACTGTTGCAACTTGTCTTGTTAGGCGAAGCTCGTGAAAATTACACGCAGTTAAACATTGAGCAATGTTCTAAATAATGACTGAAAAAGATGGGCTTGTTCTTTTATGTTATGAACTTGAAGCTGAGACAAACTGGCAAATTTATAATTTATAAAAATACATTGTTTAGACCCATGCTGAATTTGCAAGAACAAAAAAAACAGTTATTTGATCATTCGTGCTCTTAAAAACGGTTGAACCACGAAATGAAACTTAATAAACTACGCCAGCTTGTGCTTGTTCAAAAGTTGTATTAAACCTGACGTTAAGTCATCTCCTGATAAAAACAAGTTGATACAATAGAGAAAGCAGTCCTTTTGGCTGATGATCATTGGTTAACTCACAAGCCTCGTTTGTAAACAAAGACAAACACCCACGCTAAGTACTACAAGAAATACTCATATAAATTATTTAAATAAATCTGCCAGATCCGAGTAAAATTGTATTGAAATTTTTTCTTATAATTAGGCGACAAGTCATTTAATTGTTCACAAGTCAAAGCAAGATAGTAAAGATCAGAGTTGTTGATATCATGTTATTTGAAATTACTGTAAGAAAAGTATACACCTGGTCTATGTTTCTAATATAAAAATAGACTTATGATAAGTTACAATCTACAGTGCTCACTTCCTTACAATGTATGCCACAATCATGTGTCAAAGGAGACACATGTAATTAGGCCATTGAACCTGAAGTGGAGTGTTGCACGTAGCTCTCAAGAATATTCATGGTTTATCATCAAATTGTTGTTCCCAGGCATGATCGAATGAATTTCTCAGTCTAAAGTCCTTCTTCTGTCTTAGTCTTAAAGCAGACGTTTCTGGGTATTGTAATTCGTGTCACACTTGTCATATGATTGTTAAACCAAACCAATCTGCCAACAAAAGTTGCATTTTTGTGCATTTAGGGAACCTTTTTTAAATTTCAATTGTCTGTGATGGACCATTGCCAAAACAAAATCGGGAAATGTGTATGTTTTGACGATATTATGTGCTTCATCTCGTTTTTCCAAAGCTATAACTTTAGGGAATATATTGAACACAAATCTACTGTCAAAGCTTAATTTTCACTTTTGTTGGTGTGGCTAAATCGGTTTAATTTGACCATGGTTCAGTCGTCAGGTGTGGTATATTTTAAATGGGCATGCACGAGTAAAGGATTAGGAAATATAGTCTTAGCTCTGCTTATCATCCTTAATGTAAAGGTTCTTTAAGAACGTTTCACCAGACGTTTTTATCAAAAATTCAATGGTCAGACAGAATAATCCACTCCAGATGAGCGGAACCAACAACCCAGTGATTTCGGACTCAAGACATGGCCGGTGTAAGGAGTGTGAAAATCAAAGTCCGACGGATCGCATGACAGTAAGAGTTACGAACGGTGTAAGGGCTGTTTCACAAGTATCATCATCATATAAATAAATAAAATAAATAAATAAATAAACATTCTGACCAATTGTGCTGAAATTCGCGTCATAAATGTGGCCACAAACTTGTATTTTTTGACCTAGTGATCTACTTCTTACCCAACGTGACTCTTTTGTGAACTGCTGCTTGATTTAATACAGGTAAATCATCTGACCAAGTTTGGCAAAGATTGAGCCATACATGTGATCTGTAGAGCCTTTCCATATTTTATTCTAAGATTTGATATCCTTTTTTGACACCAAATTAGCCAATTAAAAACTCATGGATGATCTCATCTAAACATTCTTACCAAGAGAGTTTTCCTCTAGGATTTGACCCAGTAACGTAGTATTCGATCCCACATAACTTTGTTACGTGTTTTTCCAAAATTGCATGCTTATAAATATTCTGACCGCGTTTGGTGAAGAATGGACAATAAATGAAGCCTCGATGGTGTTTACAATAATTGTTTTGTACAAAATTTGACCTAGTGACTACTTTTCGACCCCAAGTGACCCACTTACGAAGACATTTGAAATTTTCTTCAGGCCATCCGAATGTCCAAGTTTGGCGACGATTGCAGAATATATGTGGTCTATAATGTGATCGCAATGTTTATGTTATAGATATTTGACCTATCGACCAACTTATTGACTCCATTAATCTCTCCAAGGTTGATGAAGGTTGGACCATGCATGTTTTTGTGTCTACAATTTGACAAAGAAATCTTTTTGGACCCCACATGAGGTACTTATGAAACTATCCAAGACTCCATGCCGGCACATTTTCTGACCAAGTGTGGAGAAGATAATTTCAGAACTGTACTACTTAGACTGTTCACAATTGTTGACGCCACACCACGGACGACGCACGACAGACAAAGGGGTAACTGCAAAGCTCAAATTAGAACGCTGTGCTCGGTGGGCTAACATAGAAATAAACAGATATTGACAATGAAGAGGGAATAAGAAGAATACAGAAAACTAACAGGAACAAGACGACGAAATGATAAAAAGGAAAATGAATAGAATGCTGTAAATCAAGACTGAGACGAAAATAATCAGATGAAATATAAAGAAAAAAGAATTATATTTACATACATACTTTAGAGTATACGTTATGGATTTAAAATATTAATGAATACTTTTTGCATTCTAGGAAGGTTTAGTGAAAATGATAACACCATTTTTATTATTCTGCTGGTTTCATTGCAGACAATTTGATTATCAATTTTCTGTATAACAGCGCATACAAGTTACTACCAACAATAAATCACAAGTATTATATAAATGTTAAAGAGTTGTTTATGCTTTGAAATGAATGGGAAACATTGGAACTTATTTTTAACTGTTTAAGTTTAACGAATGAGAATACTAGCCGACAAAAGCAATCTAAACATTTCAGCTCTTTTCACTAGCATTTACATTTCCGTGCTTTCCTTTTATGTACAAACAGATATCAGCTATCGAGTTTCGTGCATGTAAAGTAGTAGGGTGTTGAAAATTGAACTTAAGGTTATAATTTATGAAGCGACAATGTACTCACCGGTAACTTACACAGACCAGTCTATCCAACCCACATTGCGGAGACAGCCTCGAACCCTGTATTTCCTCAATCCTGCTTGTATTTGTATGAATTTAACTTTATGTTTGTCATAAAAGTATGAATATCTATGAATAATCCTCACATAAATGATGAGTTAGATAACATATAACATATTAACAACATCCGGCGAAACAACCTTCACATTAGGTTGAAGTATTTTAAATGAAGGTGGTTCGTCTAATTGTATAGGTGTTCGTTAATGTTCTGCAAAATCCGCGATATATTTTACCCAATCAGGTAAGTCAGAATTTGCATTGGGTTTGACCTTCACATTCCGATTTTTTTTCCATCATATGATCATTACATGCATAAGTCAAGGGCGCCTGCTGTCTTCTATTTTTAACAATTATCGTGTTAGCAATGCGGACGTATCAGGGTTTTGAGGTTCAAGGTTTTAAACATACTGACGCATGTTTATTAAAGTAACCAGTTGTTGCAAGTTAAAAGCCCCGGGAACCAGATAAGTTTCTTGATAAAATAGAACATGGGTTATATACAAACCATCCATTTAAGTGCATCCTTTGCTCAAGTATATACTAGACACGTGTTAAAACCTGCCCGTAAGCAGGTAACTGTATACATTTGAGAGCTTTCATTTTTTTGCCGCCACTGCATTTGAGAATAGTGTAATTATGTACAATCTTATGCGTTAAAGGATATTACAAAAGTCATAATAAAGTGTATTAGGTGTGTATTTAGAGCCTGTATTTGTAATGAATTCATGCAAGATTTATCGTGGTCTTTACAAAGAACAGCAGTAGTGACAATTGCATTATACAGTCATAAACTTGGCGTTATTTCCATCATTTATATACACTCGTATGCAATAGATATATGATAAATACGATTATAAATTTGGAGTTTTATTATAAAGTGTATACAGCTTACTGTAATGGGTGCCCCGCCCTAGAACGTAACTGTGATATTGTAACAAAAAATGTATATGGCCTATTGCCAATAGGATAGGCGTTTATTTTATGCGACGCTGTACGGAGTATAAATTCAGTGAAGTAAAATGTGTAATGTATGTAACACATTTATTATGTTGCTAATCCTCATATAGAATAGGGATTGTCTATAACTGTCGTTCCTTAATCATTTCAACAGTTCGAAAGTCAATCATTTTATGGAAGGCAACTTCAAACAAAAGTCTGGGTAGAACCACCGGCCAACAGATCATCATCCGTGACATCGTCATCGTTGTCATCATCATCATCATCAGCAGCAGCAGCAGCACTTGAAGCAGGATCAGCATCAGCATAATCACGATCGTTATCATCATCATCATCATCATCATCATCATCATCATCATCATCATCATCATCATCATCATCATCATCATTATCATCATCATCATAAATCATCATCATCATCATCATCATCATCATCATCATCATCATCATCATCATCATCATCATCATCATCACCATCATCATCATCATCATCATCATCATAATTATCATCAGTTTACATCATCAAAATCATCATCATCATCATCATTATCATCATCATTATTCTCTCCATCATTTTATCATTATCATGATCATCATAATCACGATCGTGTTCATCATAATCATCATCACCATCATAATCATCATTATAATCATCGTCATCATCAACTGTCATCATAATCATCATCCTCATCGTCATCATTATCATCATCATCAGCAGCAGCAGCATCGTTATCGTCATCATCATCATCATCATCATCATCATCATCATCATCATCATCATCATTATCATCATCAACGTCATAATCATCATCATCATATCATCGATATCATCATCTTCTTCTTCTTCTTCTTCTTCTGGCACATAAAAGACCCTCGTTGCATATACTGTACAGAAATCGAGTTTTCGCTCTGTCTTGAAAGGGGGTGGGTTGTTACAAAAGAGAAATGTTAACCAAGTGATATTAATCATTGTTGTCCACATTCCATCATGTGCTGTCCTCCCTCCAAGCGAACGCTTGGCTGGGACAGATATGGACTTGTCTCCCACGTGTTAAGCCCAGCATAGTCTCGTGAACTTTTCAGGGTTTCTACTGTAGAGAGTGCATACTTGACCATTTTATCTTATATGTCTCCTTATTGTCAGTCATTTTTATCTAATGTGATAAAACGTGCAAGGATTTGTGCATGTCAAGCAGAGGATTTGTGAGGCAGATAACGAGATAGGGAGTGTAAACGTTTGTGCGAGCATTGCTAGTATAAAGTTTTTATATATTATCAATATATAAAATATTTAAACTTGATCTATCGAGGAATGTGGATATATGCACAATTAACAATAAGTTCGAGTAAACTCCTCGGTTGTGTACAGTGATTCGGTTAAATAGAGTCTGTTTAGTTGCGACGTTGTTCGCTTAACTTGCATATGTTTGTAAAAACAACACTATAAACACACAATGTTGATTAAAATGATGTTACATAAGTTTGTACTTAACAAAACATGTGCTTAATTTAGGGGTGCATGAATGCAGACGCAATTTTCAAGAAGATAACACAGACCCGAGATAGATAAGAATTGCATAAGGATATTATCAGCTCAACAATAATAATGTTGTGCTGCTATCATTTTATTTTATATGTTGTAAATAGTGTTGTTTTTCTTCGTTTTCTTTCTAACGGGATTATCAGAGTTGAAGTTTCGTTAATATTTAGCCATCGCTAGGGAAGGACATAAAATATTTACAAACTGTGCTGGTCCTTCAAACTTATTTAGTGTTTTAGACAGGTCTGTATACATTGCTTTAAAAGACACTGATACTTTTGGTAAATCAAGTTCATAAGACAATACAGTGTATCCTAGTGGTAGAGTGTTATTTAGTTTTCTGTCCATACAATGTCCATTGAGTAATTAACAGTACAAAACTTATTTATCAAGAAAAAAACCTGATATTTAATTTGTAACAAATTATACCATGTTATAGTACAAGAACTATCTTTAAAGCTGATGAAACGTTGCAACGTTTAAAGATATCGTGTCTATCCTGTCCACACTTTGTATTACGTTATGTTGCGCCCTACTCTTTTGTTTTGTCATATTTAGTTTGAAGGCTGTGTGCGACGCTCATCTTGTTTGACCTAGTTTTTTTTCAACACGTGTTGATACACTGTAATTATGATAGACACATATGATGTCACTCAACTGCACATTTAATTGTTTAATTTCTTGAGAAAATGTATATTTTGCATGCTAAAAAATCTTGTTAAGCCTTAGATTTTTATGTAAGTTGTTTTATACCGATGAACTATTGCGAGAATGGTTATGCTTAACCTCATGGTTTTGCATTACGGGGTAAACTCAATATGTATTAACCTTATGGCAATTATTTATAGGGTTTTATGTTTGACCCTTTAACACAATAATCTCTTAAATGCAGTTGTCTGTTCAACATATTGAAGAAAACTGTAACAGTCAAATATTTCAGAGTGATGCTTACAATTAATACCCGAATTTGCTTACAGAGAAAGCGTTTTTACTTGAATGCCTTGACCTTATTTTGTGGGTGCCATCTAAAACCTTCTCAGTATTTCGGCCCTCGTGATGAGTCCGTGATATTCTTTATAATAAATGCAATTATGCCATTAATATTTTGAATCAAGTAAGTAATTTATCATATGCAATTTTTTTCTGTAAACTATTGTGATATTGTCAAAGGAAAGTGTGTGTCAACGAGGCTTATGCAGTAATAGCATATTAGTGTAATGTGTTTTCATAAATAAGTTTAATAATGTTATTGTTAAAATATATCAAGATGTTTTGCATTTGTAAAAAATATATATTTTTTTAATATGATATCTTCGTGTAGTAATCTGGAAAAATAAGTATATAAACGAAAATATGAAAAGAGCTGAAAATAAAAGAAACTTATTTACTTAATGGTGATGATTGTTTAAAGAGCAAAGTATTAAATCGATGTGTCATTCACTTTATACTTTACTTTACAAGTTGTAAGCACTGAATACCACAGCTCCGTTAGTCCTTTGATAACTGTTGCTTTTTCTGCTTGTGCGGCATTCCTGATAATACAAATAATAAAAAATAACTATTAAAAATAACGGACCTTACACACTTGATTTTTAAGAAAATATACTTTATCGATTTTGTTTGATATAAAATTATCCGTACGTTTCACAATTAAGGTATGTTTCATGAAATATATTTTGAGCTATTGATTTAACTGATTTGGGCATACACGTTAATGAGTTATACGTATACTACGGCAGTTTTCACTTAATGAAAATTCATTAAATCACAGCTCTAGTATTTTAGTGATGAAGTTACGTGTCGCTATCAAGAATGCATTACTTTTTCATATTAAACTCGACGTTTTGGTGTTTTAAATGCATATCGTGTGGCAACAATCATAATGTTTGCAAACGAAGTGAAGTTCCTATTTACAAACTAAAAAGTACAAGAGCAACCATCAGCATAATTTAGCAATCTGCAAAAAGTGCACAAACCGCATACAAACATGAACAGGCTCAATGTCGCTGTAAAGTACTCCATGAAAGTTAATAACACATTTAAAATTGCCAATAAACAACATTTCTCAAGATCTTGTCAGGCAACCATAATTTATTTGTTTATTTGAGCTGCACAACCTTGGCCCATAACGTCGCATACCACCTTGAAGGTGACTTGCAAAATACAAAGATAAAGACGATAAAACGCAAAAAATATATTTGGTCTAGGTACGTGCTCACGCGAGATCGAATTGTCGCACAATTGCACACATACATTTTCCAATCTTCGGCTGAATTAAGATAAGGCATTACGGACAAATGTGGCACAACTTTTAAGATACTGACATGAATATAAAATAATGAAAATTTACATATTCAAATAGTGAACTTTATTTATGCACGTTGGCTTTAAGACAGATTTATAAGTGCCCTTTTATATATCAATGTTTTTATGAAGTATAAATTAAGAAAACCGGGATTTAAAAAGTATTAAAAGATAGATAGCCAACCATAAACATAACACATGTTCGAGTCATGCTCGGAGCGAGAGAATTAAATTGGGAAAATATTCAAGCTGACTTCAATGTGCCGGTTGTTCTACCCAGACATCTACCTAGTCATAGGGCTTCCTTCGCCAAAAGAGCTGGACGTTGCTACAATGCGATGTATTTCAAAACCAAACAAAATAACAACAACAAAAAAAATATATTCTAAGAAAATGCTAAACATTGTTGACATTCGGGATGCATCATTGATTTCAGGAAAGGACATACACTAAGGACATTACCGAGCAGTTTTCAGTTTCTTTAAATTTGCTAGTATTGGTGGTGTTAATAATTTGACCTCTTCAGTACTGCCCATATTTTTTCCGTATAGTTCGGAATATAGAAAAGGCCTTAATTTCCAAGAGTTGACATAAACACTAAACATAGCTTTATCATAAAACATTCGACAGGACAATGGCGGCCAAAATAAAAGTAAGGATTGCTGGGTTGCCGAAAAGGGCGACCCTTAAATTTATAATTGCTTTTGTTCTTACATTGTTATCGACAATTGGACAGTGTAATGGATTCTGTCTAGTGTTTGTACGTCGAAATCAGCTTCAGTGCAATAGAAATTTATTCAAAAAGACAAATAAATCGACAATGATATATCCTTCCCAAAATTTACCTGAACAACATGGTGCCTCAATGCCGAAGACTACCAAATTCCTATGTTATTATGTACAGGTCCGACGGAACGGCGTCATTATTTCCCATTTATCGGCTTTTCTCAAAATATCCTATTTCATTTAGAAATACAACAAACGATATAAAACAATTTTACAGAAAAGTCCAATGACCATGTTATATTAAAGGCTCCAATTAAAAAAATGTCTAAAAAGCCATTTTTGCGAGGATATCCATCTCAGAACCTCAGTCGCTTCAGCACGCGTTCAGTGAGAGAGGTGCGCTCGGGGCTTTTAGATTTAAATCACAAGGATGTTTAGTGGTAGTAGGTAATTTCAAACCAAGTTTATTTTGGTCGAATCCGGTATATATAAGAATTTATTTAAGACCTAACTTACGTTAAAATGCAAATGCATGTCGAATGTATTGAATGTTTACTAAAATATTTTTTATAATCGGATGTTAGGGACTCTGATGTTGTCCCAATGTTGTATATTTATTATAAAAGAGGATTTTTTTTACAGCTGAAGAAGTAGTCATCGGAGGTTATTCAGGATAAATGCACACGGCGACCCCTCTATATATTCAATACAAATCAGCCGTCTTGGTTGAGGTAGAAAATGAGTCGTTTTGGAGCCCATTTGTGGTGTAATGATATTATTATCACGCAGACGACAATAATCCGCCATTTTGTAACTTTGTATATATGGGCTCCGACAATTTTTATCATAGAGGACGCAGCTGGGGTGCAGGCTAAAGCAGTCAATTTTAAACATGTTTAACTATTTCCAATCGTAGGGCAATCAAGATCTAGTTAATCGTTTTCACCTCTCTCGCATCGGAGCAGTTTTACCTTATCGACTTATAAGCAGACTTATATGGAAGGGTATACCCGCCAATATTCTGATAACTATTTTTAACTTTCAATACACGGATACGTTACTTCAAATGTCAAGTTGTAAATTGCAACACAGCGTATGCTAAATACATCTATCTAATTACAGCTTAACTTTTATATATCACATGACATTCCCGCATATACAACAAGTTACAAGTCGGGGGCAAAAATCACAAATACATTTTACATTTCCAGCATCTAATTTACTAGTGGCGCAAATCTAATGTAAAATTTACACTGCCTAACACCAGCTTGACATTAGGACGCAAGGCAATGTCCATCTATAAATAGAATGTACCGCTTGAAGTGGTCCGCATTCGTGTGCACTTTCAAGTTGAGTTTCCTACCGACAGAATCAGACACATGTATTATTTATTTGTGTTATATACAATATCGGCGTGTATTCTGCACTTAAGTGATGATTATGATATGACTTCACACACACACACACACACACACACACACACACACACACACACACACACACACACACACACACACACACACACACAACACACACACAAACACACCACACACAAACACACACACACACACACACACTAATTCACTAATTCTAATACTGTTCATATATTTTAACTCTCATGTCTGACAGCGCCTTCCAACCCCCCCGCCCCCCCCACCCCCTTCAACCTATAAGGTCCCACCCTCATTATTTTAACTGCATACATTCTGATTTAACTCAAAGCAAAATTCCTTTGCCGTTACCCAGTATTGAGTTCAAACCCAGGACCAACTCAGTAATCAGGTGCTCTACCACTAATTTTGGTTGAGCAGACGACAACTGCCTCTAGAGGTTAAATGGTTTTGGCTATTGTTGGCTATTGTTGTCTCATATTAATTAACACTTGTTCTAAATTATCTGTATACTAGAGTTAAATGTTTATTGACTAGCTTACATGTATAAAAAATGCTTAAATAATGGCGCGAGTACTTGAAAAGATAACTTCATTCGCTTCATTTTATATACATTTAACATTATTGTGAATACAGTGTCAATTATTTACATACAGAAGTAAACAGTAAACAGTAAACTAGTTAGAACAGAAATCAATGTAGATCATTAGTGTTACTCCAGTTGTTAAACCTTTTAGGAAAATATTTTCACGGTACAAAACTTTGTTTATTACGTCCTTTGCCACGGCTTTTTAACATTAAATGCTTTTTCCACTTCCCATGTTTTGTATGGATTAATGTTTACTTTTTGTAGTTCACTTTGGTAAACTGTTTCCTTTATTTCGTAATTTTGTAAATCGCGGAGTCTATAGATCGGTAGCGCGTCTCTATGATGCGCTTATGCACTTGAAACACTTCGCCTGAGTATACACAGTTTTGATATTACTAATGCGCACATAGTCTCCTGCTTTAAATTTGAAGGGTTTGATGGTTAAAATAGCCCTCTCTGATATTGAATCTTTTGTTCCGTTTTGGGTGGGAAAGTAATGAATTTCCTCTTTATTAATGGGAGCTTGCACTTTCCTGGCATAAAATTCTTAACCTGCAAACATACACATGTGGCAGTTCTAATAATTATTGGTTACATGGCTATTATAACGTGACGTAAACTGTATTTTTATGTATAGGTCTTTGTCCTTTACTGACTTACTTATAATTTTATTTAGCTTTACTCACATATTTTAATGTCAATAAATTAAAGCAATCAATTTGATGGGCGATCGTTTTAAAGTATCAAGTATCTTTTGTTACGCTTCATCGTCGCTTCTTTTATACTTGAGTGGCTGTAACCAGACGAATTTGGAGAAAGTATCGATCACCAGTAGGATGTACTTGAACCCATCGTTCCAGCTGGCATATTTTACCAATTCGATTAAATCATACGTCGTCTTTTCTAGCGCTTACACCTTCTCACTGATTTATGTAGGACTGTATGATTCCTGATCTTGTAAAAATCTTCGTATTCTATGCATGCCAATCTTGAATTGGCCTTCGCTCTGCACCAATTTATACAGTTTCTGTGGTCCGGCAAACCGAGATGGGTGTCTAGGATGTTGGATCTGAAAACTATCAATGAAATTGTGCAAAAAGGCTTCATATAAAAGAAGATATTTTGGGGATTTACGGTACACCGACACTTAACAGGTCATACGGCGACGATATACAAGAAGGGCATCAGTGATATAGCGCTAAAGTGGCCAAATTGCAACTGAGAGCCTATCCTGTCATAGCGTGGGTTCAAGTCCATTTGAGAATGTTTTCCAGCTGATCTTTAGTGCATAAATGGTTCTACCCAGACATTAGTTTTAAGTAAGCTTTTAAGTTTTAGTAGCCTGGACATGTTATGTAGGTGTTGTTGTTTTGTTGTTGTTTTGATGTTGTTTTGTTTGTCTTCTTGTTGCCTTTTTCTTACATCTCACCGACACTGACACAAATGTTAATTGTCGAAAGCGCTAAGATGTTCAGTGCCGCATAGTAAACGGCCATTGTTCCTCCGCTCCACAACAAGCCTTTGTCTTAGACATCAATAAGTTAACATCCTCTTTTCATATATATTTTATGAAATCTATTTATCTTATTCGTCTTGTTTGTAGAATAACAACCCGTCTAAATTAAATTAATATAAGCGCCACAACTTGAGATCTATGTTTGAATATATACAACTTTATCGACAGAAGTTTGGAAACATGCACCTTGAAGTCCACATTCGTCACTGCTCAATAAAGCCACGTAGAGTCCGATTTGACGAAAGGTTTAAACGGAGTGTCCCGCTAGTAGAATATGTATATAAGAAAAGGTCCAATCAAAATTACCACGGATATTTAAATCGAAACTACCTCTAGACAAAGGCAAACAGGGTAAATGTAAACGTGACAAAAACACAGAGACGAGACCTTTGCCTTAAATGTTCGCAATATGCTGTTTAAAGTCTTCCCCATATGCTGTTAATTTATCTGCAACCTTATTTAGTCTTTCGTTATCTTCCTTTAATTTATCAGCCTCCGCAAAAATTTCCTTCCCAAATCATCTTCGGATTTAGTGTGACACTGGGTATTAATTATCCTGTATTTCTTGATACTTTCTTTGTTCACTTTTTCCAAAGTCTTACATCTATCTGCTGCCGTCTGACCGTCCAGAAAGTCTTTGGAAGATTCTACTTCAGTTGAGACTTCAGAATGGAAAGCAACATTTTTATAGGACCTTTGGCCTAACAAACACAACGTGCACCCAAAAGTGTCGTCATCAGCTCAGTAAACTTCAATCAGTCTATCGGAGTGCACGGCACATTCCTCAACATCAACTGACTTTTGCTCGGCATGTGTTCTAGAATTATGTGATCTCTCAAAAGCTCTTAGTACATTGTAGCGTTCACTGCAATTTGTACAGAGGTAATCAGTGCAGGTTTTGGCATTATTTGCGGTTCCGACAACGTTGTCCAATTCATCACACTGAGCACACTTGTTACAGGGTTTAGCACACGGATGATGCTACTAGTCCTGATAATATCATCCATAGTACCATATAGATAATTACACTTATTACATCTTTATACCACAACGTACTACTTACTACTTTCAGGACCAGATCTTTTAGACAAACAGTGAAATAGAAAAGCAATGAAATTTCATTTAGTAGTTTTATAAGGAAGTTTTTTTATCAAGGTAATTACAATAATACCACATATATTTGACAAATCTAATGGTGTTTTATTTTATTTTTAACACACAACACGGCACAACACGGCACATTTGTCAATATCAATTGGATTGCTTTGCATTGGTTCCGCTGCTTGTTTTTGTTCATTTATTTCACTTTGCATTAGTATTAAATATTAAATATCTTCTAAGAAAACATGTGTTCCGACAAGCGTCACAATTGACTAAACTCTTTTCAATGAGTTCTGAAAAATAATTACACACATGCAATGCGTTAGATAAAAGACAACACATGTCACTCAATTATCCAAACAAGAGTCACAACAGCCTAAATTTGTTTGTTTTTGAAATGGAGTAGGTTCATCTAATTTCGTAGATACTAGTCAATGTTCGACAAACTAAGTGAGTTATGTTTAACCCATCCGTCTATGACGACATACTCAATTTAGCCAAGTTCTTAATTACTCACGCATGCTTTAGAAACTCACACACGTCCTATAACAAAATTTATTTCAGTCATTTACGACTAAGTATTTAATGTCGAGTACCTCTTTCTCAAATTTCCATGTTGGCCATTATTTGGACATAATTTCGTGGGGTCCAGAGCAATCTGGACACTTCGGGTCAGCTTCACACTTAAAGTTTGGTGCGTAGGCGTGTTCATAGCATCGTCCGCAGATGATATTGTTTGTACAGCTAAATCTTTGACAGTCAGAGCTGTTCTTAATTACTCACGCATGCTTTATAAACTCACACACGTCCTATAACAAAATTTATTTCAGTCATAAATGTATAGCATACATCGAATCCAATTTATTAACTAGTTGATAAACATGCTGAACAGAAACTGTAATGCATTATCGATGTGATATTTGTCATTTGAATGAATATCTATATGTATCGTGTGCCTATGGCTTAGTGATTTACTTTTTGACAAATCGGTTTTATTCTCAACATCCTATATAAATGTGCCGTGCACTCCGATAGACCGTACAAGTGAAAATCGGAAGTATGTCAGTTGTAAATATGGGTGTTTCACTTTTCGTCAACGGTGTCTTACAATTAGACGTAACAATGTCTTACATTCAGAAGTAAAAAGGTCTTACATTCAGACGTGTAATATCTTATATTCAGACTTGGTATTGTCTTATATTCCGACGAGGCAATGTCTTGCATTCAGACGAGATAATGTCTTATGTTCAGACTTGACATTGTCTTTTATTCAGAGGAGACACTGTCTTACATTCTGATGAAACAATGTCTTACAGTCAGTCGTACAGTCGGCTTACTCTGTGGTGCATCTGTATCATATCCACTTAGTCATATTTAACGTTCGATTAAATCAGATTTTCCACTGGGTGAAGATGATTATGTTAAATGGAGTAAATACACACTTGTCTGATATTCAGTTTCCTTCTGTTAAATAACTACTGGACATCATCATCTTGACAATGCAATAAGAGGTAAGACGTGAGGAAATAAACAAGGTGCACATACATATGTTCAGTAAATGCTAGGTCATACCTTAATACTAAAGTGAACGTACATAATTCCCTGTGGGGGTAAACCATAAGGGAGATAAATATGTCTTGCTTATTTGCAATGTTTATGGCTGTTTCCCTAGTTTGCAATTTTCTAATTTCAATATTCCGTACAGGTCAGTTGCATCCATACAGATTTTGTCATCGCTACGGGGGTTATAATTTTTGAAACTTAACAACTCGGACAATTGCTGCGAAGGTGTATTTTCGTCTGTTTTAATTTCCTAACTTGCCTGTAACGTATGACATAATAATAATGGTTGGTTCCTGTATTGCCTTTTTGTAATATCAACACAAGTAGAACAAGATGGAAAATAAAATAATGACACTTAAAGATAAAAGGCTATATTTATATACAGCATTTAGACAAAGATTACATATTATCGACATACAATACTAATAAATACCTTCTCGGAATGTTTAAATATAATTATGACACATGCTTCCCATTTTCGGAAAATTGCATGACCCACTTTGTTTATAGCTGAGGCTATATTTACGGTACCGTAAATCATTTCACACAGATAATTGTTAAGGAATTTAATAAATAACTACAACTCATTCGTACTAATAATATAAATGCTAGCGAGTTGTTTCTGTTGTTAAAGAATAAGATTCGCTTGACGTTTATGTTTAGTGAATAAGTGCACTTTCCGTGTATTACTTGTATGTACGAACAAATATCAGATATTATTTCTTTCAATTCGTAAATATGTAAATGCGAACACTTGAGTTCCGCGCTTTTTAAGCAGTTAATATCTGAATATGAACATAAGGTTATAATAAATCAAGATATAGTACTTCATCCGTATACTAACACGTAACAGTCTATCAAGGTAAGATCGCGGTCACAGCCTCGTCACCGTCTATTACTTACTTGCATTTATGCCATCTATCACACTTTAAGTAAGTTATATAAATATTAATATTTTATGACACAAACATTCACATATGAAATGCGCTAGATAAAAGGTAAACACCTTATTTATTTAAACAACCTTCACAACAGGCGCAATTTCTTTTCATGGAATTGGTTCGTCTCATTTGTAAGGTATTCGTTTATGTTCGGCCAATCGGCGATATATATTTTAACCGATCTGGTTAATCAGAATTTACACTGGTTTTACAAGTAATAGTTCGACTCATAGAGATAAATAAGTCAGCTGGTTGACCGCTGTGTTGTGTTCTATTGTGTAGCTTTTATAGATAACCGTGTTAGGAATAAGGAAGTTTAAATGTGTAAGCTGAACAGAGCACTTAATTGAACTGTACAATGTTATTGGATTTCTTTCAGGAATATGAGCGATGTGTTTTAGCATAGGCAAACACAATATTCACCAAATACCATCTTTATTTAATTAATTGCTCTCCGAGAACATTCATGAATCAGAAGGCCGAACACAAAAAGAACCTTTTAAGTTTGTCCCTCATTTTTTCTAACTATTATTCTAAACATAAACTTATGTAAAATATATACTATAAAATAAATATGTATTGAGGAAAACAGTGTTAAGACCCAATGAATAAATAATTGAGAAACAAGTCTTTAATCACAAAACTTTATGTAAACATGCTTTTTTTAAACTTTTATGTTGGCCTACCTAACGAGGGTTCAAACCCGTTGCAGCGGTTTTGAGTAATATTAGAAGCTTAGCAATATTAACCATGCCCAACTAGACATGGATGAATATACGTCATGTGTTTACTTTAGCCCTAAACAGTACAAAGATCAGCTTGATAGTTATACAAGATGTTGTAATCGTCAGGTGCATGCTCCAATAAGAGCATCCCTTAGGAAGGTCAAGAAAAGACATGGTTGAAAAAAACATATAACGGGGACATATGTATATTGACATTATTTATTTTGTCATGATTGTGATGTTCTAGGCTTCATGTAAACGTTTATCAGTTTATTTCTAAGGAAGACACAGAAATAAAACAAGTCCAAGCCATAATTTTGCATTGTTGATATGTTGACGGAGAAGAAAATACAAACTGACACATCAGAAGTATTACCTTGCTGACATACCTGATGATTCAAACATACTTACTGGTTATATTGTGTATGCATTTATAGTGCACCGGATATGTGTAAAGGTCAAGAAAAAAAAGCCGCTGTTGTTACGCCAAACAATCTCAATCAAGAATGCTGAAGCCTTAGATACCTTGACGTCTTATATTCAAACTATTAAATGTGAATGGCTGAACCTGTCCCTGATTATGAAGTTGATAACCTTCAGGTGAGACAGCTTTTAACAATAACGAACGACAAGACTTAATTTAGACAATGTGAAAAGTTTGATTTTAAAGAATGTCTCAAGCTTAATACAGTTGGTGCATACGGTCTACGTGTCTACGTGTCTACCATTGCTACGTGTAAACAACCCAAAGAAACAAACATATTTCTTGACAGAATCAATCCGTGATGGAGGCAAAACAAATATAAGTACACTACCAATACAAATAATTACCCGTATTCTATAGAGTGGACACATGAGACAAAACTACTTGCATGTAGCCAGATATATCGAAGTAGTTTTACTATTAACCAAAATTGCTTCATAAAGACTCACCTATCAACAATTCAGTTTTAGTTTGTAACCTAATTGAAATTATTAAAATATGTATGTTAAATATAAAATAATATGATATCACTGCACGATACGCTTAGACTGCAGGGAGACACAAACAAACATAATAATTTTGTTATAAATGTAGTCTACTTTCGTTTATATCAGGAACTTCAAAAGCGTCGTTTAAACTAGACAGAATTAGCTGGCACATGCTAATTTGTGTTGAAACATGTTTTCAAATTAAATTTGGCTAACCCATGTACTTGAATCTGTAATCGATCCGCAACGAGACCTTGAAAAGAACCCGACAACTGCCATGCTATTGTATCGCATTGTTAATGAGCGATTCTTTTGTTTTGTGTTGATTTAGATAAGCTACAACTGCACAATCACGGTAAAGTATAACTATTATTTACGGAGTAAGACCCCACGACAAATGACTGGCTAGAACCACTGTTACTCCGCAGTGCTTTAAGACACCCCCACACATAATAAAGTTCTTAATTCGACTGGGTTGAAGTCAATTGAACAGGTTAAAGAATAGACGGTTGAAATGAGGTTGAAATGAAATGTACGTAAACTGCAGCATCTTACATGAAATAAGAGTAGGGATTTCAACCGTTGTAAGGGTTTGAACTGTAACTTTAACTTTAATCAGTTTAAATTGCTGGTTGTTCTGTGTGTAACATCTCTCTTTCTATCTCTCTCTCCCTTCCTTTCTTTCTCTTCTTTTCTCCCTCTCTCCCTCCCTCCCTCCCTCCCTCCCTCTCTCTCTCAGTGCTGTTGTCACTTTTACATTAAAGCTGCTATCCAACAGTTGTGATCAGAAAAGGATTATCTCAAATAACCAAAACAGTCATTGTTTCCTGGAAAGGTACTTCTGATGCCTGTTGTAAGTTAAACTACTCTTCTTTTATGAAACAACAATAAGTGACGTCATTGATATTTTATGACGTCATGAGATTTCTTAACATCGTCATAGTGGTTTTTGGTGAAGTACAATATGGCGAACCATGAATAATACTTGCAAATAAAATGTCAAAAGTGCACGTTTATGTAACCCCTGAATGTATAGAATATACAATACTGTCAATTACGACTCTGTATTAGAAACAAATGCAATGCCCTAAATGCATTTATTTTTTACTATGTGTGTACTTGTAAATAATTTAAAAAAATATTGACACATTTATTGTTGTATTTGGCTCTATCGTCACAATATTTCAAACAAAAATAAACAAGTTTAAATTAATATCTGTAAATTTATGAAGGATGACAATATTTCTATTTCTGTAAACGATATATACCTGTATTATTAAGGTAAATTAACAAGAACATATTGAAGAGATAGGTTCAAGAGTCCCAACTGGTAAACAGAGAACATTGTTAATTGGATTCTAAATTTAAAGTGGGTTTTTAAGCGATGTTAAAATATACTTTAGCAAAAGGAACAACTGAACAAAAATGTCAGCTAAACCAGGAAATAAGTAGCATAACAGGTAAGGTAAGGCTAACATTGGTGTTCTGTTGTTTCTTTTGTAAACATGCATTGTTTTAAAAAACACAATTGATAGACTCATAGTTGCTGGCGAAGTTGCATAGCTCTACAATCAAATCAATATCGACCTTCATTTAAT
Organism: Sinonovacula constricta; assembly: GCA_007844125.1. Taxonomy (NCBI): domain Eukaryota; kingdom Metazoa; phylum Mollusca; class Bivalvia; order Cardiida; family Solecurtidae; genus Sinonovacula; species Sinonovacula constricta. The sequence continues at coordinate 2,239,864 of CM017564.1, forward strand.
CTAATGTATATATTGCAAAACACATTTACACAGGCAGGGATATTTTTAATGTTAAATGCAATTCCTCTCCGTTTGTGGTATTTGGAGATATTACTGGCAGTTTTGCAAAAAAATCATGTTACATGTTCTAAATATGCCATTGATGAAGTCTCTAAAATCATCATTAGGATGTTACCCATTTAGCATTTTCTTTCCATCTAAACACAGCAGGACATCTACTTTTCATACACTGCATAAATTCCGTCTGAAAATCTTATTTGTGTTGACTAATTGACACACTCCCGAAGTAATGCATTTAATTACATCTCTCAGCATTTAGACATATTCCGGTACATGCCTCTACACAAGGGCATAAGCATTTATACCTGTTTAATGCAAGTGTTTAGTTAGGAAAAGTCTGCTTGAAACTGAAAAACATTCTCATGCCGGTTGAAGTTTTTAAACTATTTAAACAAATGGCGACGGTCAGAGTGATGCTAACATATCGGATAACACACCTGCAAGCAATATATATCATATATGTATGATTTACATAACGAAACACCTTATATGTGTCGCTGAGGCCGTTGTTTAGAATAAACCAGATAGTGCTTTATTATGCGTCTTATCTAGTGTATATTTTTCACATACAATACTTTGTCGGAACCTCCTAAGGTAGCACACAGCTTAGCGACTTGGTAATACACACGTATCGTATTCGTCTGGGTGAAGCCAGTATATTGAAACATTGATTTGCATTTGGATTCCTAGTTTCTGATTCATCGCATTACACATTGTAGTTAATCCACAAATGTTACCAAGGCTGGGAATTTTATACTGAAGTTATTAGAGACACCGCCTTACAATAGCTAACGTTAAAACTGGCCACTGAGGTTTATTAGTTAGTTTCAGTATCTTCAAACACATGTCGAAAGGATAAACTACTTATACTTAATTTTAAAACTGGCCACTCATTGTTATCAGTTAGTTTCAGTATTTTCAAACGCGTGTCGAAAGGAGAGACCATTTATACTTAATGTTAAAACTGGCCACTCATTGTTATCAGTCAGTTTCAGTATTTTCAAACGCGTGTCGAAAGGAGAGACCACTTATACTTAATGTTAAAACTGGCCACTCATTGTTATCAGTTAGTTTCAGTATTTTCAAACGCGTGTCGAAAGGAGAGACCATTTATACTTAATGTTAAAACTGGCCACTCATTGTTATCAGTTATTTTCAGTATTTTCAAACGCGTGTCGAAAGGAGAGACCATTTATACTTAATGTTAAAACTGGCCACTCATTGTTATCAGTTTGTTTCGGACTCTTCAAAAGCGTGTCAAAAGGATGGACCACTTACACTTAACATTAAAACTGGCCACTCATTTTTATTGATTAGTTTCAGTCTCTTCAAACGCGTGTCAAAGATAGATAGATAGATAGATAGATAGATAGAGAGATGAAAAGAGAGAGAGAGAGAGAGAGAGAGAGAGAGAGAGAGCGAGATAGAGAACATTTATTTACACTTAACGTCATAACTGGCCACTCATTTTTATCGGTTCGTTTCAGTATCTTCAAATTCATGTCATAAAGAAAGAACACTAACTTACACTTAACGTTAAAACTGACCACTAATTTTTATCAGTTAGTTTTATTATCTTCAAACATATGTCGAAAGGAAAGACCACTTATACTTAAAGTTAAAACTGGCCACTCATTTTATTGGTTTGTTTCAGGATACTCAAACACCTGTACAAACGAGAGCGCATTTACTTGCACTTTACGTAATAACTGGCCACTCATTTTATCATTTTTATCGTTTAGTTCAGTATCTTTAAAAACATGTCATAAAAAGAGAACACTTACTTACACTTAACGTTAAAAGTGGCCACTCAGTTGCATCGGTTAGCTCAATATTTTCAAACCCTTATCTCAAAGATAACTTAGATTTAACATGAAAACTGACCATTTATTTTTATTGGTTTCAGTATATACAAAGGCGTGTCAAGAAGAGATAACACTTACTTACCCTTAACGTTAATGAAAACTGGCCACTCATTTTTATCGGTTAGTTTCAGTATCTTTAAACGCCTGTTAAAACGAGAGGGCATTTACTTTCGCTTAGTTAAAACTAGCCACTTTTTCTTATTTTTTTTATCGGCTAGTTTTAATATCTTCAAACGCGGGTCAATATGAGAGACAGCTTACACTTAACGTTATAACTGAGCACTCATTTTTATCGGCTAGTTCAGTATTATTTTTTTTACGTTTTGGCTGTCAATTTGTTTTAGAGTTACTTCATTTGCATTTTCTATATAATGTAAAATTAGTTGCCGTAACGTTAAATTAGTATGCATTCTGTGAATCTCATTGGTATAACATTAAGAAATATACTGTGTTGCTCTTATTGTTGTAGCTTGTAAGAATTATATCAAAAACAAACACAAGTTTAAACAATCTTTTGCACGTCGACGACTGTTTAATTTATATTGTTATTGCAGACAGATACAGCCTTCCCTGTTAATTTCTTTGAAAAGGTTAGGTACGTTGATGGCTGCGATCCTGTTCCCGTCAGAAGACACCACGTGAATGATGTGACTGTTAAAGGAACATATGTAGAGACAGCTCGCTATCACCGTTTGTCACGCTCAGTGGATAGATTAAGTCCTGGTCCTGGTACATCCAATGGACAACATGTTTCAAACATGTTTCAATTAATCACCAATATAGCTTATTGTCATGACTTAGGGGTTAGATAATATGGACTCTGAAACAGCGGTTCCTCTGATTGATCATGTTGAATTTTCTAGAGACCCTTACCGTCCATGTCGAGTATCTGCAAATTTGCTGGATTAAATAACGATATAACCAATTGTCACCAGTACCGTGTACGCCGTATATTTGCCCAGATACACTAACACTTCCGCAGGGTTCCAGGGTCCGGTCTGCTGTATAGATTTCAAGTTTCTTTAAAGATGGTAATGTCACTGAGAGACGAGACTCCGTTATCCTAGTGATATCACAAGGCTGTGCTGTTAGAGCGCGCCCTTGATGATGGTGTTACTCGTCATGTCATTCAAATCGAAACAAAATTTATTCTGATCGGTGAATATTAGTCTCTGAAAGTTCCATCACAGCCCTGGCCCATTAGTCCTTTGTGTCTTTCTGAGATTAGATGTTCGTTGTACATACTGCTGTGCATGCAATGGCTGGAGAGAGAGAGACAGGTGTTACGAGCCTGTCGTTACTTTTGGTCTTCACATTGAGAATGGTATTCTTAATAACATTTTTATGGTAGGGTCGGAATGAAAACCAAATGTCTTAATTACTTATGTCCTAGTGAAGTGCCTCCATGCACTGAACAGACTCAAATACCTGCCATTATTCTTCAAACATTTACACATCTGTTCTCGCTCATTTATATTCTTTTGTCGTTAATGTTCGCAACAATCTAATTTAATATTGCTGTATATTCTGTTATTTTATCTGCAATCTTTGGTTGTCTTTTGTTATTCTCCTTTAATTTATCGGCCTTGAGATAGGTGTGCTTTTACGGATTATTTCCGTTTTGGTTAAAAAGCAGTGAGTTCTTACACGTTAAATCTTCGCTGATAACTATACAATCAATGCACTTACCAATGTATATTAAAAATATCAACAGGTTTCAGTCTATCCAGACAACATCTTAACCACAATCTTGTGCTCAATTAATCATCAGTGTTTTTTTATTAATAAAACTCAGTCTGAGGCACCCGTGGCAGAGCGGTTAACGTCAAAAAAATATGTACCTCATAGAAAAATAATTAATTCACTAAACAAATCAATTTTAAGCCTTTAACCGTATTTCATTTCAATAAATACTTCTACTTAGTTCATAAGGATATGACTGTGTAGCACGCAATCATCAGTTGAATAATTACTAGAAACATTCATCTACAAACAAAAATGTTTTAATGCCTGAGATCCTATGCAAGGTATGAAAAGAGAAGGGTTTTTTTTAATTCACAAAAATTAATAAGGATCGAAAATCTATGGAGTATACCTGCTTTAATGTTAAAGTGCACCGTGTAAGCTCGCAATTAAGAGTTTTGAATATTCATGAGCACTAATTTGCATGATAAGTAAGTTCAGATCGTATCTTAAGGATAACCGTCACCAAAGGAACAGTCGAAACCCGTTTTTCCATTTTCTAAATAGCAAAACTCGGACGTAAATTATAAAAACACCATAAAATTGGAGCAAATGAAACGTAGGACAACATGTGTTAAACAAGTAGGAGTATATACATATACCCCCCCCCCCCCCCCCCAAAAAGTTTATTTTAGTACATTGGAGATTCTGTTTCTAGACAGCCTTACGTTTTGGTACCCATAAGAAAGTCTAGGTGAGGGTGCGCGCGGTAACCATAACTTTCTGCCGGAATACTTCGTCTGCAATGCTGTCACAATAAAAAATCAACTTGAGAAGCTTTACAACAACAATAAACTTATCAAATTCGACGACTGAAACATGCAGGATAGTAAGCACAAATATGAATAAAAATAAAATGGACATACGTTGAGAATATGTGGAAGTGAGTGCTAATAAAAGAAAGAAAAAGGCTATCATACTTCGGACAAGTCATTTGTTTGTTTGGACATATGAATTTTAAAATCATTTCCCCCAAATATCCAGTGCTAAACATATAAATTGCTAAAAACTGTATTTGGGGTTATCAGTGCGTAGTCTGAATAATCTACACATACATTCTAATGTTTAACACACTCCTATATACAAAATTTATTAGTCTAGCATGGGGGCCCATATATCTCTTAGCTATAAATTCGATCCTAGAGATGACCAATTCAGAGTTGTCTTCCTTAGGTCGTATCAACATACCATGAAAAGCATGAAAGTTGAGCAATGTCTATTTTTAAAGGAAATGAATAATAATAATAATAATAATAATAATAATAATAATAATAATAATAATAATAATAATAATAATAATAATAATAATAATAATCATATGTAAAAGTGACAAAAAAGAGACGAGATATTACACACAAATAGAAAGAGTAGTTGGCGCCAAAAGACCGACTGAGGTGCTTAAAACTGTTTTGTGGAGCGCTCTAACCTCGTATTTGCCCCGTGTCCTAGTGACCAAAGAGAGTTCAATCATATATTAAATAAAAAAACACTTAAGAAAGCTACAATTATGTAAATTAAATGTAACCGTGTCAAAAGCACTGACACAACACATATTTTCTATATATAGTACCATTTTCCACCTTGATTGATCTGTTTGAATCGGTTTACGGAGATCTATTCTCGAACTTCCTCCAGTTGTTTTCGCATTTAAACTTTGCAAAATGTCACTTCAAATGGAAACAACTATAAATCGTAATCGCGCTTCCATATGCCTGACTATATGCCTATCCAAACTACTAACGTGTGGAGACCGAAAAAGTACATTTTGACATTCTGTACCTTGAAAAAAACTCCAAATATCGGCTTTATAAAACGTTTTATGGAATAAAATATTTTATGTACTTAATTACAATTCGTGCCAAATCATCTATGTATTAAATGACACCTCGTTTCATAATCTCTATGTATTAAATGACAATTCGTGTCAAATCATCTATGTATTAAATGACACCTCGTTTCAGATTCTCCATGTATTAAGTGACAACTCGTGTCAAATCATCTATGTATTAAATGACACCTCGTTTCAGATTATCTATGTATTAAATGACAACACGTGTCAGATCCTGTATGTATTAAATGACAATTCGTGTTAAATCATCTATGTATTAAATGACACCTCGTTTCAGATTCTCTATGTATTAAATCGCCACACGTGTTAGATCCTGTATGTATTTAATGACAATTTGTGTCAAAACATCTATGTATTGAATGGCACCTCGTTTCAGATTTTCTATGTATTAAATGGCAACACGTGTCAGATCCTGTATATATTAACAACATCGCCGGGAATGACGCTCACTAACACTATGTTTTTATAGGACAGCTTGTACAAATATGTTTTGAATGTTTTCTAAAATAGAAATGTTTTATACCTACTTACCTATGTATGCTATGCTGTACTATCTTTATCATTTAATGTCTTTTAATAAAGACTCTATGAGAACTGATTTGCACAAGCCCAAATGTGCGATTATCTTAGCTGTCAATTTAAATCATGTAAACAATTTATTGAATTATATTCCGTCGAACGGCAAGTTTGAATGGAAAAACGTGGATAAAGTCTTAAAAAGTACTTCATAACGTTCTGGGAATTTAGAAAATATAATTTTAAACTTCACGTAATATTTCTTTACGTTTATTGCAGATATTACAGAATAATTGGTTAATTAAATGTTGAAGTCATTGTTGGATTGTTTCCTTTAAAACGGGTTGAATAATTTCGCTTTACAAAAGTTTAACGAACCATAGTTTCGAGCAGAAGAATGGCTCACAGTGTACATTGTATCCTTGTGCTAAACAACAGTGCTTTATTTTAAACTGTTTATATTTTTAGTTTTGTGGATAAAATAACAAAAAATAAGTTCATTATATTTGATATATTTTACTTCTATTAATATTGTCAATGTATCAATATTGAGAACATAGAAATAAAGGTAGTATACCAAACAAGTAAGACAGAGTGTAAATCAGTCTAAAGTTCATGTTTCTTTCAATAAAATAGAAGTCAAGGGAAGCGACTCGTGATGACAGCATATCAATGTACAGTAGTTAATTTACATGTTTGTTGAAATGGTAGATACAAGAGATATTATCAGGATCTTATCGTCTGGCCCTATATTTGATCTATGCTTAGGAATGGGACAACCTTATCACTGAAAACAATCGATCATAATTCGTCAATTTGATATGCAAGAAGATCTCTTCCACGTGCTAATCACTACTTAAACAACGTTATTGCAAAACCATTTAAATTTGATATGCTATAATACCGAGTATCAGTGTAAATAAGATTGATAACAGACCTTCGATATACTTACTTGGTTGTACAGTACCCCTCCCACAAATGTTAATATGATTTCTAGTATGCTATTACCAGTGCAGAGCCATTTAAATTGAAAGTGTTTAATAACGAATTTTTTCTTGCATGAGACGGATAATTGACCGTTGACATTCTTACTGCTTTGTGCATTACACATCGCACAATTATCAGTATGAATTTCATCATCGTAATCAAGGGGCTTAAAAGCATCACCACAAACATTATTATTACGCCTCGCCTCCTACAATTGCCAATATGAATTATTTTATGTTAAGCAATAGGTCAAGCGTTCAGCAAGTGCTTTACAGTTAGTCTGATCGGGCAATACGTTCCTGTTTAGGAACCCTGCATATCTTATTTATGTCCTATTTTTGATAGTCAATCTTTAAAGTTACAAAGTTATTTTTATAAAACTCTAACACGTCAAAGATTATATCTATATTTAGTATCAATACTTGACAATAAATAAGTGTACGAACATGAAGATATATATACACCAATATGGTAAGGTTTACTTCGCTTCCAAAATTTCAAACATATGTCATGCAATTAACATGAATATATATATTAACCACTATGGAAACGTGTACTTCGCTTCCAAAATTTCAAATATATGTCATGCAATTAACATGAAGATATATATTAACCGCTATGGGAACGTTTACTTCGCTTCCAAAATGTCAAACATATGTCATGCAATTAACACGAAGATATAAAACCAATATCTTTAGCAGATTACCAAGAATTTCCACAGTTTCAAACATATGTCATGCAGCTTGCATAAAGATATACAAACCTCTATCGTAATTATGTTTACATAAATTTCTAACATATGTCATGCAGCTTGCATAAAGATATATAAAACTCTATCGTAAACATGTTTACATAAATTTCTAACACATGTCATGCAATTTGCATAAAGATATATAAACTTTATCGTTAACATGTTTACATAAATTTCCAACATTTCAAACATATGTCATGCAATTAACCAAGATATAAAACCAATATCTTGAGCAGATTACCAAGAATTCTACAGTTTCAAACATATGTCATGCAACTTGCATAAAGATATACAAACCTCTATCGTAAACATGTTTACATAAATTTTAAACATATGTAATGCAATATGCATAAAGATATATAAACCTCTATCGTAAAAAATGTTTACATAAATTTCTAACATTTTAAACATATGTCATGCAACTTGAATAAAGATATATAAACCTCTATCTTTAACATGTTTACATAAATTTCCAACATTTCAAACATATGTAATGCAACTTGCATAAAGATATACAAACCTCTACCGTAAACATGTTTACATAAAGTTTAGACATATGTCATGCAACTTGCATAAAGATATACAAACCTCTATCGTAAACATGTTTACATAAATTTTAAACATATGTCATGCAATATGCATAAAGATATATAAACCTCTATCGTAAACATGTTTACATAAATTTTAAACATATGTAATGCAATATGCATAAAGATATATAAACCTCTATCGTAAACATGTTTACATAAATTTCTAACATTTTAAACATATGTCATGCAACTTGAATAAAGATATATAAACCTCTATCTTTAACATGTTTACATAAATTTCCAACATTTCAAACATATGTCATGCAACTTGCATAAAGATATACAAACCTCTACCGTAAACATGTTTACATAAAGTTTAGACATATGTCATGCAACTTGCATAAAGATATACAAACCTCTATCGTAAACATGTTTACATAAATTTTAAACATATGTCATGCAACTTGCATAAAGATATACAAACCTCTATCGTAAACATGTTTACATAAATTTTAAACATATGTCATGCAATTTGCATAAAGATATATAAACCACTATCTTAAACATGTTTACATAAATTTCTAACATATGTCATGCAACTTGCATAAAGATATATAAACCTCTATCGTAAACATGTTTACATAAATTTCTAACATTATAAACATATGTCATGCAACTTGCATAAAGATATACAAACCTCTATCGTCAACACGTTTACATAAATTTCTAACATTTTTCTTGCAACTTGCATAAAGATATATAAACCTCTATCGTAAACATGTTTAAATAAATTTCTAACATTATAAACATATGTCATGCAACTTGCATAAAGATATACAAACCTCTATCGTAAACATGGTTACATAAATTTCAAACATATGTCATGCAACATGCATAAAGATATACAAACATCTATCGTAAACATGTTTACACAAATTTTAAATATATGTCATGCGACTTGCATAAAGATATTCAAACCTCTATCGTAAACATGTTTACATAAATTTCAAACATATGTCATGCAACTTGCATAAAGATATATAAACCTCTATCGTAAACGTGTTTACATAAATTTCTAAATTTCAAACATATGTCATGCAACTTGCGTAAAGATATATAAACCTCTATCGTAAACATGGTTACATAAATTTCAAACATATGTCATGCAACATGCATAAAGATATACAAACATCTATCGTAAACATGTTTACATAAATTTTAAATATATGTCATGCGACTTGCATAAAGATATTCAAACCTCTATCGTAAACATGTTTACATAAATTTCAAACATATGTCATGCAACTTGCATAAAGATATATAACCTCTATCGTAAACGTGTTTACATAAATTTCTAAATTTCAAACATATGTCATGCAACTTGCGTAAAGATATATAAACCTCTATCGTAAACATGTTTACATAAATTTCAAACATATGTCATCCAACTTGCATAAAGATATATAAATCTCTATCGTAAACATGTTTACAAAAATTTAAAACTTTTCTAACATATGTCATGCAATTTACACGAAGATATATAAACCACTATCGTAAATAGGTTTTCTTCACTTCCAAAATTGCCAACTTATGTCATGTAATTATCATAAGGATACCTTTATAAATAAACCAATATTTTAACAGATTAACATACACTTCTACAATTTCAAACATATGTCAAGCAACTAGCATAAAGATATACAAACCTCTATCGTAAACATGTTTACATAAATTTCAAACATTCAAACTTATGTCATACAATTAACACGAAGATATAAAACCAATATCTTTAGCAGATTACCAAGAATTTCCACAGTTTCAAACATATGTCATGCAACTTGAATATTTTACACGATTAATAAAACAAAATTGTATACGTGTTAAAAATTACTAAATATTCACAGAACATTTTGTCTTACTTTTTATATTTCGACTGTTTCACACAATCTTCATCAGCTTGTTGAAGACTGCGGGAAACAGACGATATATACAGAGTAAGAATTATGTTCTGTGTTAAATGATATTACGTAACAAAATATACATTCCAAAACTAAACATAAGCCTGCACCTTTGTATGTTAAAGCCAGTTTCTACTTCTCTAACATATTTTGTGCAATTTACGAGAAACTGTTTACATATTAAAAATGTCATACGATTCAATCACAGGTCAAGCAGATACCATGAAGATATGCAAACACAAGTTTAGGGATTTTGACAGTGCTTTCCAAAACTAAAATCGAATGTAATGTCGAGACATAGAACATTATTTTACACACACTTTTATAACTTTCTTAAACTATAAACACATATCTTATAGATTTGATAAGACAATAAATTATGTATCCTGATTTAAATAACTGAAACTAGACCTAAATAATTAAATTGAAAAACTCTTATATATAATTGAATTCTTTCACATATCTTCATTGAACTCGAATTAATGATATAGGTACATGAACAAATATTTATATAACATAACATATAAACAAAAACATTTTAATTAATTAATAACCATGCGTAAATATGCAAGAAACTGTCAAAATGCAACATTATTAATGACATATTTGTACATGTTGATCACACGTGATCTAATGGAATGGCAGAAAGACAGAAAATGGTAGGGATACATATTAAAATGAACCAAACAACAACTGAATACACAAAATAAAAATTAAAAAAATACAAAGAACAACACATTTATGAGATAAAATAAGTCGAAACTGATAGTTATGTGGCTGATTATGATAAGAATGATAAGGACATTTATCGCTCTGTCGATGTTGAAAATGACGATACAGAGATTTATGGCTATGTCGATGTTGAAAATGACGATACGGAGATTTATGGCTATGTCGATGGTGAAAACGACTATACGGAGATTTATGGCTATGTCGATGGTGAAAACGACGACAACAATGATTATGTGATAATGTATTGTTTATGATGGTGAACATAAAGATGATAATTATGATGATGATGATATTTCATATCTTTCTCTCTATATCTCTATCTTGGTATATACATATTCAACATAACAGACACAATAAAAATGAACATGACGATGTCTATTTGATTTTAATCCAAGAATATGCTGCCTGATATGAAGCAATACATGTAGTTATAAAAGTCACTTGACATTGGATGTACCTACAAACAAATTTAAACACTATAAATGACATTGCAGGCAGCATATTTACAAACATGAAAGGAAACAAAACATATTTACAACATTGTTAACACAATATGTGAAATCATATATTTATTCTATTTGATTGAACTGAACACACACGAAAGCACAAAAGTAAGCGACTCAAACAAAGTGATATAATTTTAACAAAATATCCGACCATAAAGAAAACTTACTGAAAATTGCCTTTTCAAAACAAAAACTGATCATACGCAGTAAAAGCTAAGCCATAAAAAGTAAAACAAAAAGCACGAGTGCGAATTGACATCCGAATCATAATCATTTCACTGTATATATGTAATCTAATTTAAAAAAAGAACACGCATATATTTAAATGTCTAAACAACTTACATTAAAAACAACAAATAAAAATACTTAGATTTGTTTACAACAAAATATACACACAACATGCATATTTACATAACAAATTTTAAAATGAAATTCATATTTTACAAGACAAAAAACGGAAGAATATATCACAATATTTTTCAATTCTTTTACAACATAAACAATTAAAACTCAATGTATGTGTTGACAACATATTTCTAAAATAAACTTTATATTAACGGTAACAAAAAGCATAATATCTGTGGGTATACACAATATATAACACTCAAGTTGTGTTCATTTTATTTTTTACATTCTCCATAGATACAGCTCTCTCTTGTTACTGAAAGATCCATATTGCTTTAAGATTAGAAAACAAAATTACAGGACCAACTTAGGGAGGAAAAGTATGAATCTAAGTTTTATATCACATGATAATAACATAAACTTGTGAAAACATGAAAATTTGTTGTGAGCGAAGACGTTGCCCGCCCAACAGCAGTCAAATCAATCGGAAACAGCAATTACTAAAAGTAATCTAGAAAAAAAAAAAAACATTACAAACACATTTATGTAAAAAAAAACTATCTAACACGCAAGAGATAACAATTACTTGCAAAAACAACTTTCTAAAAACATACATATAGCCAGCATCTTTCTACAAAACTCGCTAAGATACACGAGAAAAAATAACTATATAAAATGCTAAATTCACGTAAATAATACCTTTATACAAATTTGCAATAAAAAAAACACGAAAACCAGAAAAATTTACAAAAATGTATTTACAAATACACGGAAACAACAACGTTCTAGCAAATTTGCTGAAAAATAGACGTAAAATAACGTTAGCCGACTGACCGTTCCAAGGCGGCAACACTTGGGAATGCTCTTTTTGTTAAATGACTAATCACAGATTTGTTTTTACTTTTATATTAGGTTTGCACGTGAACCTTTGTCCTGTGCCTTTTCGAATTTCAAATTTTGGCAACATTTATTTATATTTTTAATGGTCTTATAAAGACGTCAAATTGCTAGATGTTTATCAACTCTTTTCACAAGACAAGCCTATTTTAATTAGTTAAGAATTAAACTTGCAATCAAGATATGCTTCATAATGGTCATTGATTTCATGTCAATCAGATAAAAAACATATAATTTAAAACAGTGTTTGCGAATATACTATTTCAACCGCCGCATTAATAGGAATGTCACTGCAACATAATCATTGTAACAAATCAAGAATAAAATCATCTGAAGACTGGTATACTTCTCAGCCATGTTTTTATATTTTCTACGTTGTGCACGTATTAAAAACAGACTTAACAACAAAATAGCTGTTTGATATATGTTAATAAAGTAAGAAAGAAGTATGCACCACGTGGAAATACATTATGCTGAAGTATATACACATACACATAAATATTTGCATTTTATACTAAATAATTGCATGCATTAATTTGTCTCAAACAGGATGAGAAGGGTAAGGGATATTTATTCACATTAAGTTTGGAAATGTCAAAACACAGCGATGCGACTATTCTAAAATGCATATACGATAAGCAACTCTCCGTGGTTCAAACATGGCTGACTGAATAGAGGGTTCATCATATATATTTTAATTATTGTTCCTAGATATTTTAATAGGTGAATATTCACTCAAACCCCGAACCCCTAAAGCCAAGTCAAAGTTTTAGAGTTTTTTAAGCATCACAGGACGGACGTGTGATCAATATAATACTGTTTTCACAATCAAGTTCCTTAAGTTGTGTTTGGTTTGTCAGGTCTAGCACAACACCACATTCTTCTTGAAAATCCTGATGCTCTATACAACGAAGTTTGACCATTTTCAGGGAGTGTAGAACAAGTTCATGTGTCAAACTGTTCACAAGTGAGCACAACACCGAGTGAACTGTCTCGATTTTTTTTATCCATGAATATTTCTTTGACGGAAGGACTCCACGTGACCGACACTAGACACAATCCAGATATTTCAATCTTAATAAGATGAATGAGTCTTGACATATCTAAGTTCAATGTTAATAAATCGGTACAAAGACGTTGTGTACACTTCACGTTAACCAATTTTATTGACTTTAGAGTATATGAATCACATATGTTATTTATCAGGCGATGCCATTGTTCAAAAGGCATTGAAAGGTTCACAAGCTTAATAGATCTAATGCAACGGTTCAAAGTAACGGTTCTTAATGGTGTGTTCAATATATAGAGATTCGTCAGGGTTTTGCAGCCTGTCAAGTCAAGGTCTAGCCAGTTATCTTTTGGAACGGTTACATGGTATAGTTGTACTTCATTAATACAATCATTCAAAATTAGACCACTCAGTAAAGTGTGATCTACACGGAGATAACTCAGTTTTTTACACACTGTCAGATCAAGGTGTAAACCATGTTCATTTGGCACAGAGACATCCTTCAATGTCAGTTCATCAATACAATCATTCAAAGTAAGGCCACTCAGTGATGTGTGTTTTGCCCAAAGAAATTTAAGTATTACTGACTGTCAGATCAAGGTAAAGACCGTGTTCATTTGGCTCAGTAACATGTTTCAGGATCAGTTTGTTAATACAATCATTCAAATTAAGCCCATTCACAGTTATGTGTTCTGTGCAGAGATAAGTCAGTTTTTTACTGACTGTCAGATCAAGGTGTAAACCCTGTTCATTTGTCACGGAGACATGCTCCAGGATTAGTTTATCAATACAGTCATTCAAAGTAAGGCCACTAACAGTCGTGTGTTTCACGCAGAGAAAAGTCAATTTTTTACTGACTGTCAGATCAAGGTGTAAACCCTGTTCATTTGACACAGAGACATGCTCCAGGATTAGTTTATCAATACAATCATTCAAAGTAAGGCCACTAACAGTCGTGTGTTTCACGCTGAGAAAAGTCAGTTTTTTACTGACTGTCAGATCAAGGTGTAAACCCTGTTCATTTGTCACGGAGACATGCTCCAGGATTAGTTTATCAATACAGTCATTCAAAGTAAGGCCACTAACAGTCGTGTGTTTTACGCAGAGATAAGTCAGTTTTTTACTGACTGTCAGATCAAGGTGTAAACCCTGTTCATTTGTCACGGAGACATGCTCCAGGATTAGTTTATCAATACAGTCATTCAAAGTAAGGCCACTAACAGTCGTGTGTTTCACGCAGAGGAAAGTCAGGTTTTTACTGACTGTCAGATCAAGGTGTAAACCCTGTTCATTTGTCACGGAGACATGCTCCAGGATTAGTTCATTAATACAATCATTCAAAGTAAGGCCACGCAGTGATGTGTGTTCCGCCCAAAGATACGTGAGCTTTTTATAGACTGTCAGATCAAGGTGTAGACCCTGTTCACTTGGCACGGAGACATGTTTCAGGATTAGTTTATTAATACAGTCATTCAAAGTAAAGCCACTTAGTGATGTGTGTTCCGCCCAAAGATACGTGAGCTTTTTACAGACTGTCAGATCAAGGTGTAGACCCTGTTCATTTGGCACGGAGACATGCTCCAGTGTCAGTTGTTCAATACAATCATTTAAAGTAAGGCCATTCAGTGATGTGTGTTCTGCCCAAAGATACGTGAGCTTTTTACAGACTGTCAGATCAAGGTGTAGACCCTGTTCATTTGTCACGGAGACATGTTCCAGGATTAGTTTATTAATACAGTCATTCAAAGTAAGGCCACCCAAAGTCGTGTGTTTCACGCAAAGATTAGTCAGTTCTTTACAGACTGTCAGATCAAGGTGTAGACCCTGTTCATTTGGCATAGAGACATCCTTCAATGTCAGTTCATCAATACAATCATTGAAAGTAAGGCTACTCAGTAATGTGTGTTCCGCCCAAAGATACGTGAGCTTTTTACAGACTGTCAGATCAAGGTGTAGACCCTGTTCATTTGGCACGTAGACATGCTTCAGGGTTAGTTTATCAATACAGTCATTTAGAGTAAGACCACCCAAAGTCGTGTGTTTTACGCAGAGATTAGTCATTTTTTTACTGACTGTCAGATCAAGGTGTAAACCCTGTTCATTTGCCACGGAGACATGCTCAAGTGTCAGTTGTTCAATACAATCATTTAAAGTAAGGCCACTCAGTGATGTGTGTTCCGCCCTAAGATGCGTGAGCTTTTTACAGACTGTCAGATCAAGGTGTAGACCATGTTCATTTGACACGGAGACATGCTCCAGGATTAGTTTATCAATACAGTCATTCAAAGTAAGGCCACTAACAGTCGTGTGTGTTACGCAGAGCTAAGTCAGTTTTTTACTGACTGTCAGATCAAGGTGTAAACCCTGTTCATTTTTTACGGAGACATGCTCCAGGATTAGTTTATCAATACAGTCATTCAAAGTAAGGCCACTAACAGTCGTGTGTTTCACGCAGAGGATAGTCAGTTTTTTACTGACTGTCAGATCAAGGTGTAAACCCTGTTCATTTGTCACGGAGACATGATCCAAGATTAGTTCATTCATACAATCATTCAAAGTAAGGCCATTCAGTGATGTGTGTTCCGCCCAAAGATACGTGAGCTTTTTACAGACTGTCAGATCAAGGTGTAAACCCTGTTCATTTGTCACGGAGACATGCTCCAGGATTAGTTTATCAATACAGTCATTCAAAGTAAGGCCACTAACAGTCGTGTGTTTCACGCTGAGAAAAGTCAGTTTTTTACTGACTGTCAGATCAAGGTGTAAACCCTGTTCATTTGTCACGGAGACATGCTCCAGGATTAGTTCATTAATACAATCATTCAAAGTAAGGCCACTCAGTGATGTGTGTTCGGCCCAAAGATATGTGAGCTTTTTATAGACTGTCAGATCAAGGTGTAGACCCTGTTCATTTGGCAGGGAGATATGTTTCAGGATTAGTTTATTAATACAGTCATTCAAAGTAAGGCCACTCAGTGATGTGTGTTCCGCCCAAAGGTACGTGAGCTTTTTACAGACTGTCAGATCAAGGTGTAGACCCTGTCCATTGGCACGGAGACATGCTCCAGTGTCAGTTGTTCTATACAATCATTTAAAGTAAGGCCATTCAGTGATGTGTGTTCTGCCCAAAGATACGTGAGCTTTTTACAGACTGTCAGATCAAGGTGTAGACCCTGTTCATATGTCACGGAGACATGTTCCAGGATTAGTTTATTAATACAGTCATTCAAAGTAAGGCCACCCAAAGTCGTGTGTTTCACGCAGAGATTAGTCAGTTTTTTACAGACTGTCAGATCAAGGTGTAGACCCTGTTCATTTGGCACAGAGACATGCTCCAGTGTCAGTTGTTCTATACAATCATTTAAAGTAAGGCCACTCAGTGATGTGTGTTCCGCCCTAAGATGCGTGAGCTTTTTACAGACTGTCAGATCAACGTGTAGACCCTGTTCATTTGGCACGGAGACATGCTCCAGTGTCAGTTGTTCTATACAATCATTTAAAGTAAGGCCACTCAGTGATGTGTGTTCCGCCCTAAGATGCGTGAGCTTTTTACAGACTGTCAGATCAAGGTGTAGACCCTGCTCATTTGTCAAGGAGACATGTTCCAGAATTAGTTTATTACTACAGTCATTCAAAGTAAGGCCACCCAAAGTCGTGTGTTCTACACTGAGATATGTCAGTTTTTTACTGACTGACAGATCAAGGTGTAAACCCTGTTCATTTGGCACAGAGACATCCTTCAATGTCAGTTCATCAATACAATCATTCAAAGTAAGGCCACTTAGTAATGTGTGTTCCGCCCAAAGATACGTGAGCTTTTTACAGACTGTCAGATCAAGGTGTAGACCCTGTTCATTTGGCATGGAGACATGCTTCAGGGTTAGTTTATCAATACAGTCATTCAAAGTAAGGCCACCCAAAGTCGTGTGTTTTACGCAGAGATTAGTCAGTTTTTTACTGACTGTCAGATCAAGGTGTAAACCCTGTTCATTTGCCACGGAGACATGCTCAAGTGTCAGTTGTTCAATACAATCATTTAAGGTAAGGCCACTCAGTGATGTGTGTTCCGCCCTAAGATGCGTGAGCTTTTTACAGACTGTCAGATCAAGGTGTAGACCATGTTCATTTGGCACGGAGACATGCTCCAGGATTAGTTTATCAATACAGTCATTCAAAGTAAGGCCACTAACAGTCGTGTGTTTTACGCAGAGATAAGTCAGTTTTTTACTGACTGTCAGATCAAGGTGTAAACCCTGTTCATTTTTCACGGAGACATGCTCCAGGATTAGTTTATTAATACAATCATTCAAAGTAAGGCCACTCAGTGATGTGTGTTCCGCCCAAAGATATGTGAGCTTTTTATAGACTGTCAGATCAAGGTGTAGACCCTGTTCATTTGGCAGGGAGATATGTTTCAGGATTAGTTTATTAATACAGTCATTCAAAGTAAGGCCACTCAGTGATGTGTGTTCCGCCTAAAGATACGTGAGCTTTTTACAGACTGTCAGATCAAGGTGTAGACCCTGTTCATTTGGCACGGAGACATGCTCCAGTGTCAGTTGTTCAATACAATCATTTAAAGTAAGGCCATTCAATGATGTGTGTTCTGCCCAAAGATACGTGAGCTTTTTACAGACTGTCAGATCAAGGTGTAGACCCTGTTCATTTGTCACGGAGACATGCTGTAGGATTAGTTTATTAATACAGTCATTCAAAGTAAGGCCACTAACAGTCGTGTGTTTTACGCAGAGATAAGTCAGTTTTTTACTGACTGTCAGATCAAGGTGTAGACCCTGTTCATTTGGCACAGAGACATGATCCAGTGTCAGTTGTTCAATACAATCATTTAAAGTAAGGCCACTCAGTGATGTGTGTTCCGCCCAAAGATACGTGAGCTTTTTACAGACTGTCAGATCAAGGTAAAGACCCTGTTCATTTGTCAGGGAGACATGTTCCAGGATTAGATTATTAATACAGTCATTCAAAGTAAGGCCACCCAAAGTCGTGTGTTTCACGCAGAGATTAGTCAGTTTTTTACAGACTGTCAGATCAAGGTGTAGACCCTGTTCATTTGGCACAGAGACATGCTCCAGTGTCAGTTGTTCAATACAATCATTTAAAGTAAGGCCACTCAGTGATGTGTGTTCCGCCCTAAGTTGCGTGAGCTTTTTACAGACTGTCAGATCAAGGTGTAGACCATGTTCATTTGGCACGGAGACATGCTCCAGGATTAGTTTATCAATACAGTCATTCAAAGTAAGGCCACTAACAGTCGTGTGTTTTACGCAGAGATAAGTCAGTTTTTTACTGACTTTCAGATCAAGGTGTAGACCCTGTTCATTTGGCACAGAGACATGATCCAGTGTCAGTTGTTCAATACAATCATTTAAAGTAAGGCCACTCAGTGATGTGTGTTCCGCCCAAAGATACGTGAGCTTTTTACAGACTGTCAGATCAAGGTAAAGACCCTGTTCATTTGTCACGGAGACATGTTCCAGGATTAGTTTATTAATACAGTCATTCAAAGTAAGGCCACCCAAAGTCGTGTGTTTCACGCAGAGATAAGTCAGTTTTTTACAGACTGTCAGATCAAGGTGTAGACCCTGTTCATTTGGCACAGAGACATGCTCCAGTGTCAGTTGTTCAATACAATCATTTAAAGTAAGGCCACTCAGTGATGTGTGTTCCGCCCTAAGTTGCGTGAGCTTTTTACAGACTGTCAGATCAAGGTGTAGACCATGTTCATTTGGCACGGAGACATGCTCCAGGATTAGTTTATCAATACAGTCATTCAAAGTAAGGCCACTAACAGTCGTGTGTTTTACGCAGAGATAAGTCAGTTTTTTACTGACTTTAAGATCAAGGTGTAGACCCTGTTCATTTGGCACAGAGACATGATCCAGTGTCAGTTGTTCAATACAATCATTTAAAGTAAGGCCACTCAGTGATGTGTGTTCCGCCCAAAGATACGTGAGCTTTTTACAGACTGTCAGATCAAGGTAAAGACCCTGTTCATTTGTCACGGAGACATGTTCCAGGATTAGTTTATTAATACAGTCATTCAAAGTAAGGCCACCCAAAGTCGTGTGTTTTACGCAGAGATAAGTCAGTTTTTTACAGACTGTCAGATCAAGGTGTAGACCCTGTTCATTTGGCACAGAGACATGCTCCAGTGTCAGTTGTTCAATACAATCATTTAAAGTAAGGCCACTCAGTGATGTGTGTTCCGCCCTAAGTTGCGTGAGCTTTTTACAGACTGTCAGATCAAGGTGTAGACCATGTTCATTTGGCACGGAGACATGCTCCAGGATTAGTTTATCAATACAGTCATTCAAAGTAAGGCCACTAACAGTCGTGTGTTTTACGCAGAGATAAGTCATTTTTTTACTGGCTGTCAGATCAAGGTGTAAACCCTGTTCATTTTTCACGGAGACATGCTCCAGGATTAGTTTATCAATACAGTCATTCAAAGTAAGGCCACTAACAGTCGTGTGTTTCACGCAGAGGATAGTCAGTTTTTTACAGACTGTCAGATCAAGGTGTAGACCCTGTTCATTTGGCACAGAGACATGCTCCAGTGTCAGTTGTTCAATACAATCATTTAAAGTAAGGCCACTCAGTGATGTGTGTTCCGCCCTAAGTTGCGTGAGCTTTTTACAGACTGTCAGATCAAGGTGTAGACCATGTTCATTTGGCACGGAGACATGCTCCAGGATTAGTTTATCAATACAGTCATTCAAAGTAAGGCCACTAACAGTCGTGTGTTTTACGCAGAGATAAGTCATTTTTTTACTGGCTGTCAGATCAAGGTGTAAACCCTGTTCATTTTTCACGGAGACATGCTCCAGGATTAGTTTATCAATACAGTCATTCAAAGTAAGGCCACTAACAGTCGTGTGTTTCACGCAGAGGATAGTCAGTTTTTTACAGACTGTCAGATCAAGGTGTAAACCCTGTTCATTTGTCACGGAGACATGCTCCAGGATTAGTTTATCAATACAGTCATTCAAAGTAAGGCCACTAACAGTCGTGTGTTTCACGCTGAGAAAAGTCAGTTTTTTACTGACTGTCAGATCAAGGTGTAAACCCTGTTCATTTGTCACGGAGACATGCTCCAGGATTAGTTTGTCAATACAGTCATTCAATGTAAGGCCACTAACAGTCGTGTGTTTCACGCTGAGAAAAGTCAGTTTTTTACTGACTGTCAGATCAAGGTGTAAACCCTGTTCATTTGTCACGGAGACATGCTCCAGGATTAGTTCATTAATACAATCATTCAAAGTAAGGCCACTCAGTGATGTGTGTTCCGCCCAAAGATACGTGAGCTTTTTATAGACTGTCAGATCAAGGTGTAGATCCTGTTCATTTGGCACGGAAACATGTTTCAGGATTAGTTTATTAATACAGTCATTCAAAGTAAGGCCATTCAGTGATGTGTGTTCCGCCCAAAGATACGTGAGCTTTTTACAGACTGTCAGATCAAGGTGTAGACCCTGTTCATTTGGCACGGAGACATGCTCCAGTGTCAGTTGTTCTATACAATCATTTAAAGTAAGGCCATTCAGTGATGTGTGTTCTGCCCAAAGATACGTGAGCTTTTTACAGACTGTCAGATCAAGGTGTAGACCCTGTTCATATGTCACGGAGACATGTTCCAGGATTAGTTTATTAATACAGTCATTCAAAGTAAGGCCACCCAAAGTCGTGTGTTTCACGCAGAGATTAGTCAGTTTTTTACAGACTGTCAGATCAAGGTGTAGACCCTGTTCATTTGGCACAGAGACATGCTCCAGTGTCAGTTGTTCTATAAAATCATTTAAAGTAAGGCCACTCAGTGATGTGTGTTCCGCCCTAAGATGCGTGAGCTTTTTACAGACTGTCAGATCAAGGTGTAGACCCTGCTCATTTGTCACGGAGACATGTTCCAGGATTAGTTTATTAATACAGTCATTCAAAGTAAGGCCACCCAAAGTCGTGTGTTCTACAATGAGATATGTCAGTTTTTTACTGACTGACAGATCAAGGTGTAAACCCTGTTCATTTGGCACAGAGACATCCTTCAATGTCAGTTCATCAATACAATCATTCAAAGTAAGGCCACTCAGTAATGTGTGTTCCGCCCAAAGATACGTGAGCTTTTTACAGACTGTCAGATCAAGGTGTAGACCCTGTTCATTTGGCACGGAGACATGCTTCAGGGTTAGTTTATCAATACAGTCATTCAAACTAAGGCCACCCAAAGTCGTGTGTTTTACGCAGAGATTAGTCAGTTTTTTACTGACTGTCAGATCAAGGTGTAAACCCTGTTCATTTGCCACGGAGACATGCTCAAGTGTCAGTTGTTCAATACAATCATTTAAAGTAAGGCCACTCAGTGATGTGTGTTCCGCCCTAAGATGCGTGAGCTTTTTACAGACTGTCAGATCAAGGTGTAGACCATGTTCATTTGGCACGGAGACATGCTCCAGGATTAGTTTATCAATACAGTCATTCAAAGTAAGGCCACTAACAGTCGTGTGTTTTACGCAGAGATAAGTCAGTTTTTTATTGACTGTCAGATCAAGGTGTAAACCCTGTTCATTTTTCACGGAGACATGCTCCAGGATTAGTTTATCAATACAGTCATTCAAAGTAAGGCCACTAACAGTCGTGTGTTTCACGCAGAGGATAGTCAGTTTTTTACTGACTGTCAGATCAAGGTGTAAACCCTGTTCATTTGTCACGGAGACATGCTCCAGGATTAGTTCATTAATACAATCATTCAAAGTAAGGCCACTCAGTGATGTGTGTTCCGCCCAAAGATACGTGAGCTTTTTACAGACTGTCAGATCAAGGTGTAGACCCTGTTCATTTGGCACGGAGACATGTTTCAGGATTAATTTATTAATACAGTCATTCAAAGTAAGGCCATTCAGTGATGTGTGTTCTGCACAAAGATACGTGAGCTTTTTACAGACTGTCAGATCAAGGTGTAGACCCTGTTCATTTGTCACGGAGACATGCTCCAGGATTAGTTTATTAATACAGTCATTCAAAGTAAGGCCACTAACAGTCGTGTGTTTTACGCAGAGATAAGTCAGTTTTTTACTGACTGTCAGATCAAGGTGTAGATCCTGTTCATTTGGCACAGAGACATGATCCAGTGTCAGTTGTTCAATACAATCATTTAAAGTAAGGCCACTCAGTGATGTGTGTTCCGCCCAATGATACGTGAGCTTTTTACAGACTGTCAGATCAAGGTAAAGACCCTGTTCATTTGTCACGGAGACATGTTCCAGGATTAGTTTATTAATACAGTCATTCAAAGTAAGGCCACTAACAGTCGTGTCTTTCAGGTCGAGATGAGTCAGTTTTTTACTGACTGTCAGATCAAGGTGTAGACCCTGTTCATTTGGCACGGAGACATGCTTAAGTGTCAGTTGTTCAATACAATCATTTAAAGTAAGGCCACTCAGTGATGTGTGTTCCGCCCAAAGATAAGTAAGTTTTTTACTGACTCTCAGATCAAGGTGTAAACCCTGTTCATTTTGCACGGAGACATGCTTCAGGACTAGTTTATCAATACAGTCATTCAAAGTAAGACCACTAACAGTCGTGTATTTCAGGCAGAGATAAGTCAGTTTTTTACTGACTGTCAGATCAAGGTGTAGACCCTGTTCATTTGGCACGGAGACATGCTCCAGAATTAGTTTATCAATACAGTCATTCAAAGTAAGGCCACTAACAGTCGTGTGTTTCACGCAGAGATAAGTCAGTTTTTTACTGACTCTCAGATCAAGGTGTAAATCCCGTTCATTTGGCACGGAGATATGTTCCAAAAGTACTTTCTCGGTAAAGTCATTGAAAGTAAGGCCACTTACAGTTGCGTGTTTTGCACATATATTAATCACTTTCCTACAAACTGACAAATCTATGCCCAGCCCCTCTCCATGTGGCATGGAAATATGGTCCATTGTTAGATGATTTATACCATCATTTAACGTTAGGCTTCTGAGGGGTGTCATTTCTACACATAGGTCTGTTAGAATTCTACAGCCCTTTAAATGTAAATCTAACCCTTTTCCCGGAGGCACGAAAACATGACGAATCTCAATCTTGTCAATGTAATTATGATCACTCAAAGTAATATTGCATAAAGTAGTGTATTCTATGCACACACTTGTCAGTTTTTCATTGCATGTTAAATCAAGCTCTGACGTACATGTACAGTCCTGCAAATGTTCACAAAACTTGACTCTGTTCAATACAAGAATTTTCAAATTCATTGCATTTATGATGATTGTTTGAAATTGCTGTGAATATACATTTTCAACACTGAACTTCACTAAATGGTTGGCATTTATATGAATACGAAAGACCATTGGTTCAGGAAACCCACACATAAAACTGACCAACTCGCGGGATTCAGTAAGATCCAGTAAGTATGTTTGATAAGCTGTGTCAACAGATCCGTCAGAACTTTCAACTAATAGGATGCCAGTCAATGTATTTGCAGCACGATCGAAGCATTTAAAAGACCTAACCTCATGTGGAAAACTGATCAAACATGTACTTAGTGTTGGCAGCAAACTTTCTGATAACCATTTGTCGACCGCAATATCTGGTACAGGAATTGTAAGCGGAGAGCTTAGCATGGCATTTTCACAACTTTCCTTACATATTTTTAAAATCAGTGCCTGCACCTGACTAATTCTCGAATATATAATATCAAATTTAAACTTTGATGACCTCTCATGTTGTATTTTAGTGTCATTGTTGATTATTACGACCAGTGCGCGGGTAAGCTGTGTAATTAAGTTCGGACACATTGTACCGAGAAAAATAAGCATGTCCCCGATATCAAACAAGTGGTCAACACTTCGCAAATGATTACATATCGTCTTAACCAGGTCACCGTTGCTGCAACCATATGATGCCAAATACATGGCGGCACAGAACTCTTGGAAAGATTTGTGGAGAAACGACAGACCGATCTGGTTGCTTGTTATGTTCGGCACAATACTTTGCGTCAGTAATCCAACCAATAGACTTGTGTCTAGGTCTTGACTCGAGAGACCATGACATTCAGTTTCATCTGAGTTAAACACCAACACGGCTTGACCCTGTTCGCTTAATAATGTTTCAAAAGCAAGTTTACCAAGAGACATAAGCAGTGGTTCATACCTCTCACATCTTCCCCCCTTTTGGAAAGGCAGAATTCTAGTTGATTGCCCACAATCGTATTCACGGCAGCCGAACCTCTTGCCATTATTCCTCTCTTTTTCCCCCAGTTTAAACAAAAGTTCTAACATATTCATGTATATATCTGTAAAGGATTTGCCAAATGGCTGACCTTTATACCATAAGCAGACTAACTGCTTCAACACAATTGGAACTCGTTCAAGATTGTTTAAACATGTCTCAGATATTTTCTTTAAAAAATCATCGTAGGACTTTGTTGTGTTCCAAGATTTTAAACTGTTAAAGTACTGCACAAGTTTTTGTACAAAATTCTTTATGGATCTTACACCCGTGAGCTCTATCTGAAGGTCTATTTCAGTATCATCTAATCTTATGCTTTCAAGTTTCCACGGACGCGAGGTTGTCAGCACTGTGTATCTATGGTGTGGGTTTCTGCCAGGAATACCATTGCTAACTGATGGATATCTAGATTGGCATGGAGAAGTCCACTCATCTAAACCATCCAGTATAACTAAGCACTTCTCGGGATGGTGCAACAGCAGCCAATCAAGACCCTCTTTTGGAGTTTTTAAACCATAACAACATGGTCTGACAAGAGTAATGTTGTTCAACAACTGAGATATAATCATGTCCCTTAAGTCATACTCATGATAGGCATGTCTCAATGATATGTAAAAAAGAAAAAGAAAACGTTTGAGGAAATGCATTTTTTGTCCTTCTAAAGAACAAATTGAGCACCATTCCGCAACTAGATTTTTACAAAAAGATGTTTTACCTACACCAGCGATTCCACCGACGTAAATCTTTGCATGCCTTTGTTCCATGAATATATCCTCATAAGTTATCACATTTTCTTTTAGTGGATTTTTACCATCATTCTCTTGAAATATATTACTAGTGGTTGCTTTGTGATCTATTCTGACCATACGTGGTTCTTCATAGATATCTGAAATGTGAGTGTGAATGCCAGATCCCTGAACAGTCACTGGGGCCTTGATAACAGCCGACCTGTAATATTCAATCAGTCCGTGCTGCAGGGACAGTAAATCTGAAATCAAATATATGAATCAAACTTTTTGGACTGCATAACATAAATAACGAACATCAGGCTCCGATTAAAAAAAAGCCATAGAACGGAACCACGCGTGACCAGCCGATTGCTGCTATAAGGACAGCCTGGGAAATACATCCCTGTAGAATATGCCAGGGGATTTTATGGGCCTATTCAAGCTAGAACCCGGGTAGTTCGAGGAATAAATGGTCATATGGCCTAATATTTAGGTAAGGCGTTTAGTATTTACAAAGTTACACACTTCTGAACATAGATCGCATTTTAACAGTAGTACTGTCCCGTTCACTGGGTGGTGAAAAATAGGGTTAAAATTTTCGACCGGAATCTCTCATGAGCATGAACTGTAAACCTTGAGAAAGAATGTATAAGAAATAAGTAAATTCAATAAAAATGATTTGAACTTTTATACATTTGAACATGTATATAAATACATTTTAATGACTCTATCAGATAAACCTGACAACTTTATGCACATTTTTTAAATATTCTTAATAATGTTTCTAATTACATCCAAACTAAGGATAAATTAAAGAGTTCGTAATTTTGTTTTTTATACAGGCTTCTATTATTCTTAATATGGTCAAAGAAAAGTCTAACCAGTATTCCTTTTAAAAGTTTTTATTCTTGAACTTTAATTAATTTGTTCAATTTTCGTATTAGAAGAGGTCCACACAAAAGTTCGAGTGGACGTTCATAAATGGGGTGTCGCAAAAAAGTAATGTTCTTGCTGTTTAACTTTAATCATAAGATTACTAGTGTAAGAGCAGTTAACGGAGTAATGATATGATTCTCATTCCTTTTTTATCATAACTATATACAGCAATCTAAAATGGCAATACCCGTTTGGTAATACCCGGAAGGGTTTTAATGTTATTATCATTATCACCTGGACAACAAGGACGCACATATCAAAAATGTTTTAAAAATATTTACACTATGTGAGCAAACTTACAGTCGGTAGCAGGAAATTCTTGTTGGTCTGATATGTTGGAGGAGACCTGAAATAAATAAAACACAATGGTAAAATTCTTATTTAAGAATTGAACAGTGTTGTTTTAATTTCTTGAAAAACAAAATGATTAATGTACACATAGATACAACCTTTTTTGCATTGTACCATATATACTCCAGTACAATATACAATAAAGACAACGAATGTTCAATATCCATTGCTATATCTATATCTATATATAGTATTAATTTGGCAAAGCACAAACTTCACTGGAACGCTAACTTTATTCTCTCGGCAATCATCCTCACCGGACATAATTTACTGGGCCAAGCTTTCTATTAATTGGGCAATGATATATTATACTACAAATATTATATATAATATTCACTAAATCAAGCATCCCATTCACTTGTTCATCATATTTATTGGGACAATAATTACATTCACTGGGAGAAAAAGTATATTCCCTCGCCAACTGGGCCAATTACCAATCTCACTCGGCAAAGTATTATAGCCACATTATATTCGATGGGTCAAGCAAAATCAAATGGACAAAATGACATATCTATTGGGCGAATTATTATATTCACTGTGGCAAACGACATCTCATAATCATCGTGTGCCAAACATCATATTCACTGGGAAACGCACCATATTCAGGAGCCAAACATCATGTTCACGTGGAAACACATTATTTTCAGGAGGAAAACATCATATTTACTAGGAAACATACCATATTCAGGAGCCAAACATCATATACACGTGAAAACACAACATATTTAAAAGTCAAACATCATATTTACATGAAAACACATCATACTAATTGTGAGCTAAACACCATATTCACTGGAAAACAAATCATATTCAGGAGGCAAATATATCCATGTGGAAGGACAACATATTAAGAAGGGAAACATCATATTAACTTGGAAACGCATCATATTCAGGAGGCAAACATCATATTAACTTGGAAACGCCTCATATTCAGGAGGTAAACATCACATTCACGTAGAAATGCAACATATTCAGGTGGCGAACATCGTGTTTATGTGGAAATTCATTATAATCAGAAAGCTGATATTCGGAAGGCAAACATCATATTCAAGAGTAAACACATCATATTTAGGAGACAAACATCATATTCACTGATAAACACATCATATGCAGAAGGCAGACACCATATTCACGAGGAAACAACATATTCTGGAGGCAAACATCATATTAACGGGGGAACAAGTCATATTTACGTGGGAGCACATCATATTCGGGAGGCCAACATCATATTCACGTGGAAACACATCATATTCTGGAGACAAACATCATATTCACGTGGAAACGCAACATATTCAGGAGGCAAACATCATAGTCACGTGAAAACGCAACATATTCAGGAGGCAAACATCATATCCACTGCACTGTGAAACACATCATACTTAGGAGGCAAACGTCATATTCACGGAGAAACGCAGCATATTCAGGAGGCAAACATCATATCCACATAGAAACGCAAGATATTAAGGAGCCAAACACAATATTCACTGGAGCCAAACTTACTATTAAATAGTCAAATTAATATATTCAACATATTTACTGGACAGAGTGTAAAACTCATTTCGTCAAACGTCACATTTACTGGTTTAAATATCAAAGTCAGGCGACCAAACATCACATTCACCGGACCAAACATATTATTTATTTACGGGTCAAATCAATATATTTACTTGATCAACCAAAATATTCACTAGGGCAGCCATAATATTGACAGGGCCAAAATCATGATAAGCATATCATTTTCTTTGACAAACTTTATACACACTGGGTAAAATATAATATATACTGGGCAAACCGTCATATTAATAATGCCTGTCGTCATAGTCACAGGGCAAAGCATAACATTTATAGGGCCAGAATCATAATTATTAATGTTTAAGGGAACTTGAAATATCGTTTATTGTTTGTAGTGACTTGTATTTATCTACAGTATAACTAAGCTGGAACAACGTACAAATGGTGATAGTTCCTAGTTCATTTGTGGAAAGGAACAAAGGAGAAAGAACAAAGAAAATGTGGTCATGTTTGAGTCATATACTTAATCATTTATTGATTCAAAAGCCATTGGACAAGATGTAATATTTATTTGGCTCCGCCTTGGTCAATAAGCCTTGCCAAAGAATATCACATCCAATGCATCGCAAGAAATACATTTGCAAATTCGCAGTCAAAAAAACTTTTGCTAATTAAAGGTAAGAATATATCCGAGTAAAATGGATTCTTCTTACGATAAGTCTACTTACATTGCATACAGCTTGGCAGCATGATAAACCAGCAGAGGAACCAACATGTCCACTAGCTTGCAACGATGGCTGATTCAAAGTATTGGTGAACCCGGGACATGCAAGTACTGTCCTGAAAAGTTATATTTGTTCCAGTTAATAGTCAAGATAGAAAACAGCATCGATAGACATAAATGTAAATGCAATACATGTATATACAATTAATAACTCTAAAAAAACGTCAAATACAAAACATAAGAGAGGCTGACAAATCACTGAATCTGTGGCATAAGAAGTGACAAACTGTTTAGAGAAAATGTATGCTTTGATTACATAGGGGATGAAATTGGATTACGACCATGTATGAAAACAATTTATAAGTGACTTAAGACTAGTCACGTTTATATTACCAATGGTTAATTAGAAAAAGATCGACAAAGACTAAATACGATCAGAGCCAGATCAACGTGCTTTTAGAACAACACGATATCACGTTTATGCAATGTGCGTGCTCCGGAGAAAGGATAGCGATGATTTCAAAAGAAAAACCTACAATATCATCTTGCACTGACAGATTTGTCTACATATTAAGTTTTACAGTAACGGTGGGAGGTTGTGAAGATTTGCGTACTTATTCTATGTCTAATTGTAAAATAACGAACGCAAAGCTACCGATTTGCTTAAAGTACCATTATCAAAATTAAGGATTCGTACAACAGTTAGTATTTCTACTCAAATAACTTTTTTCATATGATGATGGAAGTCACAAGTCCGTTCCAAATTAACGAGATTTGTAAATACGGCACAGGAACTAAAGTAAACTATATTTTACCAGTTTACAACGATGATTGACAGACAGGACACCAATTACATTTAATGAGTTGAAGATCGAGAGTGAAAGTCAGTACACCAACCACAGTAAACCAGTTTATGATGAAGACAGGCAATCAAAACTCAAACCATAATTAACAAGTTTACCTTAAAGTTTACGATAAATACCGGCAGTCAGGACTGCAACCCCACTTTATCAGTTTGTGATGAAGATTGGCGATCAGGACTTCAACCCAATTTAACCAGTTTACGATAAAGATTGGCAGTCAGGTCTCCAATGCGATTAAGCCAGTTTATGATGAAGATTGGTCGACAGTACTTAAACCACAGTTAACCTGTTTATGATATAAAATGGCTGTCAGGATTCCAACCACAGTTAACCTGTTTATGATAAAGACTGGCCGTCAGAACCACCCCAATCACATTTAGCCTGTTTATGAAAAAGATTGGCAACCAAGACTCATTTAACCATTTTATAATGAAGATTGGCAGCCGGTACTCAAACCTCCATTAATCAGTTTCTGATAAAAAAAAGCAACCGTCGGGCCTCCAACAACACTTAGCCAGTTTACGGCAAAAATTGTCAATTAGAACTTCAACCACAGTTTACAAAGTGTATGATTAAGGTTGACAATCAGGATTTCAACCACCGTTAACTAAATTGTGATGAACGTCGACAGTCAGATTCACAGTAAATGAGTTAATGATAGTTATCGGCAGTCAGGACTCTGGCCACAGTTAACCAGTTTACGATAGAGATTGGCAGTCACGACTCCAAGCGGAGTTACCTACTTCATGATGATGATTGACAGTCAGGTCTCTAACCAAATTTAACCCGTTAACGAGAATGATTTGCGGTCAGGACTCCTATTACAGTTAACTAGTTTATGATGAAAATTGGCAGTCAGGGCCGCAACCACATTTTACTAGTTTAAGATGAACATTTACAGTCTGCACTCTGAATACAGTTAACCAGGTTACGATAAAAACAGACAGTCAGGACTTCAACCAGAGTTAATCAGTTTACGGAGTAGACGGCCAGTCATGATTCCAATAAGTGTTAACTAGTTTACGGTCAAGATTGGCAGTCAGGACTTCAACCACAGTTCATCGGTTTACGAAAAAGTTTACGATAAAGATTGGCGGTCAGGACTTCAACCACAGTTCAGCAGTTTACGACAAAGTTTACGATAAAGATTGGCAGTCAGGACTCCAAAGTAAGCTTAATAGTTTATGATGAAGACTGGCGGTCAAGATGTCAACCACCGTTAACCAATTTACTAAAAAATTTGGCAGTCCTGTTTAAAACCTCAGCTATCTAGTTTGGTAAAACGGTGGAGAATGACACGCAAGGAGTCCTGCCACATATAACTGGTAAAGGCGACAGGAATACATAAGTATCAAGCGTAAGATGACAATATTGAACACACTTTACACCCTTCTGCACATCGATGTAGGCAAGAACAAAGTAACAACCAATCTATTTGAAGCCAGAAATCGTTCAGATGCGCAGGACAGATTCTTATTCATGTAAGAGAACGTTGCAGCACAGAAGTAGAAAGTAACTTTAAATCCCCATGTAAGGGACATTAAAACAGCTCGTCTTTATGCCTATAGAAAAGCAAAAATCATTGACAAAACAAAACAAACAAATAAAAAAGGGGAAAAATACAAAAAATACACAAAGTGGTATATCGTATATGTGCATTATGTTTCCGCCTACTTGAAAAGAGAAACATGGGTTATTGTGAGGAAGTCACTGGATGCTCATCGCTAGACCATAATGAAGTCGCTTACATATGTCGCTTGCTTTTTATCTTAATTCCGAAATTAAAGAATACATAGAAAGTAAGTCAATAAGACGACATTTCTTTTAATGTTTTTTAAGGCAAACTCTTAGTAAAGAACAGATACATTACTACCACTTTACAAAAACGTTTTTTTAAAGAACCTAGTAAGATACTTTTAATTTCAGGTACTGGTTTTATTAGTCAATTATTATGTTTATGAATTGATGTTTTTAGCATAATCACCACATGGACTCACGTGTCTGTGGAATGGTTTTCAGTCAATGACGTTACTGAAGCATCTGTTGCAAGGCAGGAGCTTCCTGAAAACGGAGAAGAGCAGTACAATACAAGTTTGAAATATGGCGATGGCTGATGAATTATTTTAAGGAGAATTACTGAAAGAAAAATGTAATTATAATGTATGTATATCAGTTAACGGATAATGAATCGCCAGCCATAAATGATATATTAACGAAACCAAAGAACATTAGAGAATAAAAAGTTGAAATGGTGTTTTACACTAATGATTTAACAAGCCAGAAGATACCCCTTGTCCAGAAAATACATGGGGTTGAAGCGAAGCATACCGCTTATTTATTTTGCATAGTTACCCATTTTGGTCCGTAAATACTCGGGTATTTAAGGAGGTCGGGGTTATTTGAACCTTTTTACCGGGACTATATAAACCATTTTCTTCCACTGTTAGGTAGGGACAGTTTATAGGGAGCTATTTTAAATATTTGTAATAGTGGTTGCTCAAAACCGTAATATAGGAACACTATTATCTTTGTCATTTACACCCATTTACTTATTTATGTATAGTGTATGATTAAAATTGTCATTCTCATTTGTTCGAAAATACCTTCTTTCAAAAACTGTCAATAGTTGTAGTCATGTCATGTCTTCTCGGATATCACAGTAAAAGTAGCATTTCGGGCTCCAGTACGTAATGACTACATTAGTTGTAACGTTTGGCAATGAAATATATTGTCAAAATACTAAACTAAAAGGACGTATTTTATAGATATAGTAAATATATAAATATTGAATAATTACCCTTTTCCTTTACCAATCGTTCAACCTCGACAACATTTTGTTGGACTGATTCAATAATTCTTATCAACTCTTTCTGGTCACCTTTAATCTGCTGAACTTCATCCAGCAGATCAACGTCACTACTTTGCCACGATTGCAGCAACTCTCTCAATGCTTCTCCGTCAATCACTTCTTCTTCATGAAGCACTGCTGTTTTATCTCCGAGATTAAACTGTTGAGGATTAGTCAAAAGATTGTTGGCAGCATCCTCTAAAACTTGTTGAATAAGCTGCCAGATTTGAGTGAATTCTGTATCATCCATTTTCATCGCTCCTGCATGTCCATACAGTTCATTTCTTAGTTCCCTTATTTTGTCAGCATATTTCTTCTCTCTAGGAGTCATTTTAACGAGATTTCTGAGAATAGCGGCGATAAGTGTAATATCCCATTGTTGTGTGTCTACAGGTACCATAAGTTTTTTATACTGTGTATCAGATAGTCTGCCAATACGTTTAAGGTTTAAAAGTTTAGGGTTGTTAGCTACTAGAAAATTACTCACAGATGGATATAGAGTTAAGGCTGCCTGCTGTAAATACAACAGCAAGAGTTCCTTGCCGCCTTCTATGAGCAGCCGACATGCTCTAAGCCAATTGGTCTCTTCTTTCTTCTTCACAGACGACATTTTGTTTCTAAGAAGGCATTCGACAAAATGACGAATAATATAAGGAGACAGTTTGGTTGCTGATCAATAAGCTTCTTTTTGAAGTCATTCTGGAAAATGTTGCTTCATTTTCTTAAAATGGCTGAAAAAAAAGAAAATATAAAAACAAAAGCGATTGTTGCAATCGTTGAGTGCTCAAAGTACAATAGATCTTAGCTTATTTTACAAAAGGTAAAAGTAGCAAAAAGACAGACTCTTATTACATATTAGTTGTTGGGTGAAGCACAAAAACACGCCTGAATGTTTCAACGATCTATTTTGAACTCTCTGAACGTTATAGCGACAACAATAACGATGATAATAATAAGATGACGGCGACGAAACGCGTCTTAAGCGCAAAGGCGGGAAAACGTCGTAATAAAAGTTTACACAAACTTACTCGGGGCGGCAAAATGATAATAAATGCAAAGGCAACACATGTATAACTATACAAGCAGAATTATAAACAATTCATGTACAATGAAATGATATTAATTACCAAGCACGTTTAACTCATTGAACCCGAATGACGCATTAAAGCGGCACGAAAAACAGCCTCCTCATGCCGGGAGACGACTTATCGCGTCGCATTTTACCTGTGTCTGGCGCCGAGCGCCGCATTAAGGCGGCCCTGAAAATGTCTCGGCTACTGCCGAATGCCGCGTTAATGCGTCCATCATATATGCTGGTTAAAACTCATGTTTTCAAACACTTTCGAGTCTTTTCATTATCTGATTAATGTTTAATCGAAAAACACGGCGTCTTCTCCAACCTCCAGCGGGTACAGTTTGGTGATGGGGCGATTCGGCATCTCTCCGTCTGTACGGATATTGGCAGCGCGTATACATCCATCATTACCAAGGATAAGCGAATCCACCCTGGCTAACCGCCACCACGAACGTGGACCCTCGTCGTGAGCCATGACGACCTCAAGGACCTTTATCGTCTGCTGGTTGTGACCGGAAACGCGCTGATGTTCACATAGCGACGATAAGTATCTGTGCTTTCACCGTACAAGAAAATCGTCAATCAGCTTGCGCTTTAGTTTTGCCCGTTTCGTTATATCGTCTCCGCTCTGGCTGGCTAATGAATTCAACTCGACGTCACTCGTGTATGGAAGCGTAGTCAACCGTCGGCCGAAAATGAGGTGTGACGGCGTAAGTTGTTCAATGCCATTCTGTGCTGCACTGATGTATGTCAGGGGCCGATCGTTTGTTACAGCTTCAATCTCCATGAACATCGAGGCCAATGTCTGGTAGTCAACGTATGCTCTACCAAGTACTTTTTGACAGAAGTATTTTTAGTCCGATTAAACGTTCCCACCAGCCTCCGTACCACGGAGCACGTTTAACGATGAAACGCCATTCCGCCCCTTTTGCACTAAGTTCAGCGTGTACCCTCTCCGACGAAAAAGGTTCTTGATCTTGGCCGCAGCTCTAACGTAGGTTGTGCCGTTGTCTAAGATCATCACGCGTGGAACTGATCGACGGCTGAAGAATCTACGGAATGCTTGTATGAACGTCTCCATAGACAAATCGGGTACCAACTCCAGATGGACAGCACTTGTCGATGCACATGTAAAAAGGCATATGTTAGCCTTGGTGTCCCGGCCGTTGATGTCACGCACCTGTAACGCACAGGGAAAATCCACACCGGTCACAGTTAACGGGTCGGCGTCTTCTAATCTCAACGTAGGCAATGAAGGCGGGTCTGGGGCTGCGTAGGCTTTACCGACGACTCTTCGACATGATACACATCTATGCAGCACGTGCTGCACACATCGTCTGATGGTGGGAATTCAATATTTCTGACGAATAAATGTCATAGTTGCGTTGGGGCCAGAATGTAGAAGTATCACGTCTGAGTCTTGTACCACTAAACAGATGAACGGGTGCTTCTGTGGTAGAAGGTAGGGAAATGTTGACGTCTCTGCAACTGAAGCATTGTGTATGCGTCCTCCACAACGTAACAATCCACTGTCATCGATGAACAGTTTCAGTTGTTGGACAAGTGTTTTTCTTAAGCTGCTATCTGTAATACACTGCATTTCTTCACCGTATGTGATACGTTGACAACTAGAAATCCACTGCTTTTCAGCCTCGAATAACTCGGATG
Organism: Sinonovacula constricta; assembly: GCA_007844125.1. Classification (NCBI taxonomy): domain Eukaryota; kingdom Metazoa; phylum Mollusca; class Bivalvia; order Cardiida; family Solecurtidae; genus Sinonovacula; species Sinonovacula constricta. Next base: position 2,275,561 of record CM017564.1, read on the forward strand.
ACGTCACAGTCGTGCTGTGCGTCTGTTTCTACAGTTTCAGACAAATCTAAGAACGTAGGCTGTCACACGAAGTAATTTTTGAAGATGACTATACTCTGTCAGATGCATCACGTTGTGGACTCCATGTTCAACATCCGGGTGATCATCAATTGACGATCCTTGCAGTATTGGATCACAGCATTCTTCAGTCAGACAGACAGTTGTTGTCTGAGGTTCCAATGTAGGCTAACTTTCGGCTTCCGTCATCCATGAAGGTCCCTTGAACCACAGCTCGTTGTTCATAAGTGCTGCTGAGAGGCCACGTGTCAGCAGGTCCGCGGGGTTGTCTAGCGTTGGACAGTATCGCCACTTGTGGTCTGGTAACAGTGTTCTGATTTCTGTAACACGGTTTTCTACGAACCTTGGTAGTGTGCGCGTTGAAGATAACCAATGTAACACAATCTGACTGTCACCTCATAGTGTCACGTGATCTATCTGTAGCTCTTTCTGCACGTGCTTGGCAAGTCGGGCACAAATGACGGCGACGATCAGTTCTAAGCGGGGTAGTGTAAGTGTCTTCAATGGCGCAACACGGGACTTCGCAATCACTAGAGCGAAAGTAGGTGCAGACGTAGACTGCGGCGCCATATGACGTCATGCTTGCGTCCTAAAAATGATACAGCTTCGGGGTTTATCTATGTCTGTGAACAAGTTCTTTAACATGTAGCGGTCGATACTGCAAGATGTCTCTCTGTTTAGGTCCGTCTCTAATTCACACCACTTCCGATACATGTCACTCGATAAAGGTTCGTCCCATGTCATTTTCATCTTCCACAACTCTTGTAACAAAGCCTTTGTACGAATTGTCACTGGTGAAAGAATGCCAAGTGGCTCCTAGATTTTCGACGTATGCTGTTATATTTCTCGTTTCGTTACAGTTTCTGCTACAGAAATGTTCTTCTGTACAAAAACATAATGTGTCAGCTTCTGCGTCCCATCTCATACCAAGAACCTTTGTTGCTCCGCCTGTGTCCAATACGCATATGCTCGGTCTCGTATGGCGTTGCTGTTGGAGTTCCCTGAACACAGGTTGAAGTTCACAGCCGACATCAGATCACGAGTATCATGGTAAAACTTCACCACGTCGTTCTCTTGCTGGAAACCGGAAATGATGTTATCGACATATATATCGCGGCGAACATGATCATACCCAGTTTTCGTGATTATTATCGAGATGTTTCAAATGTCGGCACACAGGATGAATAGCAAGCACGTAGCACCAAACGGCCTTGGAACGGTAGGTCATCAGTGGGCTGTCTGGGTCGTTGCGGTCACGTAGCCACAGGAACCTGGTCTAATCGACTTCCGGTGTAATACCGATGGACTCCAGCTTCCATAAACGCTCGACATCGATGTCCGGAGGTGAGGTGATGATGTTCAGCATGTGATGACTGTACATTGTTCGACGACGGTAGTGGGCCGGAAAAAAATACCCGAGTTTTGGCTGTACTGCAGTAGGTCCGTCACCTCTCACAACGCGGTTCTGCACCAACTTCCGGTAGGCGTCTGCTCCTATAAGTAGGGAAATGTCGAATATATCGTCTGCCGTGATTGGATGCGCAATCTTCAGACCTCGAAGATACGTCAGCATAGAGACGTCGCGCTGTAGGTTTTGAAGTGGAGCGGCTATGGTCGGCGTGATGAGCACTTCTATAGGAATTCGCTCCTTCCGGTCCGTGATAAGCTCTGTCGCAGTTCTCATAACTTTCACTCGTTGTGAAGAATTACTAAAGGCTGCAACGCAAACAATCTCTATTCCAGTCTCTTTTACATGTAACTCATTTGCAAGCAGTTCCGTGATAAAAGATCGCTGTGACGCTTCGTCAAATAAAATATTTGCTTCCGTGGTATAGATCCCGGAACTTACTTGACCAATGGCAGTTTTCAGTAACACATCAGATCTCATTTGTGCCGAGGAGTGAAGAACTGTATGCTCGTTTACGCTGCCTAGGAAGGGGATAGCCTCCGGATTCAACGAAACGCCCGTTGTCGTCTGCTGTTCACAAATAGTTGTGTGATGCTTTCGCTTGCTAATACGGCATCTGTTGTGAGACATGCATAACGAAACGTGATGATCATCTGACAGGCGATTAAAACACAGACGTTTTAGTTTCACAATGTCTTCTCTTTCCTTGGCAGTTATGAATTTTGTACAAATAGTTGCGAAATGGTTATTATCACAAAAATGGCAGGCTAACTTACGTTTGGAGTCGTGTCTGTTCTTGTTCTGGGTAAAGCTCTTGCGAGACGTTCTACTTCCGGTATGAAACGTCGCTGTCGGCACGTGGCACGCGCTAACCGGATGTACATCTCTCTCCCACATGACGCTGATTTCCCTCTTAATCGCTCTGCGTAGGTCATGTAGCTTCCATCGCCTGCCTGCGTGGTCACGTGCCATGGCTTGTCGTACGGTGGACGGCAGCTCCTCCCTGACGATAGGTACTAGGAGGTCCCCGTACGTATCCTCGCTCTGACATAGAGACTCTAGGCCTCTATGCTGGTTTCTAATATGTCGGAAAATGTTTGCAGCCAGTAGGTGTCGTTGCTCGGACTAGGTAACTGTATTAGGCCTTGCATCAGTGCGTCTAAGATCTTGTCTTGTTGGCCGAATCGCTTCTGCAGTAGTTCGACAGCTTTCGTGTAATTAGCGTTTGTCAGCTAAAACTCTGCGATGCAAGACCGTGCGGTGCCGACCACTAGCAAACGCAGATCTGTGAATTTCTGCAAGTCTGATAAGCTGGTGTTAAGGTGTACGGCGCATTCGAAACTGTCCCAAAACGTCTGCCATTCTCTTATATCTCCGCAGAATGTTGGCAGAGTTAGCTTCGTCAGCTTGTGAAGAAAAATTGAAGGGACGACCGGCTTCTCTGTAATCAGTGTAGGAGCAAATTCCCCGTCAGAATTCGGCTGGCGTTGTTGTTGCCGTCAGTTGCTGGTTCCAAAGATATTATCGATATCTCTTGCCTGCTTTGCGATGTCCGTTCTGCTAGCTGTTTTTCTAATCGTACTAGTTTTAATTCCAATTCGAAGAAATATTTTTTGCTTTAGACAAGTTCAGTGGCCATGTCTTCAAGGTCGTTGTGGTGAATGATCTTTTCGCTGATCATTTTCACTTCTTCTGTTTCCATAACCAAACGAAGAAGTCGTTCGTACTCGCATGTACTTATTTAATCTGTGTCGAATTTCGTTAATTTACCTTCTGCAGATTAATTTCTCGTCGTAGGCTGGTCATGACACCAAAATGTTGGGTGAAGCACAAAAACACGTCTGAACGTTTCAACGATCTATTTTGAACTCTCTGAACGTTATAGCGAAAACAATAACAATAATAATAAGATGACGTCGACGTAACGCGTGTTAAGCGCAATGGCGCGTAAACGTTGTAATACTAGTTTACACGACATTAATACATGTTTGTCTCATTTTGACACTGTAACCAGTTGAACAGTTTTGTTTTTATTTTTTTCACATCATATATAAAAAAAGACACAAATGGAACATTTGCCTACGATGAGAATATTTTGGAAATTCTTCTATTTGTGTAACTTTCTCAAATTCCAGATACACCCCCTACACCCCCATCTACTATCAATTTATCCCTTAAAAGTACTCACAAGCGAGTGAATATAAACCTCTTAAGTATAAATTATACATGGCTTTCAGTAGATAGAGACGTACATTGAAAAGTATTTAAAATGTGTCATTGGATATATTTTTTATGTTTACCTACGTAGATTGTTGCTAAAATATTTTCAATTTGGTACACAAAAGGCATATTGCGCTGTGCTAGGCCATGGAGGATGGTTGTACCTTGAAATTAAGCACATCTGAAATTTGCGCGGAACTTTTATCTTGAATACTATTAATTACCATCGGTATTTGCCAGTTATATTTATGTCCAGATTGATACAGTGGTCATTAAGGGTCGTGGTTATACTGTCGCTATAGACAGGATAGGACAGAGATGCAGATATATCAAGAATGAGAATAAAAAGATTACAACAAGAATTGAAAGGAAAATGGTTAGAACCAAAAATAGACGGATTAAAGGTAACAACAAGATAAAGAACAAAAACGACAATATCAGACACCAGTGCTAACCACTAGATCATGGGATGTGTCAAAACTTAAAACGTTTTCCACCATTTCAAGACAAAAATGTTGATAAATACTTCTAAGCTTTTGCTGAGACCTTATAATTGTCAAAAGAACATTGGACTATACTGTTACAACGTTTCTTGTTAGGCGAAGCTCGTGAAAATTACACGCAGTTAAATATTGAGCAATGTTCTAAAGAATGACTGAAAAAGGTGGGCTTAATATTCTTTAATGTTATTAACTCGAAGCTGAGACAAATTTTGGCAAATTTAGACTTTGAAAAAGACAGAAAGCAGTCCATTTGGTTGATGATCATTGGTTAACTCACAAGCCTCGTTTGTAAACAAAGACAAACACCCACGCTAAGTATTACAATGAGAACTCATTGGAATTATTTAAATGAATTTGCCAGATCCGAGTAAAATTATTGTAACTTTCTTCTTATAGTTAGGCGATAAGTCATTTAATTGTTCACAAGTCAAAGCAAGTTATTAAAGATCAGAGTTGTTGATATTATGTTATTTGAAATTACTGTAAGAAAAGCATACACCTGGTCTATGTTTCTAATATAAAAATAGTCTTATGATTAGTTACAATCTACAGGGCTCACTTCCTTACAATGTATGCCACAATCATGTGTCAAAGGAGACACATGTGATTAGGCCATTGAACCTGAAGTGGAGTGTTGCACGTAGCTCTCAAGAATATTCATGGTTTATTATCAAATTGTTGTTCCCAGGCATTATCGAATGAATTTCTCAGTCTAAAGACCTTCTTCTGGCCTAGTCTTAAAGCAGACGTTTCTCGGTATTGTAGTTCGTGTCACACTTGTTATGAGTGATAAACCAAACCAAACTGCCACAAAAGAAGATATGCAACTCATTGTTTTGCATTTAAGTAACCATATTTTAAAAAATTCAATTGACTGTGATGGACCATTGCCAAAATCAGGAATTGTGTATGTTTTGACGACATTGTGTGCTCATCTCGTTTTTCCAAAGCTATAACTTGACCAGGGTTCAAACTTGAGGCGTTGTACCCTTCAAATTGGCATGCACTAGTGAAGGATTAGGAAATAAAGTGTTAGCTCTGCTCATCATCCTTAATGTAAAGGTTCATTAAGAACGTTTCATTAGACATTTTTATCAAAAATGCAATGGTCAGACAGAATAATCCACTCCAGATGAGCGGACCATTGATTTCGGGCTCAAGACATAACCGGTGTAAGGAGTGTGCAAATCAAAGGTCTTGACTATCCGACGATTCGCATGACAGTAAGAGTAACGAACGGTGTAAGAGCTGTTTCATAAGTATCATCATCGTATAAATAAATAAAATAAAATAAAATAAATAAATAAATAAATAAACATTCTGACCAATTTATCTAAAATTCGCGTCATAAATGTGGCCACAAACTTGTTTTTGACCTAGTGATCTACTTTTTACCCAACGTGACTCTTTTATGAACTGCTGCCTTCTTCTGGCCTAGTCTTAAAGCAGACGTTTCTCGGTATTGTAGTTCGTGTCACACTTGTCATATGAGTGATAAACCAAACCAAACTGCCACAAAAGAAGATATGCAACTCATTGTTTTGCATTTAAGTAACCATATTTTAAAAAATTCAATTGACTGTGATGGACCATTGCCAAAATCAGGAATTGTGTATGTTTTGACGACATTGTGTGCTCATCTCGTTTTTCCAAAGCTATAACTTGACCAGGGTTCAAACTTGAGGCGTTGTACCCTTCAAATTGGCATGCACTAGTGAAGGATTAGGAAATAAAGTGTTAGCTCTGCTCATCATCCTTAATGTAAAGGTTCATTAAGAACGTTTCATTAGACATTTTTATCAAAAATTCAATGGTCAGACAGAATAATCCACTCCAGATGAGCGGACCATTGATTTCGGGCTCAAGACATAACCGGTGTAAGGAATGTGCAAATCAAAGGTCTTGACTATCCGACGATTCGCATGACAGTAAGAGTAACGAACGGTGTAAGAGCTGTTTCATAAGTATCATCATCGTATAAATAAATAAAATAAAATAAATAAATAAATAAATAAATAAACATTCTGACCAATTTATCTAAAATTCGCGTCATAAATGTGGCCACAAACTTGTTTTTGACCTAGTGATCTACTTTTTACCCAACGTGACTCTTTTATGAACTGCTGCTTGATTTAATACAGGTAAATCATTTGACCAAATTTGGCAAAGATTGAGCCATACACGTGACCTGTAGAGCCTTTTCATATTTTATTCTAAGATTTGATATCCTTTTTTGACACCACATTAGCCAATCAAAAACTCCTAGATGATCTCATCTAAACATTCTTACCAAGAGAGTTTTCCCCTAGGATTTGACCCAATAACCTAGTATTTGATCCCACATATCTTTGCTACGGATTTTTCCAAAACTGCATGCCTATAAAAATTCTGACCGCGTTTGGTGAAGATTGGACAATAAATGAGGCCTCGATGGTGTTTACAATGATTGTTTTGTACAAACTTTGACCTAGTGACTACTTTTTGACCCCAAGTGACCCACTTACGAAGACATTTGAGATTTTCTTCAGACCATCCGAATGTCCAAGTTTGGCGACGATTGCAGCATATATGTGATCTATAATGTGATCGCAAGGTTTATGTTATGGATATTTGACCTATCGACCAACTTATTGACCCCGTCAATCTGTCCAAGGTTGATGAAGGTTGGACCATGCATGTTTTTGTGTCTACAATTTGGCAAAGAAATCTTTTTTGGACCCCACATGAGGTACTTATGAAACTATCCAAGACTCCATGCCGGCACATATTCTGACCAAGTGTGGAGAAGATAATTTCAGACCTGTACTACCTAGACTGTTCACAATTGTTGACGCCACACCACGGACGACGCATGACAGACAAAGGGGTATCAGCAAAGCTCAAATTAGAACGTCGTGCTCAGGTTAGCTTACAAGATATAAACAGATATCGACAATGAAGAGAGAATAAGTAGAATACAGAAAACTAACAGGAACAAGACGACGAAATGATAAGAAAGGAAAATGAATAGAATGCTGTAGAACAAGACTGAGACGAAAATAATCAGATGAAATATAAAGAAAAAAGAATTATATTTACATACATACATTAGACAGAGATAACATTATACATTATGGATTTAAAATATTAATGAATACTTTTTGCATTCTCGGAAGTTTTAGTGAAAATGATAAGACGATTTTTATTATTCTGCTGGTTTTCATTGCCGACAATTGATTATCAATTTTCCGTATAACAGCACGTACAAATTACTACCAACAATAAATCACAAGTATTATATAAATGTTAAATAGTTTTGTTTATGCTTAGAAATGAATGTGAAACATATGAACTTATTTTTAACTGTTTATGTTTAATGAATGAGAATACTAGCCGACAAAAGCAATCTAAACATTTCAGCTCTTTTCACTAGCATTTACACTTCCGTGCTTTCCTTTTATGTACAAAAAGAGATCAGCTATCGAGTTTCGTGCATGTTAAGAAGTAGGGTGTTGAAAATTAAATTTAAGGTTATAATTTATGAAGCGACAATGTACTCACCGGTAACTTACACAGACCAGTCTATCCGACCCACATTGCGGAGACAGCTTCGAACCCTGTATTTCCCCAATCCTGCTTGTATTTGTATGAATTTAACTTTATGTTTGTCATAAAAGTATGAATATCTATGAATAATCCTCACATAAATGATGAGTTAGATAACATATAACATATTTACAACATTCGGCGAAACAACCTTCACATCAGGTAGAAGTATTTTAAATGAAGGTGGTTCGTCTAATTGTATAGGTGTTCGTTAATGTTCTGCAAAATCCGCGATATATTTTACCCAATCCGGTAAGTCAGAATTTGCATTGGGTTTGACCTTCACATTCCGAAATTTTCCGTCATGTGCTCATTACATGCATAACTCATGGTCGACTGCTGTCTTCTATTTTTAACACTTACCGTGTTAGGAATGCGGATGTATCAGGGTTTTGAGTTTCAAGGTGTTAAATATACTGACGCATGTTTATTAAAGTAACCAGTTGTTGCAAGTTAAAAGCCCCGGCAAGCAGATGAGTTTCTTGATAAAATAGAACATGGGTTATTTACAAAACATCCATTTAAATGCATCCTTTGCTCGGGTAGATACTAGACACGTGTTAAAACCTGACCGTAAGCAGGTAGCCGTGTACATTTGAGAGCTTTCATTTACCCAGGGTTTGTTGTCGCCACTGCATTTGAGAATAGTGTAGTTATGCACAATCTTAAGCGTTAAAGGATATTACAAAAGTCATAATAAAGTATGTATTGGTGTGTGTGTTTAGAGATTTGTAAGGAATTCACGCAAGATTTATCGTGGACTTTACACAGAACAGCAGTAGTGACAATTGCATTATACAGTCATAAACTTAGCTTTATTTCCATTTATATAAAATCGTATGCAATACATATATGATAAATACGATTATAAATTTGGAATTGTATAATAAAGTGTATACAGCTTAGTGTAATGGGAGCCCCGCCCTAGAACATAAATTTGATATTGTAACAAATAATGTATATAGTCTATTGCCAATGAGATAGGCGTTTATTTTATGCGACGCTGTACGGAGTATAAATTCAGTGAAGTAAAATGTGTAATGTATGTAACACATTAATTATGTTGCTAATCCTAGTATAGAATGAGGATTGTCTATAACTGTCGTTCCTTAATCATTTCAACAGTTCGAAAGTCAATCATTTTTAAAAATGGAAGGAAGCTTCAAACGAAAGTCTGGGTAGAACCACCGGCCAACAGGTTATCGTCTGTGACATCGTCACCGTTGTCATGATCATCATCATCATCATCAGCAGCAGCAGCAGCAGTAGGAGCAGCATCAGCATCAGCTTAATCACGATCGTTATCATCATCATCATCATCATCATCATCATCATCATCATCATCATCATCATCATCATCATCAATCATCATCATCATCATCATAATTATCATCAGTATACATTATCAAAACCATCATCATCATTATCATCATCATTATTATCTCCATTACTTTATTATAATCATGATCATCATAATCACAATCGTTTTCATCATCATCATCATCATCACCACCATAATCATCATTATAAGCATCGTCATCATCACATCAGTCATCATAATCATTATCCTCATCGTCATCATTATTATCATCATCACCATCAGCAGCATCGTTATCATCATCATCATCATCATCAACATCATCATCATCATTATCATCAGTATATCTCATCAAAATCATCATCATCATCATCATCATCATCATCAATAATCCTAATCATCGTCATAATTATCATCAGTATACATCATCAAAATCATCATCATTAACATTATCATCATCATTATTCTATCCATCATTTTATTATCATCATGAACATCATAATCACGATCGTTTTCATTATCATCATCATCACCATCATAATCATCATGATAATTATCATCATCGTCATTATTATCATCAGTCATCATAATCATCATCGTCATCGTCATCATTATCATCATCATCACCATCAGCAGCATCGTTATCATCATCATCATCATCATCATCAACATCATTATTATCATCATCAACATTATCATCATTATATCATCGACATCATCATCATCATCATCATCTCTGGCACATAAAATACACTCTGTCACTCTGTCTTGAAAGGGGTCGGGTTGTTACAAAAGAGAAATGTTAACCAAGTGATATTAATCATTGTTATCCACATTCCATCATGTGCTGCCTTCCCTCCAAGCGAACGCTTGACTGGAACAGATATGGACTTGTTTCCGAAAGCTCGTTACAAAAGGGTAAATAGGTGTTTGGAGGCTGGCATGTTGTTGCGTTTTCTCCTTATAATTATATAAATAGAAAATAATTAACAGTCCTATGATTGTGTGTGGGAATAACAACACCACCAATATGTTTTGCACTGCTTCACATGTCCGTTCCAAAAGCGGGTCAGTACTATGTCAAATTATGGCAAATGCGATATATAGGAAAAATCTTTACACAGGGTCACTCGTCTATAGTGCAGCATATGAGGCATGCACTTGGTCGACTTGATCTGTTCCCGGTGCGAGTTGCCAGTCTTGAGATGACAAGCTAGATCGATCAAAGGATGCTCGAGTAATCCCTAAAATAATCACGTGACTACAGTAGCTGTTGCAAAGGCGGCGCCAGCGACACAGAAAAGTACTCAAGTTACAGCAGTCGACCAGTTACTGACACTTATCTTGCATATGCTCAGCATCCGTCTCTTGGAAACATGTACAGCCCACGTGTTAGGCCCAGCATAGTCTCGTGAAAATTTCAGAGTTTCTACTGTAATGAGTGCATACTTGACCATATTATCTTATATGTCTGCTTACTGTCAGTCATTTTATTTAACTTATTTAATGCAAATAAAACTTGAAAAATGAATGCGATAAAACGGGCAGGCATATGCATTTAATACATAAAGTTATTTTATAGATCTCGATATTTTCTCTAGGAGGGGGTGGTGTATTTCAAGAAGAGGCAGATAACGAGATAGGGAGTGTACACGTTCGTGCAAGCATTGCTAGTATAAAGTTTTTATATATTATCAATATATAAAATATTTAAACTTGATCTATGGATATGCACAATTAACAGTAAGTTCGAGTTAACTCCTCGGTTGTGTACAGTGATTCGATTAAATATAGTCTCTTTAGTTGCGAGGCTGTTCGCTTAACTTGCATATGTTTGTAAAAACAACACTATAAACACACAATTTTGATTAAAACGATGTTACATAAGTTTGAACTTAGCAAAACATGTGCCCGAGTTGCATGAAAACCTTCTCAACAGGTGCAATTTCTTTTCATGGAATTGGTTCGTCTAATTTTTCAGGTATTCGTTTATGTTCGGCCAATCGGCGATATATATTTTAACCGATCTGGTTAATCAGAATTTACACTGGTTTTGACAAGTAATAGTTCGACTCATAGACATAAATAAGTCAGCTGGTTGACCGCTGTGTTGTGTTTTATTGTGTTCTATTGTGTAGCCCTTATAAATAACAGTGTTAGGAATGAGGAAGTTTAAATGTGTAGGCTGAACAGAGAACTTAATTGAAATGTACACATGTATTGAATTTAAGGAAAATGAGCGATGTGTTTTAACATAGGCAAACTCAATATTCACATTTTAAGTGTTTACATACGTGTATAGAAACGTGTGTAAATGCATGTAGATGTACAATGTAACAAATAACTAATCTCAAACAAAGATACGTTGGACAGCTTATACATTATAGCATATTGTCTTTTGTTTATGATAACGTTTGTTTTCAGACACAAAATGCCATCTTTATTTAATTAATTTCTCTCCAAGAACATTCATAAATCGGAATGCCAAACACAAATAGAACCTTTGAAGTTTGTCCGTCATTTTTTCTAACCATTATTCTAAACATAAACTTAAGTAAAAGATATACTATAAAATAAATATGTTTTGAGGAAAACAGTGTTCAGACCCAATGAATAAATAATTGAGAAACAAGTCTTTGATCACAAAATGTTATGTAAACATGCTGTTTTTAAACTTTTATATTGGCCTACCTAACGAAGGTTCAAACCCGTTGCAGCGGGTTTGAGTAATATTTAAGCTGTTAGAAGCTCAGCAGCCTTAACCATGCCCAGTTAGACATGGATGAATATACGTTATGTGTTTAGCAATAATTAGCACGCAGATCAGCTTGATAGTTATACAAGATGTTGTAATCGTCAGGTGCATGCGCTAATAAGAGCATCCCTTAGGAAGGTCAAGAAAAGACATGGTTGAAAAAAACATATAACGGGGACATATGTATATTGACATTGTTTTTTTTTTTGTCATGATTGTGATGTTCTAGGTCTTATGTAAACGCTTATCAGTTCATTACTAAGGAAGACACAGAAATAAAACGAGTCCAAGCTATAATTTCGTATTGTTGATTATGTTGACGGAGAAGGAAATACAAACTGACACAGCAGAAGTATTACCTTCCTGGCATACCTGATGGTACAAACATACTTACTGGTTATATTGTGTATGCATTTTTAGTGCACCGGATATGTGTAAAGAAGAAAAAACCGCTGTTTTTACGCCAAACAATCTCAATCAAGAATGCTGAAGCCTTAGATACCTTGACGTCTTATATTCAAACTATTAAATGTGAATGGCTGAACCTGTCCCTGATTATGAAGTTGATAACCTTCAGGTGAGACAGCTTTTAAACAATAACTAACAACAAGATTTATTGTAGACAATGTGAAAAGTTTGATTTTAAAGAATGTCTCAAGCTTAATACAGTTGGTGCATATGGTAAACGTGTCTACCATTGCTAGTTGTAAACAACCCAAAGAAACAAACATATTTCTTGACATAATCAATCCGTGATGGAGGCAAAACAAATATAAGTACACTACCAATACAAATAATTACCCGTATTCTATAGAGAGTTCATGGACACATGAGACAAAACTACTTGCATGTAGCCTGATATATCGAAGTAGTTTTACTATTAACCAAAATTGCTTCAGAAAGACTCACCTATCAACAATTCAGTTTTAGTTTGTATCCTAATTGAAATTATTAAAATATCTATGTTACATATAAAATAATATGATATCACTGCACGATACGCTTATACTGCAGGGAGACACAAACAAACATAATAATTTTGTTATAAATGTAGTCTACTTTCGTTTATATCAGGAACTTCAAAAGCGTCGTTTAAACTAGACAGAATTAGCTGGCACATGCTAATTTGTGTTGAAACATGTTTTTCAAATTAAATTTGGCTAACCCATGTACTTGAATCTGTAATCGATCCGCAACGAGACCTTGAAAAGAACCCGACAACTGCCATGCTATTGTATCGCATTGTTAATGAGCGATTCTTTTGTTTTGTGTTGATTTAGATAAGCTACAACTGCACAATCACGGTAAAGTATAACTATTATTTACGGAGTAAGACCCCACGACAAATGACTGGCTAGAACCACTGTTACTCCGCAGTGCTTTAAGACACCCCCACACATAATAAAGTTCTAAATTCGACTGGGTTGAAGTCAATTGAACAGGTTAAAGAATAGACGGTTAAAATGAGGTTGAAATGAAATGTACGTAAACTGCAGCATCTTACATGAAATAAGAGTAGGGATTTCAACCGTTGTAAGGGTTTGAACTGTAACTTTAACTTTAATCAGTTTAAATTGCTGGTTGTTCTGTGTGTAACATCTCTCTTTCTATCTCTCTCTCCCTTCCTTTCTTTCTCTTCTTTTCTCCCTCTCTCCCTCCCTCCCTCCCTCCCTCTCTCTCTCAGTGCTGTTGTCACTTTTACATTAAAGCTGCTATCCAACAGTTGTGATCAGAAAAGGATTATCTCAAATAACCAAAACAGTCATTGTTTCCTGGAAAGGTTCTTCTGATGCCTGTTGTAAGTTAAACTACTCTTCTTTTATGAAACAACAATAAGTGACGTCATTGATATTTTATGACGTCATGAGATTTCTTAACATCGTCATAGTGGTTTTTGGTGAAGTACAATATGGCGAACCATGAATAATACTTGCAAATAAAATGTCAAAAGTGCACGTTTATGTAACCCCTGAATGTATAGAATATACAATACTGTCAATTACGACTCTGTATTAGAAACAAATGCAATGCCCTAAATGCATTTATTTTTTACTATGTGTATACTTGTAAATAATTAAAAAAAATATTGACACATTTATTGTTGTATTTGGCTCTATCGTCACAATATTTCAAACAAAAATAAACAAGTTTAAATTAATATCTGTAAATTTATGAAGGATGACAATATTTCTATTTCTGTAAACGATATATACCTGTATTATTAAGGTAAATTAACAAGAACATATTGAAGAGATAGGTTCAAGAGTCCCAACTGGTAAACAGAGAACATTGTTAATTGGATTCTAAATTTAAAGTGTGTTTTTAAGTGATGTTAAAATATACTTTAGCAAAATGAACAATAATGTCAGCTAAACCAGGAAATAGGTAGCATAAGGTAAGTCTAACATTGGTTCTGTTGTTCTTTTGTAAGCATGCATTGTTTTAAAAAAAATTGATAGACTCATAGTTGCTAGCGTAGTTGCATAGCTCTACAATCAAATCAATATCGACCTTCATTTAATCTAATGTATATATTGCAAAACACATTTACACAGGCAGGGATATTTTTAATGTTAAATGCAATCCCTTTCCGTTTGTGGTATTTGGAGATATTACTGGCAGTTTTGCAAAAAAATCATGTTACATGTTCTGAATATGCCATTGATGAAGTCTCCAAAATCATCATTAGGATGTTACCCATTTAGCATTTTCTTTCCATCTAAACACAGCAGGACATCTAATTTTCATACACTGCATAAATTCCGTCTGAAAATCTTATTTGTGTTGACTTATTGACACACTCCCGAAGTAATGCATTTAATTACATCTCTCAGCATTTAGACATATCCGGTACATGCCTCTACACAAGGGCATAAGCATTTATACCTGTTTAATGCAAGTGTTTAGTTAGGAATAGTCTGCTTGAAACTGAAAAACATTCTCATGCCGGTTGAAGTTTTTAAACTATTTAAACAAATGGCGACGGTCAGAGTGATGCTAACATATCGGATAACACACCTGCAAGCAATATATATCATATATGTATGATTTACATAACGAAACACCTTATATGCGTCGCTGAGACTGTTGTTTAGAATAAACAAGATAGTGCTATTTTATGCGTCTTATTTAGTGTATATTTTTCACATACAATACTTCGTCGGAACCTCCTAAGGTAGCACAAAGCTTACCGACTTGGTAATACACACGTATCGTATTCGTCTGGGTGAAGCCAGTATATTGAAACATTGATTTGCATTTGGATTCCTAGTTTCTGATTCATCGCATTACACATTGTAGTTAATCCACAAATGTTACCAAGGCTGGGAATTTTATACTGAAGTTATTAGATACACCGCCTTACAATAGCTAACGTTAAAACTGGCCACTGAGGTTTATTAGTTAGTTTCAGTATCTTCAATCGCGTGTCGAAAGGATAAACTACTTATACTTAATTTTAAAACTGGCCACTCATTGTTATCAGTTAGTTTCAGTATTTTCAAACGCGTGTCGAAAGGAGAGACCATTTATACTTAATGTTAAAACTGGCCACTCGTTGTTATCAGTTAGTTTCAGTATTTTCAAACGCGTGTCGAAAGAAGAGACCACTTATACTTAATGTTAAAACTGGCCACTCATTGTTATCAGTTATTTTCAGTATTTTCAAACGCGTGTCAAAAGGATGGACCACTTACACTTATCATTAAAACTGGCCACTCATTTTTATTGATTAGTTTCAGTATCTTCAAACGCGTGTCAAAGATAGATAGATAGATAGATAGATAGATAGAGAGAGAGAGAGAGAGAGAGAGAGAGAGAGAGAACATTTATTTACACTTAACGTTAAAACTGACCACTCATTTTAATTGGTTAGTTTCAGGATCTTCAAACATCTCTTCAAACGATATAGCATTTACGTTCACTTAACGTCATAACTGGCCACTCATTTTTATCGGTTCGTTTCAGTATCTTCAAATTCATGTCATAAAGAAAGAACACTAACTTACACTTAACGTTAAAACTGACCACTAATTTTTATCAGTTAGTTTTATTATCTTCAAACATATGTCGAAAGGAAAGACCACTTATACTTAATGTTAAAACTGGCCACTCATTTTTATTGGTTTGTTTCAGGATACTCAAACACCTGTACAAACGAGAGCGCATTTACTTGCACTTTACGTAATAACTGGCCACTCATTTTATCATTTTTATCGTTTAGTTCAGTATCTTTAAAAACATGTCATAAAAAGAGAACACTTACTTACACTTAACGTTAAAAGTGGCCACTCAGTTGCATCGGTTAGTTCAATATCTTCAAACCCTTATCTCAAAGATAACTTAGATTTAACATGAAAACTGACCATTTATTTTTATTGGTTTCAGTATATACAAAGGCGTGTCAACAAGAGAGAACACTTACTCACCCTTAACGTTAATGAAAACTGGCCACTCATTTTTATCGGTTAGTTTCAGTATCTTTAAACGCCTATTAAAACGAGAGGGCATTTACTTTCGCTTAGCGTTAAAACTAGCCACTTATTTTTATTATTTTTATCGGCTAGTTTTATATCTTCAAACGCGGGTCAAAATGAGAGACAACTTACACTTCTATATAATGTAAAATTAGTTGCCGTAACGTTAAATTAGTATGCATTCTGTGAATCTCATTGGTATAACATTATACTGTGTTGCTCTTATTGTTGTAGCTTGTAAGAATTATATTAAAAACAAACACAAGTTTAAACAATCTTTTGCACGTCGACGACTGTTTAATTTATATTGTTATTGCAGACAGATACAGCCTTCCCTGTTAATTCCTTTGAAAAGGGTAGGTACGTTGATGGCTGCGATCCTGTTCCCGTCAGAAGACACCATGTGAATGATGTGACTGTTATAGGAACATATGTAGAGACAGACGCTATCACCGTTTGTCACGCTCACTGGATAGATTAAGTCCTGGTCCTGGTACATCCAATGGACAACATGTTTCAAACATGTTTCAATTAATCACCAATATAGCTTATTGTCATGACTTAGGGGTTAGATAATATGGACTCTGAAACAGCGGTTCCTCTGATTGATCATGTTGAATTTTCTAGAGACCCTTACCGTCCATGTCGAGTATCTGCAAATTTGCTGGATTAAATAACGATATAACCAATTTGTCACCAGTACCCTGTACGCCGTATATTTGCCCAGGTACACTAACACTTCCGCAGGGTTCCAGGGTCCGGTCTGCTGTATAGATTTCAAGTTTCTTTAAGGATGGTAATGTCACTGAGAGAAGAGACTCCGTTATCCTAGTGATATCACAAGGCTGTGCTGTTAGAGCGCGCCCTTGATGATGGTGTTACTCGTCATGTCATTCAAATCGAAACACGATTTATTCTGATCGGTGAATATTAGTCTCTGAAAGTTCCATCACAGCCCTGGCCCATTAGTCCTTTGTGTCTTTCTGAGATTAGATGTTCGTTGTACATACTGCTGTGCATGCAATGGCTGGAGAGAGAGACAGGTGTTACGAGCCTGTCGTTACTTTTGGTTTTCACATTGAGAATGGTATTCTTAATAACATTTTTATGGTAGGGTCGGAATGAAAACCAAATGTCTTAATTACTTATGTCCTAGTGAAGTGCCTCCATGCACTGAACAGACTCAAATACCTGCCATTATTCTTCAAACATTTACACATCTGTTCTCGCTCATTTATATTCTTTTGTCGTTAATGTTCGCAACAATCTAATTTAATATTGCTGTATATTCTGTTATTTTATCTGCAATCTTTGGTTGTCTTTTGTTATTCTCCTTTAATTTATCGGCCTTGAGATAGGTGTGCTTTTACGGATTATTTCCGTTTTGGTTAAAAAGCAGTGAGTTCTTACACGTTAAATCTTCGCTGATAACTATACAATCAATGCACTTACCAATGTATATTAAAAATATCAACAGGTTTCAGTCTATCCAGACAACATCTTAACCACAATCTTGTGCTCAATTAATCATCAGTGTTTTTTTATTAATAAAACTCAGTCTGAGGCACCCGTGGCAGAGCGGTTAACGTCAAAAAAATATGTACCTCATAGAAAAATAATTAATTCACTAAACAAATCAATTTTAAGCCTTTAACCGTATTTCATTTCAATAAATACTTCTACTTAGTTCATAAGGATATGACTGTGTAGCACGCAATCATCAGTTGAATAATTACTAGAAACATTCATCTACAAACAAAAATGTTTTAATGCCTGAGATCCTATGCAAGGTATGAAAAGAGAAGGGTTTTTTTTAATTCACAAAAATTAATAAGGATCGAAAATCTATGGAGTATACCTGCTTTAATGTTAAAGTGCACCGTGTAAGCTCGCAATTAAGAGTTTTGAATATTCATGAGCACTAATTTGCATGATAAGTAAGTTCAGATCGTATCTTAAGGATAACCGTCACCAAAGGAACAGTCGAAACCCGTTTTTCCATTTTCTAAATAGCAAAACTCGGACGTAAATTATAAAAACACCATAAAATTGGAGCAAATGAAACGTAGGACAACATGTGTTAAACAAGTAGGAGTATATACATATACCCCCCCCCCCCAAAAGTTTATTTTAGTACATTGGAGATTCTGTTTCTAGACAGCCTTACGTTTTGGTACCCATAAGAAAGTCTAGGTGAGGGTGCGCGCGGTAACCATAACTTTCTGCCGGAATACTTCGTCTGCAATGCTGTCACAATAAAAAATCAACTTGAGAAGCTTTACAACAACAATAAACTTATCAAATTCGACGACTGAAACATGCAGGATAGTAAGCACAAATATGAATAAAAATAAAATGGACATACGTTGAGAATATGTGGAAGTGAGTGCTAATAAAAGAAAGAAAAAGGCTATCATACTTCGGACAAGTCATTTGTTTGTTTGGACATATGAATTTTAAAATCATTTCCCCCAAATATCCAGTGCTAAACATATAAATTGCTAAAAACTGTATTTGGGGTTATCAGTGCGTAGTCTGAATAATCTACACATACATTCTAATGTTTAACACACTCCTATATACAAATTTATTAGTCTAGCATGGGGGCCCATATATCTCTTAGCTATAAATTCGATCCTAGAGATGACCAATTCAGAGTTGTCTTCCTTAGGTCGTATCAACATACCATGAAAAGCATGAAAGTTGAGCAATGTCTATTTTTAAAGGAAATGAATAATAATAATAATAATAATAATAATAATAATAATAATAATAATAATAATAATAATAATAATCATATGTAAAAGTGACAAAAAAGAGACGAGATATTACACACAAATAGAAAGAGTAGTTGGCGCCAAAAGACCGACTGAGGTGCTTAAAACTGTTTTGTGGAGCGCTCTAACCTCGTATTTGCCCCGTGTCCTAGTGACCAAAGAGAGTTCAATCATATATTAAATAAAAAAACACTTAAGAAAGCTACAATTATGTAAATTAAATGTAACCGTGTCAAAAGCACTGACACAACACATATTTTCTATATATAGTACCATTTTCCACCTTGATTGATCTGTTTGAATCGGTTTACGGAGATCTATTCTCGAACTTCCTCCAGTTGTTTTCGCATTTAAACTTTGCAAAATGTCACTTCAAATGGAAACAACTATAAATCGTAATCGTGCTTCCATATGCCTGACTATATGCCTATCCAAACTACTAACGTGTGGAGACCGAAAAAGTACATTTTGACATTCTGTACCTTGAAAAAAACTCCGAATATCGGCTTTATAAAACGTTTTATGGAATAAAATATTTTATGTACTTAATTACAATTCGTGCCAAATCATCTATGTATTAAATGACACCTCGTTTCATAATCTCTATGTATTAAATGACAACTCGTGTCAAATCATCTATGTATTAAATGACACCTCGTTTCAGATTCTCTATGTATTAAATGACAATTCGTGTCAAATCATCTATGTATTAAATGACACCTCGTTTCAGATTCTCCATGTATTAAGTGACAACTCGTGTCAAATCATCTATGTATTAAATGACACCTCGTTTCAGATTATCTATGTATTAAATGACAACACGTGTCAGATCCTGTATGTATTAAATGACAATTCGTGTTAAATCATCTATGTATTAAATGACACCTCGTTTCAGATTCTCTATGTATTAAATCGCCACACGTGTTAGATCCTGTATGTATTTAATGACAATTTGTGTCAAAACATCTATGTATTGAATGGCACCTCGTTTCAGATTTTCTATGTATTAAATGGCAACACGTGTCAGATCCTGTATATATTAACAACATCGCCGGGAATGACGCTCACTAACACTATGTTTTTATAGGACAGCTTGTACAAATATGTTTTGAATGTTTTCTAAAATAGAAATGTTTTATACCTACTTACCTATGTATGCTATGCTGTACTATCTTTATCATTTAATGTCTTTTAATAAAGACTCTATGAGAACTGATTTGCACAAGTCCAAATGTGCGATTATCTTAGCTGTCAATTTAAATCATGTAAACAATTTATTGAATTATATTCCGTCGAACGGCAAGTTTGAATGGAAAAACGTGGATAAAGTCTTAAAAAGTACTTCATAACGTTCTGGGAATTTAGAAAATATAATTTTAAACTTCACGTAATATTTCTTTACGTTTATTGCAGATATTACAGAATAATTGGTTAATTAAATGTTGAAGTCATTGTTGGATTGTTTCCTTTAAAACGGGTTGAATAATTTCGCTTTACAAAAGTTTAACGAACCATAGTTTCGAGCAGAAGAATGGCTCACAGTGTACATTATATCCTTGGTCTAAACAACAGTGCTTTATTTTAAACTGTTTATATTTTTAGTTTTGGGGATAAAATAACAAAAAATAAGTTCATTATATTTGATATATTTTACTTCTATTAATATTGTCAATGTATCAATATTGAGAACATAGAAATAAAGGTAGTATACCGAACAAGTAAGACAGAGTGTAAATCAGTCTAAAGTTCATGTTTCTTTCAATAAAATAGAAGTCAAGGGAAGCGACTCGTGATGACAGCATATCAATGTACAGTAGTTAATGTACATGTTTGTTGAAATGGTAGATACAAGAGATATTATCAGGATCTTATCGTCTGGCCCTATATTTGATCTATGCTTAGGAATGGGACAACCTTATCACTGAAAACAATCGATCATAATTCGTCAATTTGATATGCTAGAAGATCTCTTCCACGTACTTATCACTACTTAAACAACGTCATTGCAAAACCATTTAAATTTGATATGCTATAATACCGAGTATCAGTGTAAATAAGATTGATAACAGACCTTCGATATACTTACTTGGTTGTACAGTACCCCTCCCACAAATGTTAATATGATTTCTAGTATGCTATTACCAGTGCAGAGCCATTTAAATTGAAAGTGTTTAATAACGAATTTTTTCTTGCATGAGACGGATAATTGACCGTTGACATTCTTACTGCTTTGTGCATTACACATCGCACAATTATCAGTATGAATTTCATCATCGTAATCAAGGGGCTTAAAAGCATCACCACAAACATTATTATTACGCCTCGCCTCCTACAATTGCCAATATGAATTATTTTATGTTAAGCAATAGGTCAAGCGTTCAGCAAGTGCTTTACAGTTAGTCTGATCGGGCAATACGTTCCTGTTTAGGAACCCTGCATATCTTATTTATGTCCTATTTTTGATAGTCAATCTTTAAAGTTACAAAGTTATTTTAATAAAACTCTAACACGTCAAAGATTATATCTATATTTAGTATCAATACTTGACAATAAAAAAGTGTACGAACATGAAGATATATATAAACCACTATGGTAAGGTTTACTTCGCTTCCAAAA
Source organism: Sinonovacula constricta (assembly GCA_007844125.1). Classification (NCBI taxonomy): domain Eukaryota; kingdom Metazoa; phylum Mollusca; class Bivalvia; order Cardiida; family Solecurtidae; genus Sinonovacula; species Sinonovacula constricta. The sequence continues at coordinate 2,297,275 of CM017564.1, forward strand.
TTTCAAACATATGTCATGCAATTAACATGAATATATATATTAACCACTATGGGAACGTGTACTTCGCTTCCAAAATTTCAAATATATGTCATGCAATTAACATGAAGATATATATTAACCGCTATGGGAACGTTTACTTCGCTTCCAAAATGTCAAACATATGTCATGCAATTAACACGAAGATATAAAACCAATATCTTTAGCAGATTACCAAGAATTTCCACAGTTTCTAACATATGTCATGCAGCTTGCATAAAGATATACAAACCTCTATCGTAAACATGTTTACATAAATTTCTAACACATGTCATGCAATTTGCATAAAGATATATAAACTTCTATGGTAAACATGTTTACATAAATTTCTAACATTTTAAACATATGTCATGCAACTTGAATAAAGATATATAAACCTCTATCGTTAACATGTTTACATAAATTTCCAACATTTCAAACATATGTCATGCAATTTACCAAGATATAAAACCAATATCTTGAGCAGATTACAAAGAATTCTACAGTTTCAAACATATGTCATGCAACTTGCATAAAGATATACAAACCTCTATCGCAACCATTTTTACATAAATTTTAAACATATGTAATGCAATATGCATAAAGATATATAAACCTCTATCGTAAACGTGTTTACATAAATTTCTAACATTTTAAACATATGTCATGCAACTTGAATAAAGATAAATAAACCTCTATCTTTAACATGTTTACATAAATTTACAACATTTCAAACATATGTCATGCAACTTGCATAAAGATATAAAAACCTCTACCGTTAACATGTTTACATAAAGTTTAGACATATGTCATGCAACTTGCATAAAGATATACAAACCTCTATCGTAAACATGTTTACATAAATTTCAAACATTCAAACATATGTCATGCAATTAACACGAAGATATAAAACCAATATCTTTAGCAGATTACCAAGAATTTCCACAGTTTCTAACATATGTCATGCAGCTTGCATAAAGATATACAAACCTCTATCGTAAACATGTTTACATAAATTTCTAACACATGTCATGCAATTTGCATAAAGATATATAAACTTCTATGGTAAACATGTTTACATAAATTTCTAACATTTTAAACATATGTCATGCAACTTGAATAAAGATATATAAACCTCTATCGTTAACATGTTTACATAAATTTCAAACATTTCAAACATATGTCATGCAATTTACCAAGATATAAAACCAATATCTTGAGCAGATTACAAAGAATTCTACAGTTTCAAACATATGTCATGCAACTTGCATAAAGATATACAAACCTCTATCGTAAACATTTTTACATAAATTTTAAACATATGTAATGCAATATGCATAAAGATATATAAACCTCTATCGTAAACATGTTTACATAAATTTCTAACATTTTTAACATATGTCATGGAACTTGAATAAAGATATATAAACCTCTATCTTTAACATGTTTACATAAATTTCCAACATTTCAAACATATGTCATGCAACTTGCATAAAGATATACAAACCTCTATCGTTAACATGTTTACATAAATTTTAAACATATGTCATGCAATATGCATAAAGATATATAAACCTCTATCGTAAACGTGTTTACATAAATTTCTAACATTTTAAACATATGTCATGCAACTTGAATAAAGATATACAAACCTCTATCTTTAACATGTTTACATAAATTTACAACATTTCAAACATATGTCATGCAACTTGCATAAAGATATACAAACCTCTACCGTAAACATGTTTACATAAAGTTTAGACATATGTCATGCAACTTGCATAAAGATATACAAACCTCTATCGTAAACATGTTTACATAAATTTCAAACATTCAAACATATGTCATGCAATTAACACGAAGATATAAAACCAATATCTTTAGCAGATTACCAAGAATTTCCACAGTTTCAAACATATGTCATGCAACTTGAATATTTTACACGATTAATAAAACAACATTGTATACGTGTTAAAAATTACTAAATATTCACAGAACATTTTGTCTTACTTTATATATTTCGACTGTTTCACACAATCTTCATCAGCTTTTTGAAGACTGCGGGAAACAGACGATATATACTGAGTAAGAATTATGTTCTGTGTTAAATGATATTACGTAACAAAATATACATTCCAAAACTAAACATAAGCCTGCACTTTTGTATGTTAAAGCCAGTTTCTACTTCTCTAACATATTTTGTGCAATTTACGAGAAACTGTTTACATATTAAAAATGGCATACGAATCAATCACAGGTCATGCAGATACCATGAAGATATGCAAACACAAGTTTAGGGATTTTGACAGTTCTTTCCAAAACTAAAATCTAACACATGTCCCGAAGTTAAGAAAAATATATTACATTCGATGTTTTATGCAAGCTTTATATGAATTTATGAAACTAATTTTTAACGCAAATTTATTTCATTTAATTGTAATGTCGAGACATAGAACATTATTATACAAACACTTTTATAACTGTCTTAAACTATCATATAGATTTGATAAGACAATACAATTCTGTATCCTGAATTTAAATAATTGAAACTAGACCTGAAGTTAAAAAATAATTAAATTAAAAAACTCTTATATAAAATTGAACTCTTTAACATATCTTCATTGAACTCGAATAATAATATAGGTACATGAACAAATATATATATATAAAACATAACATATAAACAAAACATTTTAATTAATTAATAAACATGCGTAAATATGCAAGAAACTGTCAAAATGCAACATTATTAATGACATATTTGTACATGTTGATCACACATTATCTAATGGAATGGCAGAAAGACAGAAAATGGTAGGGATACATATTAAAATGAACCAAACAACAACTGAACACACAAAATAAAAATTCAAAAACAATAAAACATTCATGGGATAAAATAAGTCGAAACTGATAGTTATGTGGCTGATAATGGTAAGGATGATAAGGAGATTTATGGCTCTGTCGATGGTGAAAATGACGATACGGAGATTTAGGGCTCTATCGATTGTGAAAACTACGACACCAATGATTATGTGATATTGTTTAATTTATGATGGTGAAAATAAAGATGATAATTATGATGATGATGACATTCATATCTTTCTCTCTATATCTCTCTCTATCTTGGTATATACATATTCAACACACCAGACAAAATAAAAATAAACATGATGATTATTTGATTTTTATCTAAGAATATGCTGCCTGATATGAAGCAATACATATACTTATAAAAGTCACTTGACATTGAATGTACCTACAAACAAATTTAAACACTATAATTGACATTTCAGGCAGCATATTAACAAACATGAAAGAAAACAAAACATATTTACAACATTGTTAACACAATATGTTAAATCATAATATAATTCTATATGATTGAACTAAACACACACGAAAGCACAAAAGTAAGCGACTCAAACAAAGTGATATAATTTTAACAACTTATCCCACCATAAAGAAAACTTGCTGAAAATTGCCTTTTCAAAACAAAAACTGATCATACACAGTTAAAGCTAAGCCAGAATAAGTAAGACACAAAGCACGAGTGCGAATTGACATCAGAATCATAATCATTTCACTGTATATATGTAACCTAATTTAAAAACAGAACACGCATATATTTAAATTTCTGAACAACTTATTTTAAAAACAACAAATAAAAATACTTAGATTTGTTTACAACAAAATACACACACAACATGCATATTTACATAATGAATTTGAAAATGAAATTAATATTTTACAAGACAAAAACGGGAGAATATATCACAATATTTTTCAACTCCTTTACAACATAAACAATTAAAACTCAATGTATTTGTTGACAACATTTTTTTAAGTAAACTTTATATTAACGGTAACAAATAAGCATAATAACTGTGGGTATACACAAGATATAACACGCAAGTTGTGTTCATTTTATTTTTTTACATTCTCCATAGATACAGTTCTCTCTTGTTACTGAAAGATCCATATTGCTTTAAGACTAGAAAACAAAATTAAAGGACCAACTTCTATAGAGAGGAAAAGTCTGAATCTAAGTTTTATATCACATGATAATAACTTAAACTTGTGAAAACATGAACAATTGTTGTGAGCGAAGACGTTGCCCGCCCAATAGCAGTCAAATCAATCGGAAACAGCAATTACTAAAAGTAATCTAGAAAAAAACACATTACAAACACATTCACGTAAATAAAACCTATCTAACACGCAAGAGATAACAATTACTTGCAAAAACAGCTTTCTAAAAACATACATATAACCAGCATCTTTCTACAAAACTCGCTAAGATACACGAGAAAAAATAACTATATAAAATTCTAAATTCACGTAAATAATACCTTTATACAAATTTGCAATAAAAAAAAAACACGAAAACCAGAAATATTTACAAAAATGTATTTACAAATACACGGAAACAACAACGTTCTAGCAAATTTGCTGAAAAATAGACGTAAAATAACGTTAGCCGACTGACCGTTCCAAGGCGGCAACACTTGGGAATGCTCTTTTTGTTAAATGACTAATCACAGATTTGTTTTTACTTTTATATTAGGTTTGCACGTAAACCTTTGTCCTGTGCCTTTTCAAATTTCAAATTTTGGCAACATTTATTTATATTTTTTAATGGTCTTATAAAGACGTCAAATTGCTAGATGTTTATCAACTCTTTTCACAAGACAAGCCTATTTTAATTAGTTAAGAATTAAACTTGCAATCAAGATATGCTTCATAATGGTCATTGATTTCATGTCAATCAGATAAAAAACATATAATTTAAAACAGTGTTTGCGAATATACTATTTCAACCGCCGCATTAATAGGAATGTCACTGCAACATAATCATTGTAACAAATCAAGAATAAAATCATCTGAAGACTGGTATACTTCTCAGCCATGTTTTTATATTTTCTACGTTGTGCACGTATTAAAAACAGACTTAACAACAAAATAGCTGTTTGATATATGTTAATAAAGTAAGAAAGAAGTATGCACCACGTGGAAATACATTATGCTGAAGTATATACACATACACATAAATATTTGCATTTTATACTAAATAATTGCATGCATTAATTTGTCTCAAACAGGATGAGAAGGGTAAAGGATATTTATTCACATTAAGTTTGGAAATGTCAAAACACAGCGATGCGACTATTCTAAAATGCATATACGATAAGCAACTCTCCGTGGTTCAAACATGGCTGACTGAATAAAGGGTTCATCATATATATTTTAATTATTGTTCCTAGATATTTTAATAGGTGAATATTCACTCAAACCCCGAACCCCTAAAGCCAAGTCAAAGTTTTAGAGTTTTTTAAGCATCACAGGACGGACGTGTGATCAATATAATACTGTTTTCACAATTAAGTTCCTTAAGTTGTGTTTGGTTTGTCAGGTCTAGCACAACACCACATTCTTCTTGAAAATCCTGATGCTCTATACAACGAAATTTGACTATTTTCAGGGAGTGTAGAACAAGTTCATGTGTCAAACTGTTCACAAGTGAGCACAACACCGAGTGGAATGTCTCGATGTTTTCCATGATTATTTCTTTGACGGAAGGACTCCACGTGACCGACACTAGACACAATCCAGATATTTCAATCTTAATAAGATGAATGAGTCTGGACATGTCTAAGTTCAATGTTAATAAATCGGTACAAAGACGTTGTGTACACTTCACGTTAACCAATTTAATTGACTTTAGAGTATATGCATCACATATGTTATTTATCAGGCGATGCCATTGTCCAAATGGCATTGAAAGGTTCACAAGCTCAATAGATCTAATGCAACGGTTCAAAGTAAGGGTTCTTAATGGCGTGTTCCATATATAGAGATTCGTCAGGGTTTTGCAGCCTGTCAAGTCAAGGTCTAGCCATTTATTTTTTGGAACGGTTACATGGTATAGTTGTACTTCATTAATACAATCATTCAAAATTAGACCACTCAGTAAAATGTGATCTACACAGAGATAAGTCAGTTTTGTACTGACGGTCAGATCAAGGTGTAAACCAAGTTCATTTGTCACGGAGACATGCTCCAGGATAAGTTTATTAATACAGTTATTCAAAGTAAGGCAACTCACCGTCGTGTGTTTCACGCAGAGATAACTCAGTTTTTTACTGACTGTCAGTTCAAGGTGTAAACCCTGTTCATTTGTCATGGAGACATGTTCCAGGATAAGTTTATTAATACAGTTATTCAAAGTAAGGCAACTCACCGTCGTGTGTTTCACGCAGAGATAACTCAGTTTTTTACTGCTTGCTAGATCAAGGTGTAAACCCTGTTCATTTGTCACGGAGACATGTTCCAGGATTAGTTTATTAATACAGTCATTCAAAGTAAGGCGACTCAGTGATGTGTGTTCTACACTGAGATATGTCAGTTTTTTACAGACTGTCAGATCAAGGTTTAAACCCTGTTTATTTGGCGCAGAGACATGTTCCAAAATTACTTTCTCGGTACAGTCATTCAAAAAAAGGCCACTTACAGTTGTGTGTTTTACACTGAGATAAGTCAGTTTTTTACAGACTGTCAGATCAAGGTGTAATCCCTGTTCATTTGGCAAGGAGACATGCTCCAGGGTTTCTTCATTAATACAGTCATTCAAAGTAAGGCCACTCACAGTTGTGTGTTTTACACCCAAACAAGACAGTTTTTTTACTGACTGTCAGATCAATGTGTAAACCCTGTGCATTTGACATGGAGACATGGCTGAGGATTAGTTTATTAATACAGTCATTCAAAGTAAGGCCACTCAAAGTCGTGTGTTCTACACTGAGATATGTCAGTTTTTTACTGACTGTCAGATCAAGGTCTAAACCCTGTTTATTTGTCACGGATATATGCTCCAGGATTAGTTTATTGATACAGTCATTCAATGTAAGGCCACTTACAGGTGTGTGTTTGACACTCAGATAAGTCAGTTTTTTACTGACTGTCAAATCAAGGTGTAAACCCTGTTCATTTGGCACGGAGACATGCTTCAATGTCAGTTCATGAATACAATCATTTAAAGTAAGGCCACTCAGTGATGTGTTTTCTGCCCAAAGATAAGTAAGTTTATTACTGACTGTCAGATCAAGGTGTATACCCTGTTTATTTGGCAAGGAGACATGACTGAGGATTAGTTTATTAATACAGTCCTTTAAAGTAAGGCCACCCAAAGTCGTGTGATCTACACTGAGATATGTCAGTTTTTTACAGACTGTCAGATCAATGTGTAAACCCTGTTCATTTGGCACGGAGACATCCTTCAATGTCAGTTCTTCAATACAATCATTTAAAGTAAGGCCACTCAGTGATGTGTGTTCTGCCCAAAGATAAGTAAGTTTATTACTGACTGTCAGATCAAGGTGTATACCCTGTTTATTTGGCAAGGAGACATGGCTGAGGATTAGTTTATTAATACAGTCATTCAAATTAAGGCCACTCACAGTCGTGTGTTTGACACTCAGATAAGTCAGTTTTTTACTGACTGTCAGATCAAGGTCTAAACCCTGTTTATTTGTCACGGAGACATGCTCCAGGATTAGTTTATTAATACAGTCATTCAATGTAAGGTCACTCACAGGTGTGTGTTTGACACTCAGATGAGTCAGTTTTTTACTGACTGTCAGATCAAGGTGTAAACCCTGTTCATTCAGCACGGAGACATGCTTCAATGTCAGTTCATCAATACAATCATTTAAAGTAAGGCCACTCAGTGATGTGTTTTCTGCCCAAAGATAAATAAGTTTATTACTGACTGTCAGATCAAGGTGTATACCCTGTTTATTTGGCAAGGAGACATGACTGAGGATTAGTTTATTAATACAGTCCTTCAAAGTAAGGCCACCCAAAGTCGTGTGTTCTACACTAAGATATGTCAGTTTTTTACAGACTGTCAGATCAATGTGTAAACCCTGTTCATTTGGCGCAGAGACATGTTCCAAAATTACTTTCTCGGTACAGTCATTTAAAATAAGGCCACTTACAGTTGTGTGTTTTACACTGAGATAAGTCAGTTTTTTACAGACTGTCAGATCAAGGTGTAAACCCTGTTCATTTGGCACAAAGACATGCTCCAGGGTTACGTCATTAATACAGTCATTCAAAGTAAGGCCACTTACAGTTGTGTGTTTTACACCCAAACAAGTCAGTTTTTTACTGACTGTCAGATCAAGGTCTAAACCTTGTTTATTTGGCACGGAGACATGGCTGAGGATTAGTTTATTAATACAGTCATTCAAAGTAAGGCCACCCAAAGTCGTGTGTTCTATACTGAGATATGTGAGTTTTTTACAGACTGTCAGATCAAGGTCTAAACCCTGTTTATTTGTCACGGAGACATGCTCCAGGATTAGTTTATTAATACAGTCATTCAAAGTAAGGCCACTCACAGGTGTGTGTTTTACACCCAGACACATCAGTTTTTTACTGACTGTCAGATCAAGGTGTAAACCCTGTTCATTTGGCACGGAGACATGCTTCAATGTCAGTTCATCAATACAATCATTTAAAGTAAGGCCACTCAGTGATGTGTTTTCTGCCCAAAGATAAGTAAGTTTATTACTGACTGTCAGATCAAGGTGTATACCCTGTTTATTTGTCACGGAGACATGACTGAGGATTAGTTTATTAATACAGTCCTTCAAAGTAAGGCCACCCAAAGTCGTGTGCTCTACACTGAGATATGTCAGTTTTTTACAGACTGTCAGATCAATGTGTAAACCCTGTTCATTTGGCACGGAGACATCCTTCAATGTCAGTTCTTCAATACAATCATTTAAAGTAAGGCCACTCAGTGATGTGTGTTCTGCCCAAAGATAAGTAAGTTTATTACTGACTGTCAGATCAAGGTGTATACCCTGTTTATTTGGCAAGTAGACATGGCTGAGGATTAGTTTATTAATACAGTCATTCAAAGTAAGGCCACTCACAGGTGTGTGTTTGACACTCAGATAAGTCAGTTTTTTACTGACTGTCAGATCAAGGTCTAAACCCTGTTTATTTGTCACGGAGACATGCTCCAGGGTTAGTTTATTAATACAGTCATTCAATGTAAGGCCACTCACAGGTGTGTGTTTGACACTCAGATAAGTCAGTTTTTTACTGACTGTCAGATCAAGGTGTAAACCCTGTTCATTCGGCACGGAGACATGCTTCAATGTCAGTCCATCAATACAATCATTTAAAGTAAGGCCACTCAGTGATGTGTTTTCTGCCCAAAGATAAATAAGTTTATAACTGACTGTCAGATCAAGGTGTATACCCTGTTTATTTGGCAAGGAGACATGACTGAGGATTAGTTTATTAATACAGTCCTTCAAAGTAAGGCCACCCAAAGTCGTGTGTTCTACACTGAGATATGTCAGTTTTTTACAGACTGTCAGATCAATGTGTAAACCCTGTTCATTTGGCACGGAGACATCCTTCAATATCAGTTCTTCAATAAAATCATTTAAAGTAAGGCCACTCAGTGATGTATGTTCTGCCCAAAGATAAGTAAGTTTATTACTGACTGTCAGATTAAGGTGTAAACCCTGTTCATTTGGCATGGAGACATGCTTCAATGTCAGTTCATCAATACAGTCATTCAAAGTAAGGCCACCCAAAGTCGTGTGTTCTACACTCAGATGTGTCAGTTTTTTACTGACTGTCAGATCAAGGTGTAAACCCTGTTCATTTGGCACGGAGACATGTTCCAGGATTAGTTTATTAATACAGTCATTCAAAGTAAGGCCACCCAAAGTCGTGTGTTCTATACTGAGATAAGTCAGTTTTTTACTGACTGTCAGATCAAGGTGTAAACCCTGTTCATTTGGCATGGAGACATGCTTCAATGTCAGTTCATCAATACAGTCATTCAAAGTAAGGCCACTCAGTGATGTGTATTCTATACTGAGATTTGTCAGTTTTTTACAGACTGTCAGATCAAGGTTTAAACCCTGTTCATTTGGCACAGAGACATGTTCCAGGATTAGTTTATTAATACAGTCATTCAAAGTAAGACCACTCACAGTCGTGTGTTTCACCCAGAGACGATTCAGTTTTTTACAGACTGTCAGATCAAGGTTTAAACACTGTTTATTTGGCGCAGAGACATGTTCCAAAATTACTTTCTCGGTACAGTCATTTAAAATAAGGCCACTTATAGTTGTGTGTTTTACACTGAGATAAGTCAGTTTTTTACAGACTGTCAGATCAAGGTGTAAACCCTGTTCATTTGGCACAGAGACATACTCCAGGGTTACTTCATTAATACAGTCATTCAAAGTAAGGCCACTCACAGTTGTGTGTTTTACACCCAAACAAGTCAGTTTTTTACTGGCTGTCAGATCAAGGTCTACACCCTGTTTATTTGGCACGGAGACATGGCTGAGGATTAGTTTATTAATACAGTCATTCAAAGTAAGGCCACCCAAAGTCGTGTGTTCTATACTGAGATATGTCAGTTTTTTACAGACTGTCAGATCAAGGTCTAAACCCTGTTTATTTGTCACGGAGACATGCTCCAGGATTAGTTTATTAATACAGTCATTCAAAGTAAGGCCACTCACAGGTGTGTGTTTTACACCCAGACACGTCAGTTTTTTACTGACTGTCAGATCAAAGCGTAAACCCCGTTCATTTGGCACGGAGATATGTTCCAAAATTACTTCTTCGGTACAGTCATTCAAAGTAATGCCACTTACGGTTGCGTATTTTGCACATATATTAATCAGTTTCCTACAAACTGACAAATCTATGCCCAGCCCCTCTTCATGTGGCATGGAAACATGTTCCAGTTTAAGATGATTTATACCACCATTTAACGTTAGGCTTCTGAGTGGTGTCACTTCTACACAGAGGTCAGTTAGATTTCTACAGCCCTTTAAATGTAGATGTAACCCTTTTTCCGGAGGCACGAAAACATGACGAATCTCAATCTTGTCAATGTAATTATGATCATTCAAAGTAATATTGCATAAAGTAGTGTATTCTATGCACATACTTGTCAGTTTTTCATTGCATGTCAAATCAAGCTCCGGCGTACATGTACAGACCTGTCTATGCAAATGTTCACAAAACTTGACTTTGTTAAGTACAAGAATTTTCAAATTCATTGCATTTATGATGATTGTTTGGAATTGCTGTGAACATACATTTTCAACACTGAACTTCACTAAATGGTTGGCATTTATATGAATACGAAAGACCACTGGTTCAGGAAATGCACACATAAAACTGACCAATTCCCGGGATAATGTAAGATCCAATAAGTATGTTTGATAAGCAGTGTCAACAGATTCGTCAGAACTTTCAACTTTTAGGATGCCAGTCAATGTGTTTGCAGCACGATCGAAGCATTTAAAAGACCTAACCTCATACGGAAAACTCTTCAAACATGTACTTAGTGTTGGCAGCAAACTTTCTGATAACCATTTGTCGACCGCAATATCTGGTACAGGAATTGTAAGCGGAGAGCTTAGCATGACATTTTCACAATTTTCCTTACATATTTTTAAAATCAGTGCCTGCACATGGCTAATTCTCGGATATATAATATCAAATTTAAACTTTGATGACCTCTCATGTTGTATTTCAGTGTCATTGTTGATTATTGCGACCAGTGCGCGGGTCAGCTGTGTAATTAAGTTCGGACACATTGTACCAAGAAATATAAGCATGTCCTCGATATCAAACAAGTGATCAACACTTCGCAAATGATTACATATCGTCTTAACCAGGTCACCATTGCTGCAACCATATGATGCCAAATACATAGCCGCACAGAACTCTTGGAAAGATTTGTGGAGAAACGACAGACCTTTCTGGTTGCTTGTTATGTTCGGCACAATACTTTGCGTCAGTAATCCAACCAATAGACTTGTGTCTAGGTCTTGACTCGAAAGACCATGACATTCAGTTTCATCTGAGTTAAACACCAACACGGCTTGATCCTGTCCGCTTAATAATGTTTCAAAAGCAAGTTTACCAAGAGACATTAGCAGTGGTTCATACCTCTCACATCTTCCCCCCTTTTGGAAAGGCAGAATTCTTGTTGATTGCCCACAATCGTATTCACGGCAGCCGAACCTCTTGCCATTATTCCTCTCTTTTTCCCCCAGTTTAAACAAAAGTTCTAACATATTCATGTATATATCTGTATAGGATTTGCCAAATGGCTGACCTTGATACCATAAGCAGATTAACTGCTTTAGCACGATTGGAACTCTTTCAAGGTTGTTCAAACATGTCTCAGATATTTTCTTTAAAAAATCATCGCATGACTTTGTTGTGTTCCAAGATTTTAAGCTGTTAAAGTACGTCACATGTTTTTGTACAAAACACTTTATGGATCTTATACCCTTGAGCTCTATCTGAAGGTCTATTTCAGTATCATCTAATCTTATGCTTTCAAGTTTCCACGGACGCGAGGTCGTCATCACTGTGTATCTATCGTGTGGGGTTCTGCCCGGAATACCATTGCTTACTGATGGATATCTAGATTGGCACGGAGAAGTCCACTCATCTAAACCATCCAGTATAACTAAGCACTCTCTGGGGTGGTGCAACAGCAGCCAATCGAGACTCTTTTTTGGAGTTTCCAAACCATAACAACATGGTCTGATAAGAGTATTGTTGTTCAACAACTGAGACATAATCATGTCCCTTATGTCATACAAATGATTTGCATGTCTCAAGGATATGTAAAAAAGAAAACGAAACGGTTTGAGGAAATGCAATTTTTGTCCGTCTGAAGAATAAATTGAGCACCATTGCGAAACTAGATATTTACAAAAAGTTGTTTTACCTACACCAGCGACTCCACCGACGTAAATTTTTGAATGCCTTTGTTCCATGAATATATCCTCATACGTTATCACATTCTCTTTTGGTAGATCTTTGCTATCATTCTCTTGAAATATATTACCAGCGGTTGCTTTGTGATCTATTCTGACCATACGTGGTTCCTCATAGATATCTGAAATGTGAGTGTGAAGGCCAGATCCCTGAACAGTCACTGGGGCCTTGATAACATTCGACCTGTAATATTCAATCAGTCCGTGCTGCAGGGACTGTAAATCTGAAAACAAATATATGAAACAAACTGTTTGGACTGCAAAACATAAATTACTACGAACACCAGGCTTCGAGTAAAAAAAGCCATAGAACGGAACGTCATTAATATAACCACGCGTGACCAGCCGATTGCTGCTATAAGGAGAGACTGGAAAAACATCCCTGTAGAATATGTCAGGGGATTGTATGGGCCTATTCAAGCTAGAACCCGGGTAGTTCAATGAATGAATGGTCATATCGCCAAATATTTAGGTTAGGCGTTTAGTATTTACAAAGTTACACACTTCTGAACATAGATCACATTTTAACAGTAGTACTGTCCTGTTCACTGGGTGGTGAAAAATAGGGTAAAAATTTTCGACCCGGAATTGAGTCCATTTCTGGAGAACACAGACTGAACATTTAGCATTTAATTTAAAGGTTGAAGGTTTAGAATTCAGATACACACTTAGTGTCTTACTAGGCTTATTTGACTGCAATCGGTCTTATAAAATGTAATTTTATACATAATGTACATATCACTTTGGTGAAACGATATTATTTTTATGTAAATACCCATAATACAGACGCAAATTGACATAAGGAATTTTCCGGCACAAACATGAGAACAGTGACCCTGAAGAAAGAACATCACGCGAAGTTAGTCAAAGAATCTCTCACGATCATGAACTGTAAACCTTGAGAAAGAATATATAAGGAACACGTTAATTCAATAAAAATGATTTTTTAACTTTCATACATTTGAACATGTATATAAAAATATTTAAATGACCTATCAGATAAAGCTAAAAAATGTATATACATTTTTAACAATATTTTTAATAATGTTTTTAATTACATCCATACATAGGATAAATTAAAGAGTAATTTTGTTCTTTATACAGGCTTCTGTTATTCTTAATATAGTCAAAGAAAAGTCTAACCAGTATTCCTTAAAAAAGTTTTTATTCTTGAACTTTAATTAATTTGTTTAATTTCCGTATTATAAGGAAGTCCACAAAATTCAAGTTCGAAAGCACATTGTCACCAAGTTTCAGTGGACGTTCATGAATGGAGTGTCGCAAAAGAAGTAATGTTCTTGCTGTTTAACTTTAATCATAAAATTACTGGTGTGAGAGCAGTTATCGGAGTAATGGTGTTATTCTCATTCCTTTTTTATCATAACTATATACAGCAATCTAAAATGGCAATACCCGTTTGGTAATACCCGGAAGGGTTTAAATGTTATTATCATTATCACCTGGACAACGAGGACGCACATATCAATATTGTTTTAAAAATATTTACACTATGTGAGCAAACTTACAGTCGGTAGCAAGAAATTCTTGTTGGTCTGATATGTTGGAGGAGACCTGAAATAAATAAAAACACAATGGTAAAAAATCTTATTTAAGAATTGAACAGTGTTGATTTAATTTTTTGAAAAACACAACGATCAATGTAAACATAGATACAACCTGTTTTGCATTGTTCCATATAAACTCCAGTACAATATACAAAAAAGACAACGAATGTTCAATATCCATTGCTATATCTATATCTATATATAGTATTAATTTGGCAAAGCACAAACTTCACTGGAACGCTAACTTTATTCTCTCGGCAATCATCCTTACCGGACAAAATTTACTGGGCCAGGCTTTCTATTTAGTGGGCAATGATATATTATACTACAAATATTATATATAATATTCACTAAATCAAGCATCCCATTCACTTGTTCTTCATATTTATTGGGACAATAATTACATTCACTGGGAGAAAAAATGATAATTCCCTCGCCAACTTGGCTAATTACCAATCTCACTCGGCAAAGTATTATAGACACATTATATTCGATGGGTCAAGCAAAATCAAATGGACAAAATGACATATCTATTGGGCGAATTATTATATTCACTGTGGCAAATGACATCTCATAATCATTTTGTGCCAAACATCATATTCACTGGGAAACGCACCATATTCAGGAGCCAAACATCATGTTCACGTGGAAACACATTATTTTCAGGAGGCAAACATCATATTTACTTGGAAACATACCATCTTCAGGAGCCAAACATCATATACACGTGAAAACACAACATATTTTAGAGTCAAACATCATATTAACATGAAAACACATCATACTAATTATGAGCTAAACACCATATTCACTGGGAAACAAATCATATTCAGGAGGCAAATATATCCATGTTGAAGCACAACAAATTAAGGAGGGAAACATCATATTAACTTGGAAACGCATCATATTCAGGAGGCAAACATCATATTAACTTGGAAACGCATCATATTAAGGAGGCAAACATCATATTAACTTGGAAACGCATCATATTCAGGAGGCAAAGATCATATTAACTTGGAAACGCATCATATTTAGGGAGCGAACATCGTGTTCACGTGGACATCCATTATAATCAGAAGGCAAACATCATATTTACTGGCAAACACATCATAGTCAGTAGCCAAACATCATAGTCACGTGGAAACGCAACATTTTCAGGAGGCAAACATCATATCCACTGCACTGTGAAACACATCATACTTAGGAGGCAAACGTCATATTCACGGAAAAACGCAGCATATTCAGGAGGCAAACATCATATCCACATAGAAACGCAAGATATTAAGGAGCCAAACACAATATTCACTGGAGCCAAACTTACTATTAAATAGTCAAATTAATATATTCAACATATTTACTGGACAGAGTGTAAAACTCATTTCGTCAAACGTCACATTTACTGGTATAAATATCAAAGTCAGGCGACCAAACATCACATTCACCGGACCAAACATATTATTTATTTACGGGTCAAATCAATATATTTACTTGATCAACCAAAATATTCACTAGGGCAGCCATAATATTGACAGGGCCAAAATCATGCTAAGCATATCATTTTCTTTGACAAACTTTATACACACTGGGTAAAATATAATATATACTGGGCTAACCGTCATATTAATAATGTCTGTCGTCATAGTCACAGGGCAAAGCATAACATTTATAGGGCCAGAATCATAATTATTAATGTTTAAGGGAACTTGAAATATCGTATATTGTTTGTAGTGACTGTATTTATCTACAGTATAACTAAGCTGGAACAATGTACAAATGGTGATAGTTCCTAGTTCATTTGTGGAAAGGAACAAAGGAGAAAGAACAAAGAAAATGTGGTCATGTTTGAGTCATATACTAAATCATTTATTGATTCAAAAGCCATTGGACAAGATGTAATATTTATTTGGCTCCGCCTTGGTCTATAAGCCTTGCCAAAGAATATCACATCCAATGCATCGCAAGAAATACATTTGCAAATTCGCAGTCAAAATAACTTTTGCTAATTAAAGGTAAGAATATTTCCGAGTAAAATGGATTCTTCTTACGATAAGTGTACTTACATTGCATACAGCTTGGCAGCATGATAAACCAGCAGAGGAACCAACATGTCCACTAGCTTGCAACGATGGCTGATTCAAAGTATTGGTGAACCCGGGACATGCAAGTACTGTCCTGAAAAGTTATATTTGTTCCAGTTAATAGTCAAGATAGAAAACAGCATCGATAGACATAAATGTTAATGCAATACATGTATATACAATTAATAACTCTAAAAAATACATCAAATACAAAACATAAGAGAGGCTGACAAATCACTGAATCTGTGGCATAAGAAGTGACAAACTGTTTAGAGAAATGTATGCTTTGATTAAATAGGGGATGAAATTGGATTACGACCATGTATGAAAACAATTTATAAGTGACTTAAGACTAGTCACGTTTATATTACCAATGGTTAATTAGAAAAAGATCGACAAAGACTAAATACGATCAGAGCCAGATCAACGTGCTTTTAGAACAACACGATATCACGTTTATGCAATGTGCGTGCTCCGGAGAAAGGATAGCGATGATTTCAAAAGAAAAACCTACAATATCATCATGCACTGACAGATTTGTCTACATATTAAGTTTTACAGTAACGGTGGGAGGTTGTGAAGATTTGCGTACTTATTCTATGTCTAATTGTAAAATAACGAACGCAAAGCTACCGATTTGCTTAAAGTACCATTATCAAAATTAAGGATTCGTACAACAGTTAGTATTTCTACTCAAATAACTTTTTTCATATGATGATGAAGCTTGGAAGTCACAAGTCCGTTCCAAATTAACGAGATTTGTAAATACTGGACAGGAACTAAAGTAAACTATATTTTACCAGTTTACAACGATGATTGACAGACAGGACACCAATTACATTTAATGAGTTGAAGATCGAGAGTGAAAGTCTGTACACCAACCACAGTAAACCAGTTTATGATGAAGACAGGCAATCAAAACTCAAACCATAATTAACAAGTTTACCTTAAAGTTTACGATAAATACCGGCAGTCAGGACTGCAACCCCACTTTATCAGTTTGTGATGAAGATTGGCGATCAGGACTTCAACCCAAGTTAACCAGTTTACGATAAAGATTGGCAGTCAGGTCTCCAATGCGATTAAGCCAGTTTATGATGAAGATTGGTCGGCAGTACTTAAACCACAGTTAACCTGTTTATGATATAAAATGGCTGTCAGGATTCCAACCACAGTTAACCTGTTTATGATAAAGACTGGCCGTCAGAACCACCCCTATCACATTTAGCCTGTTTATGAAAAAGATTGGCAACCAAGACTCATTTAACCATTTTATAATGAAGATTGGCAGCCGGTACTCAAACCTCCATTAACCAGTTTCTAATAAAAAAAGCAACCGTCGGACCTCCAACAACACTTAGCCAGGTTACGGCAAAGATTGTCAATTAGAACTTCAACCACAGTTTACAAAGTGTATGATTAAGGTTGACAGTTAGGATTTCAACCACCGTTAACTAAATTGTGATGATCGTCGACAGTCAGATTCACAGTAAATGAGTTAATGATAGTTATCGGCAGTCAGGACTCTGGCCACAGTTAACCAGTTTACGATAGAGATTGGCAGTCACGACTCCAAGCGGAGTTACCTACTTCATGATGATGATTGACAGTCAGGTCTCTAACCAAATTTAACCCGTTAACGAGAATGATTTGCGGTCAGGACTCCAATTACAGTTAACTAGTTTATGATGAAAATTGGCAGTCAGGGCCGCAACCACATTTTACTAGTTTAAGATGAACATTTACAGTCTGCACTCTGAATACAGTTAACCAGGTTACGATAAAAACAGACAGTCAGGACTTCAACCAGAGTTAATCAGTTTACGGAGTAGACGGCCAGTCATGATTCCAATAAGTGTTAACTAGTTTACGGTCAAGATTGGCAGTCAGGACTTCAACCACAGTTCATCGGTTTACGAAAAAGTTTACGATAAAGATTGGCGGTCAGGACTTCAACCACAGTTCAGCAGTTTACGACAAAGTTTACGATAAAGATTGGCAGTCAGGACTCCGAAGTCAGCTTAATAGTTTATGATGAAGACTGGCGGTCAAGATGTCAACCACCGTTAACCAATTTACTAAAAATTTTGGCAGTCCTGTTTAAAACCTCAGCTATCTAGTTTGGTAAAACGGTGGAGAATGACACGCAAGGAGTCCTGCCACATATAACTGGTAAAGGCGACAGGAATACATAAGTATCAAGCGTAAGATGACAATATTGAACACACTTTACACCCTTCTGCACATCGATGTAGGCAAGAACAAAGAAACAACCAATCTATTTGAAGCCAGAAATCGTTCAGATGCGCAGGACAGATTCTTATTCATGTAAGAGAACGTTGCAGCACAGAAGTAGAAAGTAACTTTAAATCCCCATGTAAGGGACATTAAAACAGCTCGTCTTTATGCCTATAGAAAAGCAAAAATCATTGACAAAACAAAACAAACAAATAAAAAAAGGGGAAAAATACAAAAAATACACAAAGTGGTATATCGTAGATGTGCATTATGTTTCCGCCTACTTGAAAAGAGAAACATGGGTTATTGTGAGGAAGTCACTGGATGCTCATCGCTAGACCATAATGAAGTCGCTTACATATGTCGCTTGCTTTTTATCTTAATTCCGAAATTAAAGAATACATAGAAAGTAAGTCAATAAGACGACATTTCTTTTACTGTTTTTGAAGGCAAACTCTTAGTAAAGAACAGATACATTACTACCACTTTACAAAAACGTTTTTTTTTTTTCTAGTAGCCTGTTGCACACCAGGGGAATAAGCCTCTTTGCTACTGGTGCTTCATGTCAGACATGGCAATTACCACTCGAAGAAATATGAAGAGTCGGTCAATTATTCAATGCCCTTTATGACATGACGGCCTGGTCTAGAATGGGGTTCAAGCTAAATGAATATCAAAGTCTATCAAAAGTCCTGGCAAGGGGTTCCATTGATGCTTGAAATATATACACGTTCAAAATATAAAAATCTACGACTGCAGTACTCGTAAGACGGTAGCATGACATCTCCCACTGCTTTACTAGACCTGAACTTTACAGACTATAAAATCCCGTCTAGTTACTACACTTCAAGAATAGTGTGACCAAAGAGTCAGGGAAAATGCAAAATAACCAGGACAGGCTTGATTACGTCCGCAGGCCAGTGTGTTGAACCGAAAAATGTCCATGTTCCCAATAACTTTGTGGAAATTGCAAACGTGATGCAAATTCTACAGTTAATTATATCAGGTTTAAAATGTGAGATTATTTAACTGTAAAAGTAACACATCGATTTAGCAATGCTGGCGAGTCAAACGTAAAACTTCACAAAATCGACCTTTGTTATGTTTGTATCAGTCATATTGCACTGCACGGCCATTATTTTACTTAACATCACTCTTTTTATCAAAGGCCGAAATATCGACTAAATTAAAGATAAACAAGAAACAGTAATTGACCATGTATTACAATGTAAAGAAAAGTATAGTGTATTTCGGAACCTAATTTCTCTAATAATGTGTTACGCGTCACACTTGCTCAAAGTAAGTTGAAAAGTAAAGTTGTAAGTGTTAAATAAGTAAACTACAGAACATACATTTCAGGATTAATATATTTAAAAGCTCTTGCAGACAATGGGGACAACAAATCGGTACTATAGTGGAAAAACATGTTTTATATAGAAAAACAAACCATATAGATAAAGAATTAATAAATATATATTTTTTATGTTAAAGACTATGTCTCCTATTAAAGAACCTAGTAAGATCCTTTTAATTTCAGGTACTGGTTTTATTAGTCAATTATTATGTTTATGAATTGATGTTTTTAGCATAATCACCACATGGACTCACGTGTCTGTGGAATGGTTTTCAGTCAATGACGTTACTGAAGCATCTGTTGCAAGGCAGGAGCTTCCTGAAAACGGAGAAGAGCAGTACAATACAAGTTTGAAATATGGCGATGGCTGATAAATTATTTTAAGGAGAATTACTGAAAGAAAAATGTAATTATAATGTATGTATGTCAGTTAACGGATAATGAATCGCCAGCCATAAATGATATATTAACGAAACCAAAGAACATTAGAGAATAAAAAGTTGAAATGGTGTTTTACACTAATGATTTAACAAGCCAGAAGATACCCCTTGTCCAGAAAATACATGGGGTTGAAGCGAAGCATACCGCTTATTTATTTTGCATAGTTACCCATTTTGGTCCGTAAATACTCGGGTATTTAAGGAGGTCGGGGTTATTTGAACCTTTTTACCGGGACTATATAAACCATTTTCTTCCACTGTTAGGTAGGGACAGTTTATAGGGAGCTATTTTAAATATGTGTAATAGTGGTTGCTCAAAACCGTAATATAGGAACACTATTATCTTTGTCATTTACACCCATTTACTTATTTATGTATAGTGTATGATTAAAATTGTCATTCTCATTTGTTCGACTCCATTTTTTAGAAAATACCTTCTTTCAAAAACTGTCAATAGTTGTAGTCATGTCATGTCTTCTCGGATATCACAGTAAAAGTAGCATTTCGGGCTCCAGTACGTAATGACTACATTAGTTGTAACGTTTGGCAATGAAATATATTGTCAAAATACTAAACTAAAAGGACGTATTTTATAGATATAGTAAATATATAAATATTGAATAATTACCCTTTTCCTTTACCAATCGTTCAACCTCGACAACATTTTGTTGGACTGATTCAATAATTCTTATCAACTCTTTCTGGTCACCTTTAATCTGCTGAACTTCATCCAGCAGATCAACGTCACTACTTTGCCACGATTGCAGCAACTCTCTCAATGCTTCTCCGTCAATCACTTCTTCTTCATGAAGCACTGCTGTTTTATCTCCGAGATTAAACTGTTGAGGATAAGTCAAAAGATTGTTGGCAGCATCCTCTAAAACTTGTTGAATAAGCTGCCAGTTTTGATTGAATTCTGTATCATCCATTTTCATCGCTCCTGCATGTCCATATAGTTCATTTCTTAGTTTCCTTATTTTGTCAGCATATTTCTTCTCTCTAGGAGTCATTTTAACGAGATTTCTGAGAATAGCGGCGATAAGTGTAATATCCCATTGGTCTGTGTCTACAGGTACCATAAGTTTATTGTACTGTGTATCAGATAGTCTGCCAATACGTTTAAGGTTTAAAAGTTTAGGGTTGTTAGCTACTAGAAAATTACTCAGAGATGGATATAGAGTTAAGGCTGCCTGCTGTAAATACAACAGCAAGAGTTCCTTGCCGCCTTCTATGAGCAGCCGACAAGTTCTAAGCCAATTGGTCTCTTCTTTCTTCTTCAAGGACGACATTTTGTTTTCTAAAGGTGCATCCGACAAAAAGACGAATAAGATGAAGAGACTGTTTGGTTGCTAATCACTGAGCTTTTTTGGACTCATTATGGTAAATCTTGCTTCATTTGGCTGAAAAAAAAAGAAAATATTTAAACTAAAGCGATTGTTGCAATCGTTGAGTGGTCAAAGTACAATAGCTCTTAGCTAATTTTACAAAAGGTGAAAGTAGCAATAAAACAGACTCTTATACCATACGAATACATGTTCGTCTCATTTTGACGCTGTTGCCAATTGTATAGTTTTGTTGTTATCTTTTTCAAATCATATATAAAATAAGACTCAAATAGAACGTTTGTCAATGATGAGAATATTTTGGAAATTCTTCTATTTGTGTAACTTTCTCACTTCCAGATACATATCCCACACCCACATCTACAATAAATGTATCCCTTAAAAGTACTCACAAGCGAGTGAATATAAACCTCTAAAGTATAAATTATACATGGCATTCAATAGATAGAGACGTACATTATAAAGTATTTAAAATATGTCACTGGATATATTTTGTGTATGTTAACCTACGTAGATTGTTGCTAAAATATTTGTTTTAATTTGGTACACAAAAGGCATATTGCGCTGTGCTAGGCCATGGCGGATGGTTGTACCTTGCAATTAAGCACATCTGAAATAGGGCCTTTGCGCGGAACGTTTATCGTGGTTACTATTGATTAACATCGATATTTGCCAGTTACATTTATGTCCAGATTGATATATAAGTGATTAGGGGTCGTGGTTATTTTGTCGATAGAGACAGGTTAGGACAGAAATGGAGATATATAAAGAATGAAAATAAAAGGATTACAACAAGAATTAAAAGGAAAATGGTTAAAAATTAGAAAATTAGAAGAAAAAAGGTAACAACAAGAAAAAAGAACAAGAATGACTATTTCAGTCGCGGATGAAAATGTTAGAGAAAATAATCAGACACCAGTGCTAACCAGTAGATCATTGTATGTGTCAAAACATAAAACGTTTTCCATCATTTCAAGACAAAAATGTTTATAAATACTTCTAACGTTTTGCTGAGATCTTATAATTGTCAAAACATTAGACTATATTGTTACAACGAGTCTTGTTATGCAAAACTCGTAAAAATTGCGCGCAGATAAACATTAAGCAATGTTCTAAATAATGACTAAAAGAGGTAGTCTTATTCTTAAAAGTTATTAATTCGAAGCTGATGTATACTGGCAAATTTATAATTTGTAAAAATACATATTAGACACATGCTGAATTTGCAAGAGAAAAGAGAAAAAGAACAGTAATTTGGTCGTTCGTGCTCTTCAAAAACGGTTGAACCATGACATGAGACATCATTATCTACACCAGCTTGTGCTTGTTCAAGATTTCAAACTTTTTATCATACCTGACGTTCAGTCATTTCCTGATCAAAACATGCTGATACGATAGAGGAGCAGGTCATTTGGTCGATGAGCGTTCGTTAAATCACAAGGTCTAATTTGTGAGAAAAAAAAACAATAAAAACACCCACAATAGAACCGTAATGTGTAGTTACTTCAGCCTAGGCAAGAAAGGCCATTCACAATTCAGTTAATAAAGCTGCAAATGTGACGACAAAATCCCTTTTGATGTTGATTCAAGCTATTTCTTTGAGTAATATTATATCCACGATTGCTGTCAAATCTCTTGTTGTTGTTTTTTACATTTGTTCTTCTGCCTAAATCGGTTCAATCTATCCAAAGTTCAAACTTTATGTCTGACATTTTTAAACAGGTTATGCACGTGTCAGAGATTAAAATATATAGGTCATCTGCTTGTCATCGTGAAAGTCAATGTGCTCTAAAAAGGTTTCACAACACATTGATAAACGTTATTCAGACATATAGAATAACACTGACACAAATTAAGTTGAAGGTATACTTTAATTATTGTTCTCTGTTAGAGAACCGGTCCCTGAGTCCCTTGGCTTCAGTTCATTTAAACTTGTGTATGGTCACAGTTCGTGGAGCACTGGAACTGCTTAGGGATAACTTATTGTCTGACTATGAACACATCGGAATTTACTTCAGTATGTCTGAATATCGACTTTATGTCCTAAATTTGTCTGGAATTTGGACATTTGTTTAACGGCATTTCCACACGAACAGATAAAATATTTCATGATATGCTCATCAAATTTGATAGGTCAGTGAAACAAAATACATGCAGGATGGCAAAATGAATCCAGCAAAGCAGAAGTATTTGAAAGGCGAATTTATTTTTTTTCTTGAAAATGACTTCATTGAACCAAGGCAAATTCAATTTAATTAGGATTTACCCTTATCAATGAAGCAGTGATAAACTTTCGTATAAATTTAAACCTCCGGTCAGTTATCTTTCCCAAGAACACACCGATGGTCAGTTAAAAACACACGACGGGGTTGATGATTAAAATATAAAATCCTGTATTTAATGTAAACAAATGTATGTGTGTGTGTGTGTGTGTGTGTGTGTGTGTGTGTGTGTGTGTGTGTGTGTGTGTGTGTGTGTGTGTGTGTGTGTGTGCTTAATGTTTTGTTTCGAATTTCTCCTTATGTTTAACTCATCGTCTTTAAATATTTAAGAATGAATGAGATATTTCGCATTTTAAGAGGGAAAAACGAATTGCCGACTGATTTATTGTTAGAAGAGGCTGGTTTTGGAATAGTCATTTGTAAATAGACATGACCAGTGTAGTAGATATACTAGTATCTCCCTTTCTGTTTAAATGCTACCGTATTTTAATTTATAGTCAACAGGATAACTAAAAGACAGAAACCATTGTATCATTTTAAAATGTATTGCTCATTTTGATGTTTCTGATGATGAATCCGTCCTACAATATTCTACAAAATGTTGTGTACTTGTTCCCTTTATATAATGCTTATACAAATTGTAAAGTACGTACCGAAAAGGCCCATAAGTAATATTTTGTATATGTTTGCATGTAATGTATTCTTAAACATGTATTATTTAAATGCGAAGCGTTATTTGAACTTGTACTTTACGTCAGCTGTCAAAGGTTATATACTTCAATGCAATGGGATAAAAATGGTTTATATTTATTATATATTGACTTTAATGAATATTGTATTTATACTTGTTCCAATTATATAATGGTTACTATGTTGTATATTTAAATCATATTTCACTTTTCTGGATTTGCTAGTTGTTTTCCTGTAATTGCCTTTTAATTGTAAATTAACTATGGTTTATCTAAACTACAGTTACACTACACTATCGTCACATTCTCATTCCTGTTTTGAGTTGATCACAACTATTTAGCTCATCGCTGAAATTAAGCTCCAGACCGCGTGTCAAGGTATAAGTTTGCGTAAAATTTGTCATTGTGTTCATTGTGTCAATTGTGATTTCTTCAGTGATCATAATAATGATAATCTAAAATAGATATCAAGCAAAAAAATAACAGATCAAGACAAGAATAAAGGAAAACAGAGCAAGCGCCACAAATCATTTAAAGAACATACTACTAGGTATATTTACAAATACGGCACTGTCTGCACGTCATCACCATCTCTCACTTATTTGCACTTAGATGAGTCAAGAATTTGTATAACAACTAGGTAGCCATTATGGAATACTTAAATACGTCCTGTAGCAAAAGAAATAGGAGTATGGACTCACCTAACTCATCTGATGAGTCCCACCTAGCGAAAGCTCTTAGGCTGAATGACAATGGTAGCGGTACAGAAGAGGTACGACAAGTACACCCTTAGCTATGCCAAAGACCTCATGGTTGTTGAACCAGGAAGTGGATCAACCACAATTTCCCATCCTAACCTCCACCGAGGGAAGCGACCTGCTATCTAGTCTTCCCTGGGTTACTCTTCGCCCATCCCATTTAGATCCGGGTTTGGAAAAGGAGAGATCCTCCATATCTTATGCTGCTGCAGTGAAGGCAACGGAAACACAAAAACAGGTCACTGAATTACCCTCTCCAACGCTGTCCCCGGCGTATGAGGAGGCAGTTATGGAGGAAGTTAGGCGCACCAGCCTGCTAACCCCTGATGTGGCAGTATGGATACCCATAATGCTCACAACAGCAGGTAGCGCTCTCCTCAAGGGGAAAGCAGCTGAGGTGGCCTCAGCAGTCTAAAAGTTCATGGGAACAGAGTGCCCCTCTCAGCAGACTAGAGAACGGAATCGCATTTAAACTAAGAAAAGAACTCTTAAGCAAAGCAACCAATTTCAGCTTCGGAACGTATGATTGGCCAATTAAAGAACAGCACAAAGGAAGCACAGGCATCGTTAAAATCAGAACTGACCAACAGATCTCGAAAACCGGCCGCAACAGCTCAAGAGGTAGAACGTCGGCTTGCGGATCGGGAGGTCGCGGGTTCAAACCAGGGCCGGGTCAAGCCAAAGACTTTAAAGTTGGTAGTAGTGGCTTCCCTCCTAACGCTCGGGGCTAAGAGGACAGCATACGCCTGACTCGTCGGTGTCAGTATAATGAACCGGCCGGGTTCAGTCCCTGAGCACTGCATAAGTGCCCCTGTGCTATAATGATAGAAATGTCGTTGCACCGTATCGGAAAAAATGCCGACAAATCTCAGTCCCTCTTTGCTGTTCTTGAGCATTTAAAGAAGGCGGTTTTCGTGTACTTTGTAGCTAGTCTACATTAACTGCCTACCATCCAATCAGCCTATATCTAAGCTCCACCCACTATCGCTACCCATCAATTAATGTCTATTTAAGTCTTGAAGATCACATTTACAGTAGCGGCATTTGAAAAAAAATGACTGGATATGAGCTAACACAATGTCAGTTTTAACGTCTTATTAATTATTCTTGAATGTTTTTGTTTCAGAAAAGAGCATTTCCTGATGATGCTTCCCCGGTAAGTTACTATCATCACCATGGTAGAAGAATACAAATTGTGCCATTGACTGAATGGATACATTTGTTACACGTCTCATTATGCATCAGCGCGAGTAAATAAATGAACTCAACCCGATGCTGAACCATGCCAACCAGTAATAGTTATAATTATAATAAAAATTAAGCTCCCTTAGGACTATCGTATTATAATCAAAACAGCTTTCAGAACAGCTTCTTTCGTCTATAATCCAAATAGATCATTAAATATAATTAATAATTACAATAGACCAATGATTCATATATTACATAACCTATAAACACAATTACCAGTAACCGTCAATCCACGTGGTGGACATGAGTAACCTTAAATGGTACAACATAATACCAACCTAATCATCTGATTGACTGGATTTAGAAAGAGCGGGAACAGGAGACCGCATGCTGCTTAAAAATACTTCTAAAGTATAATACAAACTTAAAATCCCGTACAATCAGGGAACCCATTATACAAGTTTTATCTTTTAATATTTTTTATAAAAAGATATACTATAAGGAATAATGATATGATACAGTAAAACATTGCATAAATAAATCCATTAGGTAGCAATATATAAGGCTCAGGAATATGATACAGTAAATAGAATCAAATAGAAGGCAGGTCGCTGAATACACGGTGGACTATTTAAGACACCGTTAAAACAAAGGCACCTGATATACCCCATAAGTACTTATGATAACCCACTATACCATAATTGACTCCATGATGAGATTTTTTTCAGCCATGATGAAAAAAGAAGTTTGTAGATTTTATGTACATCTGCAAACAAACTATGTGGACAGTACCTTTCTGGGCTTGAAAGCCTCACACAGACTGCAGCACTATGTCCACTGTTGAAGCTAACCTAAATACTTACTGTAGCTGTTAAAGAAAAGAAATGCAGAAAATATAAACTATATACATAAACTATTCAAAAGGCCATGCAACACTTACCAAATAGATAACAATTTTGTTCAAATTTTACAGCTTATCCATAGGAATAACACTTAACAGGACAATCGCCTGAATGGAACGATGCTCTAACTACCATTTTCAAGTTTTCGAGAAAACTGTTTTTAAAGTTTTCGACACTCATCTCCTTTATTTTTCATCTTATATTGAAAAAAAAAATGAGAATAATCTATTTTTCGTGAAGATTTTTAATATGAAATTATTTATTTATACAATGTATTGTTTTTTGAAATATTTGTGTTTGGAGATAGAGCTTTTTATTAAATTTTTAAAATTATTTGTTAAAGATATTTTGCTCTATCAGGGGATAGAGCAAATATTATTCACGATAATGGACATAGAGTAATTTGGTTTAACTATATACTAGTAAAAAAAATGTCTGTTAGCATGTCCGATACTTGCCCACGATATAATTTTTTATCAAGTAAAACAGTTTTAAATGGGAGTATGATGTAATATTTTTATTTCATGATTTCGTTTGATGAAACGAGAAAAAAGACAACCAGAGTTTGAAGGTGTTTGATGTAGAATTGATCCAGGTATCTAACTGGAACCTATACCAACTGAGTAACTGTTGGTACATGTAGCATCACAGTAGTACAGACAGATCCATGATCTAATTATATTAAATTATTAGGTTTGACTTGTATAAGCTGTTAATATATTTCAGAAATGCTCGTCCTGTTTCTGGAAAATGCAACCAGTACAAAAACATTTTTTACAAAATTTATTACTGTGATGTGAACTGAAAAATTCAAAAAAGTTTAAAGTATGGGTCCTATGATGATAGATCACTTTAGGCACCTAATATAGCTAACGTTGCTGGTTAATACATTTGAGAACTTTGAGGAAATGAAAATACATTGACTTAGAGTTTTATCCCTCTTAATGAAAATTTGAACAGTATTAATATCAGATTTCAGATTCTGAACGTTTAAGAAACAACAACATTCTAACAGTTAAACAACAATGAACATAAATTCACTGAGAAAATGACAACAACATAGTAATCCTTCAAAGTCCGATTGTTGGTCTAAGAAAATTTTTATTTTACATGTTATAATGTTTTTACATATAACATTGATTCGAGCTTTACAGTTTGCACATTTTTTTCATGTATAAACACTCATCTTGTGGCATGAATTTTAACATTGACTTTAAGTCTTTTACTTTTTCTGATGACACTTTAAATAAAGTCAGAACCAAATGAAATCTTGTATGAAACAATAAATGGTTTGTTTCTTTCTGACAGAAGACACTTCAGTTTTGAAAAGGACACTTGCTTAAACAAAAGTTTCACGGCTGATGCTTGAAAGTCAAGTACCATCTCAGATTTCATTTGCTCAACAACCATCTTTTATGGTCTAACATGTTTCATTATTCGTATAACGCTGATAAAGCTGTACAAATCTTTTATCTTAAATGCCTTTTTTCAAATGAGAATGAAGGTTATCCGCTTATTGTATAGCTGAATGACCCGGTGTACCAAATTTTTTAATAATACTTGTAACAGATTAATGGCTTGCCTTAAACTTTTTCAAAGCTAAAGAAAGTATACTGTTACGATTTTGGGGTACACATGAATCTGACGAAAGAATAAAGGAATTCAAGGTTGGGTGTTTTTCAATCACTTTTTTCTAATACTATCAGTACATCATTTCATTAAATAATCAACAGTTTTTATAATGTTTGTCTGCTAACATCAGCCGTGCTTTATGAAATCACGTTTGAAACACAGTTTTCTATTGGCCGATCGCACATAGAGCAATATTCCATTTATCAAACTGGACATAGAGCATTGCAATGCCAAGACATAAACTGGTCACATGTTGAAATAGCAATTGTTTTATTGGTCGAAATAAATTAAGGAATGACTAACTATAACTACAGGAGATAAAGCATTATAACTAATACAATGATGTAATATAATGAACATAGAGCAAAATGTTACGCGGTAACTCTTTTTCTGACCTAGATATATAAATTTAGATGACACCATGACGTAGAAAAAGTGCTCACGATTCTATACATGTAAAAATCTCAATTTTGAGAAAAATGGAGATAGAGCACTATAATAGTTGGACGTCTTGCATCAATAATTACAAGGCAAGTGAGCATATATACAAAACAATATAGAAGGAATTAACATTGTAATAACCGAACATGACCATCAAAGACAGGCACAGACCTACAATTCGGAAAAAAATTTAAGTTTTAAAGCGTAAACTATCGTGTATTAAGAATATTTTATGGATGCTTGTTTTGGATGGTATGATTTATTTATAAAAAGAGGACCTGTATATATACTATATGAGTTGTTCTGCTAATTAATAATGTAAATGTTGGACCGATGTATAAGATTGTCAAAGCTCATATATGCAACATTTTCTTTTGTTGAATGCTCTGTTTCCAAAAATTTACATTATTTTCCGGCGACTTTGATGCTCTGCATCAACATTGTCTTGTACGTGCTTAACGAAAATTTTAGCTAGAGAGCGGTCGTTATAAGTACACCACTTGGATCTTTTTATAGAATGGGCATAATTTGATATGACGCATATAAAAAGGCGTATCCGATGCAGTTTTCCTTTTTAATTCAGGCGCGTTGCGAGTCATACAAAGAAAGTTTAAATATCAGTGATTAAAGAAAACTTATATAATAAATTAATTAAATAATCTTCTGGATAATCTACAGTGTTGTTACAATCCGTAGCTTCAGCTCAGGCACACAAGGTAATTCGGCTACACTTTAATCATTAGCACGTGCGATCATTTAAACAGATAAACAAATCAGTAAACCTAAACGATTCATGTATTCACGACAATTTTTTGACAAATATTACATTTATTCAACAACACTTCTATAAGAACAACACTTAAATAACATTTTTATCCGGTAATAGGCTGCATTTTTCTTTCATGCATGCAATATGCAACATGTATTATCTATTATCTCAACAAAGGCTTTTAGTTGCTGCTTGAATACATGTGAATTTCATAACTGAAATATGTCGTCTGCAGTTGCTAGAGTTATGAATTATGAAAGCTAAAACACGTAAATAAGTGTTTCCGGTCATTACACGACTCTCCTATCGAGAGAAGAAATGACTCATATATAAATGAAAATAAAGAAAAAGGATTTTAGCACAAACTTGAATAGTCATTCGTAATGGACTTGTTTAAAGACATTATTTTAAGAATGCTATACCTAGTTGTTCCATACATCATAATATAAGATTCTGCAGTCCAGTGACTTAACTCGAGCAATTAACCATGTGATAAGGGTCAGGAGTTTTGGAATAGTAGTCTTCACTGCTGCTTGATGCGTTATAACTTGGGAGCAGAATACTCCGAAGATTACTGGCTAGAAGCTAAACGGTCTTGATCATGTAAGCGATCCAAATGTGATTTTTAAAATTTCTTGGTTTAAAATTTGCTTACCATCCATATATGGCTATGAATACTTTATTTTATTTGAGTGGGAGATGGGAAACTTAAATCTTGCAAAGATTGTTTTGTTTACAAAATGACACAAAGAATGGAAATAGGAGCTGTGGCATTACAATGAATAAAATAGATTGAAAAGAAAATAGTATGCTCTCTTGCACTAGCCAAGCTGTGTCGCTATGTTACCTTGCCCTGCTTATAATTTGTTAATAACCAAATCTTAATAAATTAGTTTTGTTTACAACGGCATTTTCAACAATGATAAGAAAGCTCACAGTTCAGATGCCTACTCTTTGACAGAGCTTGACCTACAACGACATTACAATTATAAAGTAGGTTGCAGCTCTGAGGAAGTAGCGATTTGTCTTCAGTTAGGTTCTAGAACGCATGACTTTCTTTGCTGATTTAAACAATATTTAGTAAAAACAATTGAAAAGGGATTATTGTTCGTCGCTAATGAAGAATATATGTTAGTTTACGATGAAAAAAGGAAGCAACTAGAAGTTGATTTAATTTGCAGTTTAATCAAAGATAACAACAATAAGAAAAGAGCAATAACAGCTAAAACAGGAAGTTATACTTAATCAATAATGATGTTGTGTTAACAATATTGACTTATAGTCTGTGTGATATATCGTGAATATAACTTGGAGGATGACAAACCAAAATACTCGTATATAAAACGGTTTATGTACAGTTAATAGTATTCCATACAAGAACGACTTGTTTGGCTGACTTATTATCACCCTCATCATCATCATCATCATCATCATCATCATCATCATTATCATCATCATCATCACCATCATCATCAACTACAACAACAACAACAATAACAATATCATCATCATCGTCGTCGTCTGAGATTTATGAGCGAGGATTGTATTTTGAATCAAAACCTTAAAAAGGTTAACACCATATTACTGTAATCACTAAATATATAGTGAGGGGATCAGCAATCTGAGGCAGTTATCAAACGAAATATTGTTCTTGGAACAGCAAAGTGATAAACTAAGGAAGGCATGAAATGCAGTCATTGTTAACGACCTAATTTAATTAACAAAGCCACTGTTTAAGCGACTGATGTTTGACGGCAATTGAAGGGTTAAAAAGTTTAAGAGGTAGATAAATATGTTAATAAGTGATAATAAATGCTAACATGGCTGCTAAAATATATGTCAAGAGTAAGAAATTATACAATATCAAAATATTCTTGTCTGCTTCTGAAAATACCAGTCAGGAATAAAGAGGCTTTCAAACTGGGATATGCGCTTCATAAAAATATTTAAAAAAAACACTCACGTCAAATGATTACACAGTCATATGTATTCCTGACTTGAAAACGAAAACAAACTTTTTTGGGGAGATTAAATATGCGCACCTTAGTCATGTTTGTCGTGTAATCCATTATAAACTAAAGTGTTCAGTGTTAATGTGTAAGCATGCAAGAAATCATAAAGTGATGACATATTATATCTAAATCTCAGTCAAAAGTGATACAACATTTGCGCAACCGGGAAAAGAGAGAAAGGTGAAGATGCTAACAAAACGGTAGACTCACTTGTAATTTTAGCAGACCTAGCTCCCTGGTTCCAGTCATCTGTGTTGGAATAACGTTCTGGTTGTATCCATGATCAAACATCAACCACCGCTTGTCAATGTCAGTGTGACTTTGGGCTGCAGAACTTGATCTTAAGTATGTATGGTCTAACAGAGTGTCGTCATTTCCTGCCTGCATAAACTAAACAATGGGAACAATGATAATAAGACATGCAGATTAATCTTAAAATAGACGATTGAATGTGTAGTAACTAGGGTCCTTAACGAATAATCATTCTTATTCACTTTTTGAAATCTAATTGAAAAAGTATTTCTTTAATTGATAGTATTGTCTATAAAGAAACTTCTATAAGCTGGCGATATGTGATAGC
Organism: Sinonovacula constricta; assembly: GCA_007844125.1. Lineage (NCBI taxonomy): Eukaryota > Metazoa > Mollusca > Bivalvia > Cardiida > Solecurtidae > Sinonovacula > Sinonovacula constricta. Next base: position 2,330,349 of record CM017564.1, read on the forward strand.
ACTCGCTCTAGTATAGAGTCGGTGGGCCATGTCACATATGGCCATCTGGTTAACAGCATGAAATCCCTTCTCCGCGCACAGCTTCTTCTCTACAGTCACATCAAGCATACAACTTCAGAAGCATTAGCCTGCGTACATTAAAGACACATGTCTGTTTTTGTCACCCTACTACGTAATTTATTCCTTTACAATAGTCCTGTTTAATAACCCCTGTTATCTCCCCTGAATAATTGCCTCCCTTAAACGCTCTTTAGCGTGGAGGTGGAGAGCAAATAAAACATGTCAACGATGGCAGAAAAGGTGTTAAACTCGACTGAAAAAGAAATATTATTGTTGTGTGTGTTGCAATTACATGGGAGAGTTGGCAGAAGGACGCCACCCTTCACAGTTTTCCAACTGACGATAAACTGAGAAAACTGTAGATAAGTCGACTTAAAACAATGAGCCAAATTTCCATTTGCAATCTGAAGAATGATCGACTTTGTTCAGAGCATTTTCTAGAGGGAAAATACACCAAGGAGAATCCTATACCGTGCAGATTCGTCGTAGAAAACAGTTTCAAAAATGGGTGGGGAATTGTGCGTGCATCATTCACGGCATAATCAAAACTCAAAAGCGTCTCAAATATTTAATTGTTTACAGAAAATGTATAATCTATGACAATGTCGAAAGATAAAAGAATAATCGATGCATTATTCAAGTATAAACAATGGCTGCGATTAATAGGTTACGCGAACAAATCGAAACAAAGACCATCACGTGACGTTAACAGCAGCGAATTTGCACAAAGGTCATTAACAGTCACACCTCTAGTGCATGACCGCAATAAAAACAATTGACGGTCACACATTGACTTCCAGGTTTTGTTGAGTGGCCGCTGATTACATGTCAATTAATGAAAGAATTGTCAGTTTAAGATGACTGCTGATTGGACGACAATTAAAGAACAAAGTTAATTACGATTAATTTTAGTCAATCATAGATACGAGGGAACTTGTAGGTAACAAACACTTGCAGTTGTGTCAATAGTTTGTTAACTTAATAAAGTATGTATCATATACTGTTGTTTGAACAAGACTCCAGATAAGGGGCGTATCTGTCATTTAAAAAGACAAAATATAAAAAATATTTCACTTCTAGACGTAGCAGATACACCCAGAAAATCTTATTTTAATAACTTTTTTATAATTGTGTGTTACCTATTGGATAATCTATTTTCTTACAAAAAATGACTGGTGATGGTTATCTTTAATGGCCGATTCAGTAGTAAAATGAAATTGCACCCTTGGTTGCTGTATTCAACCAAAGTAAAAGCCCAACGCACTCTCTTCACTATGTAAATGCTGTAGACCCTATTCGAGCAGTTTCAAAAATAAAGGATAAAAATACACAATTTTGTTTTATTCAATTATTTTAAACAAAACATCAAAATTCCTTTACTTGAGTGTTATTGTCTTATAGAGGTTTTACTCAATTCACTATAATTATTATCTGGAGTTTGAAGTTGTACAAAAAATATACTGTTGCAGCTGCAGCAGCTAATACAGTAGTTGATATTCATTTTACTTGGTTAAAGTAATAGAAAAGAAAATAATTATCATAGACTGTTGTGTAAATATACTTAAGGTAAGAGGGGCCTAATTAGCCAATGCTGTCTGAAACGGCGATGTTTGGCGACATCGAGTTCGTAAATGCCCTCGGCAGTATCCGACACGTTCTTCGGAACTAATCGGATTTGATCGTAGCAAATATTTTTAATCACAATTTTTTATATATCTTGCAAATATTGATAATATTTTTTTCAAACAAGTAATAATTTCAACAAAAATATCTTATATAAATATTTACCAAAAAAGTTGGGATCCCAAAGCGTGGCGTTATATTTTCGGAAAATACCAAAATGGCGGACAGAGACAGCAGAGCAATCGTACCTACTCGGCGATCTCCGGCAAGCTTCGGATATATTCGGATTATGTAGAGGACGGAATAACCCGAGGAGTTCCGAGTGACAGCAGAGGTCGATATGTGAAACGGAAAACATTAAAATCAAAAATTTAAGTTCTATTGTAAACAGATACACATTCAGAAGTCAGTTTTAATCAGATCTGTTAAAGATCCTTGTGAAACATACAGGTATTGTGCAAAATTGTGACAGAAAATATTTTTTACAGGTTTGTTGTTGTTGTTGTTTTGTTAAGAAAAACATGGAATATGACAATTTTAAAGCTAATATTTCAAAAACTAAACGGTGAAAGTCTGTAATTATTTGTTATGTGATTGGTTTATGTATATAGCAAATTTGATATTCATTTTATAAATATACTGGTATAATTAAAATATTTAGAAACTCTGAAAGTTTGTGTATGTTTCTGTGTCAAGGAAATTTTCCGAGGGGGTATAGATGCCTTTTCCAGTGTTAAATCTTTAAATAATTGTACTTGAACAATATAAATTAGTTCTTTTTAATGTTTAGGGTTTTGCTTATAAAGTTACACCACTGATGCTAAAATATATTATAGTTTTGAACCCCCAAATTAGACTTTTTAGCAATAACCACTTGTAAAAAATGGTCCTGGGACAAGGCGAGGGGGTCACCCTATTCAAATGTGATTTTTTCCAAAACATGACGGTGAAATTCTTTCATATTTCATTTTTATATCTGATATATGTTATTAATCACTATTGACATGCTTAGTTTAGGATTCTTAATAGCTTCTTTTAGGCCCCTCTTACCTTAATTACACTTTATTTTGGTTTCAAGGTGCTGATAATAGTCCTAGATTGCCAAGATTCAAAGATTCTCTCCAAAGGGCCTTACAAACAACTCTCCTTCGCGTTTGATGCTGTCTTGTTCGTCGTCCAATTTAATTTTACTTAATGTCCATACAACAAGCTTTTCTATCCCTCTAGCGTGTAATATTAGTTCCGGACGATTCTCTGATACATGCGCCCCTCTTTATCTAAGAAAGTCTTTAAGTTCACGCACTGATAGTTTTGAAAATTTGCACAGATCACCGATTTCATTGTTCTCAGAGGCCATCTTGTTTTGTTTGTTTGCCTACCGGAAGTTGTACGAAAAACGAACGATAACTCTACCAAGAAAGATAACAGGGGTTATTAAACAGGACTATACCGCGGCATCTGCTTCTTTTTCTCACTGCGGTTTTCTGATCTGTGTTTTTGCTACTGTCTCTCCGAATAACAGATTTAAATCTACAAACCTTTTAATTGTTCGTCACAGGTTTGCTTTACACGCTCATACATACATAACAATGTCACTTATATTTTTACAACTTAGTAACAGTGAGTATCAAGAAAGAAACATAGCAAGGACATTAGTTGAAAATGTTAAAATCAAACTTTTTTTTTCCATTTTAAGCGAAAAAGAAACTAGCTGCCATATTACTTACAAGTCACAAATGAGTTGCCCTTGCATTATTACAAAGAGGCGAAAAAATAACATCTTTGTCATTAATGTCTGGTGTATTTTTATTATATTATTTAACAAACATTAAAATTAAAATAAACTTACTCTGATAGAATAGTGATGGAGATCAGTGTTTTTCTAGTTTAATAAGTCAGTGTATATCCTTGCGGGTTTGATTGTAATTCACTGTGTCATGCTAGTACTATTTGCTAGACTAGATCAGTTTCCGTTAATCCAAGCAGTACTGTTTGCTAGGCTGGACCTGTTTCCGTGTATCCAAGCAGTACTATTTGCTAGACTAGATCAGTTTCCGTTAATCCAGGCAGTACTATTTACTAGACTGGATCTGTTTCCGTGAATCCAAGCAGTACTGTTTGCTAGGCTGGACCTGTTTCCGTGTATCCAAGCAGTACTATTTGCTAGACTAGATCAGTTTCCGTTAATCCAGGCAGTACTATTTACTAGACTGGATCTGTTTCCGTGAATCCAAGCAGTTATATTTGCTAGGCTGGACCTGTTTCCGTGTATCCAAGCAGTACTGTTTGCTAGACTAGATCAGTTTCCGTTAATCCAGGCAGTACTATTTACTAGACTGGATCTGTTTCCGTGAATCCAAGCAGTTATATTTGCTAGGCTGGACCTGTTTCCGTGTATCCAAGCAGTACTGTTTGCTAGACTAGATCAGTTTCCGTTAATCCAGGCAGTACTATTTACTAGACTGGATCTGTTTCGTATATCCAAGCAGTATTTTTTGCTAGACTGGATCTGTTTCCGTAAATCCAAGCAGTTATTGTTGCTAGACTGGATCTGTTTCAGTGAATCCAAGCAAATATATTTGCTAGACTGGATCTGTTTCCGTGAATCCAAGCAGTACTGTTTGCTAGGCTGGACCTGTTTCCGTGTATCCAAGCAGTACTATTTGCTAGACTAGATCAGTTTCCGTTAATCCAGGCAGTACTATTTACTAGACTGGATCTGTTTCCGTGAATCCAAGCAGTTATATTTGCTAGGCTGGACCTGTTTCCGTGTATCCAAGCAGTACTGTTTGCTAGACTAGATCAGTTTCCGTTAATCCAGGCAGTACTATTTACTAGACTGGATCTGTTTCCGTGAATCCAAGCAGTTATATTTGCTAGGCTGGACCTGTTTCCGTGTATCCAAGCAGTACTGTTTGCTAGACTAGATCAGTTTCCGTTAATCCAGGCAGTACTATTTACTAGACTGGATCTGTTTCGTGTATCCAAGCAGTATTTTTTGCTAGACTGGATCTGTTTCCGTAAATCCAAGCAGTTATTGTTGCTAGACTGGATCTGTTTCAGTGAATCCAAGCAAATATATTTGCTAGACTGGATCTGTTTCCGTGTATCCAAGCAGTTATATTTGCTAGACTGGACCTGTTTCCGTGAATCCAAGCAGTTATATTTGCTAGACTGGATCTGTTTCAGTGTATCCAAGCAGTTATATTTGCTAGACTGGATCTGTTTCGGTGAATCCAAGCAAATATATTTGATAGACTGGATCTGTTTCCGTGTATCCAAGCAGTTATATTTGCTAGACAAGACCTGTTTCCGTGAATCCAAGCAGTTATATTTGCTAGACTGGATCTGTTTCCCTGTATCCAAGCAGTTATATTTGCTAGACTGAATCTGTTTCGGTGAATCCAAGCAGTAACATTTGCTAGACTGGATCTGTTTCCGTGAATCCAAGCAGTTATATTTACTAGATTGGAGCAAATTTGGTGCATCCAACCGGTAATATTTGCTAGTTTGAATATGTTTTAAAGTATCCAAGTAGTACTATTTGCTGATATTTAGCAAGTTTGGTGTCTTCTAGAAGTAATATTTGCTGGTTTGGATCTGTTTGCGTGTATCCTAGAAATACATTTTATCAATAATATTTGCTAATTTGGGGCAAATCTTTGTTTTCTATTATTAAAACGTGCTAGCTGTAGTTTAGTGTGTACTATCTGCAATATTTCCTTCTTTGAAAATGCCTTAAGACATAAATCATTCTAATGTGTCCTTATCCGCCTGCAAACTGGGGGTGATAAATGAATGGTGAAATCTAGAGTAAAGTGCTTAAACACATCTCATCTTGAAACAAAGTGGACTGAACAGGAACATATTTACGGATGACTATTGTGTGAATGGTAACACAAGTGTGCATGAAGTCTTTGCAAGAAACCAATTGTACAGTAGAATGTTTGTCTCATTTACTTGTTTATGCCATAATCTGAGTTCAGGGCGAATAGTTATTGTTCTGTAGTACATTTCACATCCGGAGAAACACAATTAAGTTATGTTGGGATGGGAAGTATATACTATACCACTCTCTTACGCTGTCGGTTTACAATAATTTTTACTTGTGCAGTGTGGCGGTCGTAAAAAATTTCCCCGTGCATATAATCTATGTTGTCATTTAATTCCTCCTATAAGGATTGTTAAATGTATATCCTTTGATTGACATTGGACTTTGGTTCTTTATTTCCATCCTCGCATGAACATCATGCTACAACGATCTACACGCCAATGATTATGTTTTATCTCGATTAAAAACAATCAAAATCAACAACTTTATGTTGTTCTGTTAATAGAAATAATACTTATCTCTCTTCTAAACACTATGTAGACATTATTTTGCAATGACGTCACTACTTCAAAGAAAACGTCAACGCTTGGACATTTTTATTCTTTTCTTTGCTTCCAATTAAGAAATCCCTCAGGAAGTGCGAGGTATAGCTCTGTAAAACCGGTTTAAGCACCCAATCGGTCCATATTGCCGACTGACCGTTCCAAGGCGGTAACTGTTGGGTTCGCTCTTTTTGTTAAGTGACTCATCACAGATTTGCTTTTACTTTTGCATTTGGCTTGCATGTAAACACCTTTGTCCTGTGCCTTTTCAATCCTTTGTATATGTTGCAATGCTCATAGGACTTTGTCATATAGTCTTATTTCATTTACCTCTGTAGCAGTCTTAGATTTTTTAAGGACAAGTAACTCTGTATGGCGTCAGATGAAACGTCGGTTAGGAATTAGAAAATAGAACGTTCAAATCGGTTACACGTTCAAATCGGTTATACATTAAGCTTATGAAAGAGAGATAAAGATACATTTTTTTAATATTGTTAAAATAAATGATGCCAGCATATAATTCATTTTGTTTTTGTATTTACGTGCATGTGTTATAAATATGATGTGTTCTAGTTCTACGTTCGCGTAATTATCTGCCTTGCGTAAAAAGTACACAAAATAATTCGGTAGTTATTGTCCGTTTTGGCAAGATTCGTGTCATTAAGGATTTAGGCCCATCATTAGATCGTCAATCATCGCCTTACTACGCTACCTTTCGTAGAAGTTACGGAGCCACTTCGAGACTACTCGGCTATTTACGACATTAACGATTTAGGACCATCATTAGATCGTCAATCATCTCCCTGTTGCGCTACCTTTCGTAGAAGTTACGGAGCCACTTCGAGATTAATCGGCTATTTACGACATTAAATAGTCTCCAAAAACTTAAATTATTGAAAGTATTCGTTTTTGAACACATTACTGTATTTTGATTTAAATAAGGATATAATTACGAATATTCCTACAGCGTTTTTTTATTTTATTTCACAATAAAACGCCTTAATGACAGGAAATGCAACATTTTCGTAATGAAGAACTGTGAAGGTCAGCCGCGAGTGACGAACACAAAGAGAACATTGGATTCAGTCATTCCTGCTTTGGGACTTTATTTCTCAAAGAAATAGCTTGTGAACATACTATTATTTCTACATTTTTGAAATCATTTAACGTGTAAGCTCCAAATGAGATGGTAGATGGAACGGTCACAGTTGGTCTCACAATTTTATTATTTCAAAACCCAATAGGCTATAGCTCTACATGTAAGTTCAACAGAAATTTATAAAATGCTATTGTAATTCAAATGTGACACTATATGTTGCTGCTGTAGCATGTTAAGAACTTAGAATATTAATTTATTTATTTTATAAGGCATGTTTAATTGATTCATGCTGCTTTGTCTGTATGTTTATTTATCTGATTAAGAAAAATGGCCGATATAATCTTGGAGGGTGTTCTTCTAAGGTGCAGTATATCATACAAACTACATGGTAAAAATTGCCAATTTTTTGCTAGATATTTCAGGTAATATGGTAGATAATTTCTGTGTATTTTATTTGCATGGACTTTGTCACTAACTTTAAAAAAAAATCTTTTAAAAAATGAAGTACATAATCATAAATTCAAAAAATGGCTATTTTTGAGTACAAATGACAAAGTATTTTTACTTTTATATACTTTATTGTAAACAATATGAAACATTTGATATTTTTGCTTGATAATATGATACCTAATGGACAATTTGATACCATATTTGCCATATTTTAAAAGAATTTGTGAAAAATAAGACACTTTTTACAAGTCATAGGTTGGCATATTTTTGGCAATTTTACATAAAATGTAAAACTTGCCATAAATTACTTATTTTATGGTAAAAATCTTTTAAATTTTGCAAACATGTCTAGAATTAAGTATAGAATAAATATATTATAACATTTCATGTGTCCTGTTTTATGACAATGAAGGATCTAAAGCCTTAAGGCATGTTATTCGCGTATTCGCGTGAAGGCAACACAATACTTAAAACCGTTTTCGGATGTACGTTTCTCCTTAACCAGTTATCGGTTTGCCTGAATTTTATGCGAGCATTCCACGGACACCCCCACCCCCTGTCCCCTAGATTTAAGGAGCCTACACATGCCTTATTGTCAAGCTAAGTCCCTGATATACTATATAAATGATAGGCGTGTAATATAAACATTCCTTTCATATCTTACATTTATGCAATATGTGTCCATTTACATTTTTAAGATGCACTACTGTTGCAGAATGTTGTGGCGTTATGCTGTCAAAGTAAAGTAAAGTTGATAGCATGCGTAAGCTATATAAACAAGTTTCTAATTCATTATGATAAAGTTTATTTTTCATGTGTGTACATTTGGTATATATGTGTTTGTATATCATTTACCCCTTACAGACAGAAAAAAATACAGAATTGCTTATTCCCTTAACTGCATGAACAATAACTTTCAAGATGTCTATTTACTTATTTTGCCTGGTGAAAATATTTTAATGTAAACAGTTATTAAGGTCTGGTATTATGTTGCTTCGATGTTATTTTATTTTTTATATAATTATATCTGTCTGGTGTCGGGATATTGCGACTATATGTAGTATCATGGTCGCTGTTCACGGCATGCTAAACAGAGTGATACATATATACATATATAGGCTTCAAGTGGACACCGTCTCCAGAAAACTGAAATACTGTTATTGGCACGATGAACCCAATAAATAAATAAACACAGGTGATAACAACAAAGTATTAACTTGCCTTACACTACTTACGGGCGGACTGGCACATAACGACATGGCCGGTGATTTCCGGGGTCGATCATCTCTGTTTTACGCGTGTAACACAGCATGTCGACATGGAGCATTGCTTTCCGGGGACGTTTCTTTTTGCTTGACCACTTCCGATGGACATCAATTAAGAGAAACCAGGATCGGTATTTATGAATGACCGCGGTGGCAGATGCGAAAGGTCAAGGCCAGGGCCTAGCAATCTGGCCAGAGTGCATGTTTTTGTGAATGGACGTGTTAACAACCACTTTATAGGAGGCGTCTTGTTTGACATGCTCAGTTAATCAGTTTTGTGAATGAACGCGCCACATCCAAAGGTAGGATTGGTTTGTTGTACATTGCAATGGTCAATAAAGGTCATTTTCAGATGCTGTGCGGAGTTGAAGGCTGACAAACCGCAAATCCTGCTATGTTTGAATCAGTGATAAATCGCAACATTTACCATCATCCGCTTTTGTTCGGACTAGTTCGGACTGCACGTCTGAAGCTTATAAACATTTAGCGTAGCGTTTAAAGTCACTCCCACTGGTGCTATTAGCTAAAATGTTGAGTTTCACTTAAATTTGACCAATCAAATGCTTCAGAGTATTCTGATTCTGGGTTTATAACATGCAGCACAATCCGAGGCCAATAATTATAATTTTACCAACGCACCCACCCCCTATCATACACAGGTGAAAAACGCAATCAATACAGCAGGCAGACCTGTTCCAAAGGCAACGAAACTAAAGCAACGGAGTTTAACTTATGTACAGATGTCCAATATTATTAGGTACGCAGGGGGTGGATCCAGCAAATTTTGGTGGGGTGGGGGAGGGGTATGAATCGAGATCCATTCTAATTTATCACAGTAAATATATATATATCTGCTATAGCGCCTCATCACGTCATCACCATGTATACAGTTTTGAGACCACCGGAAAAATGCGAGTGGTTCTATACGCAATATTGCAATAATAATTAAGATGTTTTTTATTGCAAAAATGCTGCCTGGATTATTGTTGCATGTGTAGTTAGATGCTACGTCACAGCGGCCTAATTATTGTTACCACCAAGGGCGGGTTCAGACCCTAAATCAGACAGATTCACAAGTTAAATGGGGGAATCATGCACACTGTCCTATGTCACTTCTAAGTATAAAATGGTTGTGTTCCAATGTAAAAAGAACACAAATACTGTTCAAATGACACATTATTTTTTAATTTTTTAATTTAGTAAATTCCATAAGCAACACATGCACACACACATTTATATGTACACGTACTTGCTTACAATAAAACGATTTAAACAAAGACGTGTGTATTAATAATGTTATTTATAAAAATATCAGTAAAAATAAAATATAATTACATACGTTTATTTATACACGAAACTTTTCCACAACTTAAATCCCTCAAAATCTGCTCTAAAGCTTCTTAGTATTCCTGCTTTTCGTATGTAAAGGGACTATACTCTAACTAATAAAACACTACATTCTTACCTCCCTTGTAGGTAGGTATTTCGTCTAGAGATACTGCAGAAAAGTTAAGAATTTACCACTTTTTTAAACGCTTGAAAAAAATACAACACTGAAAACAGTGGAATCTTATTGATTGAGATAAGAGTTTATTAAAAAGGTTGAGTGCTTTAAAAAAATAAGCAAATTAAAAATAAAACTTATTATATTTCTTATATAAAGTATATGAAAATAGCTTCCCAGTACACGTATAACTAAAACATTTCTTTCTTTACGAAAATGGGGAATACAGATGACTAAAATTGGATGACCTCGCCGTCAATGTATAGAATGAAAACTATGAGCAGAAATAAACAGCTACATTAAAGAAATACCAAAGTCTCTTAATATACATTTATAATAACGCTATTTTCAGCAGAAATGTAAGTTTCCATAAACAAGTGATTCAAGAAATTAGATTTTTAAAAAAAGTAAACATCACGCGAATGACTATAACTGAATAGCTGAATTTATAAAGACTTTCTGTATTATGGTGTTGGTAAATATAATGTCGTACATAAAACACTAATCCCATCACGTCAGCTTCGTGTGACTGCGAATGACATTACGATCCGAAATATGACTGAAGCATGTGAATGAACATCAACTGATGTGGCAAAAAAACAGGACAAGATGGTTGACCAGGTGTCACACTGATAGAGACTTGGGTATCCAATATGTTTCCCGCTTGGGTCGACAAGGGTTAATTAGTTTCCGTTGTCAAGAGGAAAGAGTTTTTACAATCCATTCGGAATACCTTAGCGATGACGGCGTTACCTTTATTTTGTACTCGTATGTTATGAAAGTTCATCCTAGTACGGACAACATTAAAAACAATGAGACATTAATGAGTAGCCTCCCCTGAATAAGCCCTAAAAGCAAGTAGGTCCTTTCATTTGTTTTACTAGGTTTTTATGCTTGTGCTCTATGGGGTGTATGTTGACTTACCTGCCTTTCTTGTGATACACAGGTTTACCATCATCAACAAACACTTCCATTTTCTTCTTCAAATAACAAATCTCTACAAGTATTTAAATGGATAGGAAGCTTATATGTAAGCAAAGTAAGAAATTTCACTGTTTTAATTGCAATACCTACAAAAGAACAGGCGATAAAGACCAAGAATTTCAAGTATAAGGACCTACTATGTACACTATGCGATTTATGAGTTACAAGAGTGAATTTCCAATATTTAAACAATGTACAATATTACTTGCGTCAGTGTAATTATTCATGGTCTAGTAGTTAAAAGGGGGCGTCTGATATTTTGGCTGTATAAAATACAAACAACGATATAGAACCACTGTTTTGGGTATTTAGGGCATAATTCTTGTATAAATTTATACTTTACTCTTAATGAATACGATTTTGAACTGTCACCAGTGGTTCATGTTTTCTTTAAATGTACGTTGTGCTATAGTCAGTTTTGTTATTGTCCGTTTTGTTAGTGTCGGGCGTGGTTGTCTGCGTCTTGTATGCATGATGCACGGGACTTGTCAAACCTGTTTCGTCGTGTCTTTCTAGGTATATGTTCTCGAGAGAGTGAGATTTTGTACGAGAGTTGGAAGTTTTCTTTTTGACCACAATCCTTATCATCAAACATTGCACCCGCAACTCACTACCGACAACAGCGCATTTGCTCAACTCACGTTCAATTTAGCGTTTATATAATTCGTGAAAGCGAATTTATTAAAATAATTATATTTGCAAACGGTATATTTCTGTATTTTACTTGTATTGTTTGAATTGGTTCATGTCTGTTTTGTAAACGCGAGTATTTGTGTTGCTGAATTCTAAATTGTAATAGCTCCGCCAATTAATGATGTGGCAGTATTTAATTATTGTGTTACATATTATTCATAGGTTTTCTTCGTAGAGCATAAACATTAAAAGTCTCTAAACCTTGCACGGACTGGTTTTTAAATAATTTGACTCCCACCACGACCCGTCACAGAACACTAACTCAATTTTTAGACAGAACTAATCGCGAAAAGAAATCACCTGACTGTGTATAAAAAGCTCGATATCTGCTAAAAAAGATATCGAAGTCAGAGCGAATAACCCGGATGACATATAACGTGATCTCAAATGTAAGTGGTCAGGTGGTTTAAAAATAGCTATCTCTACAGAGTGGCTCGGATAGGAAATACTTGTCTGCAATGACAGGTGGTGATATTTGCTCGACTGTTAACACATATCTACCAAATTAATGAACATCATTTAGCATTACTTTTTTCGGATAACAATGTGTCATTTGGTTATTTGAGAAAATATATTTTTTTGTTCAGACTGTCGAATATCACCTTTAGGACGCTAGACTTCAGATCATACTATTGACTGCTTCAGGCAGACAGCACCTAAGTACAGGCTCTACACAGAAAGTAGTAAGTCGAGAGGGATTAACACAAGTTGAAATAAATTGTTTGGGATTGGGATTGGGATTATCCGGCATTTTTGCCGATAATGTGCAGCGACATTTCTATCATTATAGCACAGGGGCACTTATGGGACTGAGGGACTGAACCCGGCTGGTCCATTATACTGCCACCGACGAGTCAGGCGTAATACTGTCCCTTAGCCCCGAGCGTTAGGAGGGAAGCCATTACTACCAACTTTAAAGTCTTTGGTTTGACCCCGCCGGGGTTTGAACCCACGACCTCCCGATCCGCAAGCCGACGCTCAACCACCTGAACTATTGCGGCAGGTTAAAATAAATTGTTTCTCAACTGACTTTTAATATTTGCTTGAAATTAAGTTTTAGAAAGTGTATAATCTTTTGTTGTCTTGATTCTTTCAAGGTCAGGCCTATTTTCGTTTTAAAAAATAAATTTTGTTAATCAAAGTCTCGCCAGCACCGCATATCTTTTCAAATATATTTCTTGTTTCTATTTAGGTTGGAGCTTCTTAAAATTAAAATCTTCGATTTGAATGAAATACAACAGTTACAGATCGGTATTGGCATCGGTTTTTAAACAACTTTAATAATTCATATTGCTAATTTGCTTTAAAGGTTGTATTCGACAGTTGGACCAAAACATTTTCATTACTCAACTTAATAAACTATTGTTACCTGAACAGATCTCGCAAACTTTTGTTTATAAACCTGTCTGAAAAGAGAACTATAACGCAACAATCTTCATTACAAACATATATTTCCTATCTGAGCCACGCTGCAGTTAGCTATTTACAAACTAAGGTGACCACTGGTGTTTAAGCGTATCCACGTCATCCGCCGAAACGTCGGTGTCTATTTTTAGCAGGAACCACAATCATTCTAATTTGTAGATTTGAAAATAATGAACATTTTAAGTGTTGATTAACGAGTTCTACTGCCCTTGACTTGAGATACTGTTGAAAACCATCAAAGCTTAGACTTCATTAGGATTTGTCGGATACTAGATTTAATCCATCCTTACGATATATTGTTCATGCAGTTTCTCTTCATGTAATTTATCACACCCGTCCAATGGCTTTACTTGTATATGACTGCTGCAGCTTACACCTTGTCAATAAAGAGCAGTAATAAATAATTCTGTAGCAACTTGTACTGAATACGATCTTCAAGGGAGATAACCCAATAAAAGAACACAAGGGAGATAACACAATGTATTTTAAATAATAATAGTAATGTCCCCTCATAAAGGAAAGGCAGGGAATTTTTTACGTTTGCGATTGAAACGTGTTGTATAAAACATTAAGGGATGCATTAATGCTATATGTAAATATGTTTTTGTAACGTGGTTTGTTACTGACCTGTTTTACTTACCTTTCATGAATTGAAAACTGCGTTTAACATTTCTTATGAAATGGCGTAGTTAGAATCCATTTTGTAATGTTTTGTGCGCGCGGGTGCATGTCCCGGTCACGTCAATAATTTGGGAGATCTTCAAGCGTTCCTGCGATAAGCAATCGGAAGTCTTCGGTTAATTCCGTCCTCGGGACAATCAACCCTCGGATGTATCTTGTGCAATGATTCTAACAGAATCACGATCGTTTTGTTCGCCGGAGGAAGAATACACCATAAAATGTTCTTCAAAAGCAATAGTTGTAGTATATAGGATTATTTCATCCTATGAACTTTCATTTAGCAATTTAACTGTTGACATCTCATTAGAAAAACAACTTTTACTGTATTTTCAGCAGTGATAACAAAAGATCTTTCTTTGTTGTTTTGATGACGTCATACATCCGAGATGATTCGTAAATTATCCGAGGCGTTCCGATTGCTGCGATAAGCTGATCTTTCTATTCAGAAATGCCTCTTGGGTCTTCCAGCACTAATAATTAGCTGGACGTCGCAGAGAGGATCATTGTTTGACCAAAATAAGCAAATAATATCATTTGAAAATAAATTTGTGCTATTTTTATAATAGAACATGTCAAAATTACAAGCCGCAGAAATAAGCAAGAAAACCTATTATTTCCACGTTAAATAAAAACAGGCAGTGATGGATCCAGGTTGCTAACAACAATAACAAATTCTACTACTACTAAAACAACAACAACAACACCTACTACTACTACTATTAAAAAAACAATAAAAACAAGAACTACTTATAAGTACTACAAATACTACTACTTATAATAATCACTAATACAAATATAAATATATAGTCAACATAAATGATGACATGTTATCACCTTTGCTGATACTTTTTAACTACATTTAAATATGATTTAGCAGACATATTGTACAATCCATTGTTACCTTTGTCACATGTTCAATTTGTTTATAAAATTTGCACGCATCTCCTTATTTAGAAAACAACCGAATTACACAATTACGAAACAACTGTATTGGAGTCCTTTTTAACGTCGATTACTAGATCTGGTCATCTGGGGATGAATTCTTCGCTCTTTATATCAAATCTAAAATGACACAAAAGAAAATCCGTCATAACAATATTTACATGCGTTTCAAAGTTAAGAAGAAACCAAAGAATGGCGAGACTTAATTGAAAATAGAGAATACATGGTTGGTGCCGAGAATGAGAAAGGTTATCTGGTGAGAGAGAAGCGAATATCTTGGCGAGCTTTAGCGAGCCAAAATACGCTTCGAAGCGAAACAGATAAAGTTTCTTTTTCTCGGCACCAACCATTATTCGATTTATCCTGCATTTTATATTTTATATGAAAGAACATCAAGAAAATAAAAAAATCAAAATAGGAAATCGGTAAACAAACGAGGAAGTTTGAAAGAAAAAGAACGGAAAAACAAAAGCCGTGTTACTCTGTCTTTATTCAGACATGAACCTTTGTTCAAAATAAAAAAAATAAATAAATTATTCTCCATGTCAACAAATATAAATGTTAAAAAAGTCCATGTATGATTACATAAATTGGTGAAAAAACATTAATTACACGTTTGACTAAGAGCGTGTGAACATAACTAATGTAAACTGTATTCATATGCGTGGTTTGGTCACGTGACCTATTAACCGGATATTGCTAAGTTTATCCGGCAAGGCTCTATTCTGCACATTTACGCGTGAAAGCAGGATAAAACAACAATAACAAACATGTCAAAGCATACATACCGTTCCAGGTCGATGCGCACCAAGGAACTATTAAACCTCTCTAAAAGGCAACCCTGAGCAGCAACACCCCCTCCCCATGGGTTTTTAGTGCATTTTAACGTCTGTGAAAGGGTTAAGGGCCATAAATATATATCGCCAGGAACTGTGATAACCTCTGTTGCACACCTGGGGCTACTTAAGAAGTGTTACATCTACATAATAAGCTGTTGACAAGGGGCATGTTTTACACTTAAACAACATATTATAGCGTTCATGCGGTTTTGAATAACAATACACATACTGGGCTATTTTTCATGGCTGTTTAAGGCTACATTATTGTCTGAAAAAAAATCATGGGATGGTTTTCGCCCGGGTAGGAAAGGTTAAGGAAAGGTCTTGTCTAAGTCATAAAATCGACTTAAGGATTTTCATTCGGTTAGGAATAAATGATTAAATGCTTTTCGTTTGACCCTCACAACAAAACAATATTGAACAAAACAACAACAAAACAACAAGAAAAAATGAAAAGAAAGGAAAACAGAGGATGGGATTTAGTAGGAGTGAGGTGGGGTGAACTTGACTCGAAAATCATCTGCCCTCCTCATCCATTTTACAGAATGGATTACGGAAAAAGTGGAATAATTACAAATGACTTAACTTTCTCGCAGATGCCTTGACACCCGAAGAAACAGCTTGAGTGAACGTTCCATTTATAGTTCTTGTTCGAGATTAAGTCAAGACACCCAGTTGTTACGGATTCTGCGCCTGTAATATATATAAATAATTATTATATATCTAATAAATCTAACCAATCGACAATCTGCATTTGTACCACGTGACCGTCCAATATATTCCCGTATTGGATCCAAAAAAATATATATTAATTTCATATTGGACGGTTGGGTACATGTGCACTAAACGATGCTAGTCTGGTTTCCGATTTCAATCTCTAACGAATTAAAGACCGGGAACCATGCGTGCATAAAGACGCTTGTTAGTATATGTTTAAAACTGCTTGAAAAGCGTCTAGCTGACCAGGAAGCGTTGTTTTGTTTTGACAGAAGTCAAAATGTTGACAGATGAAGAAATTTCTGATTTTATCGACGGACAAAAGGCGAAAAACACTGTAAACAAAACGAAATCATTGTATATTTCAAAGTAAACGAAAGATATATAATAAAAAGGTTATTATACATTTTACTGTACAATACGGGAATATATTAGGCTCGTCCAATATGACTTTACAAGCTGTGTACTTAAATGAATAAAAAGTTAACAAACTAACAAACTAACTAACCGTAATCATTATAGCGTCGGCTCCAGGTACGGGAGGCCCCGGGTTCGATCCCGGGCCGCGACATACCAAAGTCGTTAAAAATGGTAGTGGTATAGCGCCCTTGCTAACGCTCAAGCAAATATAAGGGTAGTTCCACGAATGGTTTGCTTGGTGTCAGGATTATGTGACTGGGTGTGGTATCATGTCAGGTGTTCACGGCATGCTATACACAGTGAAAGCAGCACTATACCTGCTTCAAGTGGACACCGTCTCCAGATAGCTGAAAAACTGTTGGTTGGACGATAAACCCAATTAACAAATAAACAAACAAATCTAAACTAACTTAAACTGAACTAAACTAACTTAAACTCACTATCTAACATGTGCCATAGATTTTTTTCTTTTTAATTGTAGTATATTGCTATGTTTTGGCATCCGATTTCCTATTGTGAAGGTAAACTTAATCTTTTGGTGTCAAGGAAAGAATGTAGAAATAAAGCAGTAATCTTGAACACCTATGCACGATAATTGTAAGCTTTTGATATATTGATAATGGGTTACCAATGAATCACACATGTAAGCACCGTTCCTTAAGATTTGATGACTAAAGACATAGCAAATATTATGAAAATGAGAATACGTAGACATTTCGGATGACAAAGGTATTGATAGCTTCTTTTTTTGAAAGGGATAATGGGTATATTTCTCAAACTTTCCTTCAAAATAGAATAAAATTGCATGTTCTCATTTCAGATATAAGAGTATGACTTAACTGACACACGTGTTTTATAAGTCTATAATGAGAGTAATTATTGAATTGTCTCCCCTGAATAATCCCTAAATGCACGTAGGTAGTTTCATTTGTTTTACTCGGTTTTTATGCTTGTGCTCTTTGGAGTGTATATATATTTATCTGCCTTTCTTGTGATACGCAGTTTACCCATCATCAACAAACACTTCCATTTTCATTTTTAAATAACAAATCTGTATAAGTATGTAAATGGATTTTAAGCTTATATTTATGCAAAAGTAAGTATCATTGCACCAGATACATCCGAGGGATGATTGTCCCTAGGACGGAATTACCCGAGGAGTTCCGAATGATTGCTATGTAAGTCAGATAGAGGGGACCTGGTGATGCTGTTTGTATTAAGGTTGTTATTAAAACAGGTTAAATCTGATGAAACGTAAAGGAAGGTTTACAAAATGTTTACTTGAATTCTTTTAAAAATAGTGTTGATATACGGACATAAATGATAATTTTTTCATATTTTAATTTTCTGCTAACACCCCCCCCCCCTCTTTAAGGAGAAATTTTACAAGTAGAAGAAATGATTGTTCGCATTATTTATCTGCCGAGATATAACTATAGTATGTTAATTTCTTTATCTATATAAACTAGCAGTTGTTTATATGTACAGAGCTAATAAAGTGCATTGCTGAATTTGATATTTGTCAATTAAAACCCCGAAATTTTGATGAAAGACATTAAGAAATAGTCGAAAAATTATCACCAGAACAACTGGGCTTTACGTCTCCCATATTATTCGCAATGTGACGTCATTAAGTAACGTAGCGTCATTTAACCATTTTATGGTTATCTTCGTGTCAAATAACTCTTATTCATATAGGAAACGTTGTACCAGAAAAATGATTCCAGATTTGTAGGCCTATTTGGAAAATATTTAATTTCTTAGTTATCCTGAAAATAAAAAAGAAACCAAATTTTGGAGCGGTGTTCACATCCATCCATCCATCCATCCAACCATCTTTCCATCCATCCATGCATCCATCCATCCATCCATCCATCCATCCATCCATCCATCCATCTATATAAATTTCAACTGTAATCCATCCATCTATATAAAAATCATTCATTCATACATACATGTCATACATGCATACATACATGCATACAAAGGTATGAGGACCGGACCTGGTAGCGCAATCGGTAGAGCGTCGGCTCCAGGTACGGGAGGCCCCGGGTTCGATCCCGGGCTGCGACATACCAAAGTCGTTAAAATGGTAGTGGTATAGCTCCCTTGCTAACGCTCAAGCAAATATAAGGGTAGTTTCACGACTGGTTGGCCCGGTGTCAGGATAATGTGACTGGGTGTGGTATCATGCCAGGTGTTCACGGCATGCTATACACAGTGAAGGCAGCACTATATCTGCTTCAATTGGACACCGTCTCCAGATAACTGAAATACTGTTGGTGAGACGATAAACCCAATAAATAAACAAACAAACAAAGGTATGATGTACGGCATGTATGTATTAATGCATGAATGAAGGCCTGCATATGTATTCTTGTAAGTAGAATAGAAGGTAGGTATTTTATTAGGTAGGCAGGCATGAAAATCTCGAGACACACGTTCCAAAACGTTAATTGCCACTTTATATTACAGCTTTGGCATTTGCCTTTGTACATCATGAATATTTTATACATGCCGTTAACTAGTTTTGGCGGTGTTGCTTGCGAAAGTGTCTAGAGTTGTGATTTCAGCTTTCAAATTTCAGAAGCACACAGGATTGACCCTGCATGACCTTGACTACACCCTGTCAGTTATTCATGCTTGGGAAGACGTAATCCGTGTACAGAACAAATATGTATGTCTAAGGAGACTAAACGCTTCAAATGTTTTGATTAATTTTGTTATCTGCACTGTACTGTAACTGGAAGTTCATTATATCGTGCAATTTAGACATACATAAAATGCAGTTTTGTAAATAAACAACGCCGCGTACGTATATCACTCGTTAGCTAGACGAAAGGGTCGACATGGGGAGCAAAAAAAATGCTATTAGTATGAGTATTCCACTGACTCTACATCATTTACAAGGCTCTCAACCAAGACACAGTTCAATCGTATCATCTCAGTAATTCAGTCTAAACCTATCAGTCTAAGCTTACCGGTCTTAACCTACCGGTCTAAACCTACCGGTCTAAGCCTACCGGTCTAAGCCTACCAGTCTAAGCCTACCGGTCTTAACCTACCGGTCTTAACCTAACGGTCTAAGCCTACCAGTCTAAGCCTACCGGTCTTAACCTACCGGTCTAAGCCTACCAGTCTAAGCCTACCGGTCTTAACCTACTGGTCTTAACCTACCGGTCTAAGCCTACCAGTCTAAGCTTACCGGTCTTAACCTACCGGTCTTAACCTACCGGTCTAAGCCTACCAGTCTAAGCCTACCGGTCTTAACCTACCGGTCTAAACCTACCGGTCTAAGCCTACCAGTCTAAGCCTACCAGTCTAAACCTACCGGTCTAAACCTACCGGTCTAATCCTACCGGTCTAAGCCTACCAGTCTAAGCCTACCTGTCTAAGCCTACCGGTCTAAACCTACCGGTCTAAATCTACCGCTCGCGTTCGCGTATAATCTATATTTTAGAAGAGGTGTTTATTTTCAGCTGAATACATTTTCTTGTCTGCATTCCAATTTCCATTGCGTTGTACACATGATTAACTACGGAATAATTTTGACCATTGTTTGCACGCCTGCAATTGCGTACAAGGTAAAACATACACCGCCCAAACATCGCTTCCGAGCGTTTTGATGTTATATGACTGCAGGCGGACTAAAGAAAGGACGGACATATAGACAATGCCAAAACTAAATATTCCCGCGTAAATAATAAAATGTGGAAAGTAATGGAATTGTACAATTATAGATAACTTACTAATATCGTAAAAATCAGTGAAATCGACCGAAGTAAGGTCTGTCCACAACAGTGCGCTGTAGTTGGTAAAATAGTATCCACCGACCCAGTAGCAACGTCCTCTCTGTCCTTGAAATAGAAACCACACGCATTCACCAGGGATGGATCTAGGGGGGATGGAGGAGGCATCTCCCCACCAACCAGGTAAATGAATAGAGTTGTGAAAACACATACGTGTAAGCTTTGAAAATACTGAGATTTTAAAGTAAATTTTGTCTGATGACTGCTTAGGTCGAAGTTAAGGTACCTTACTCTGTGTATATATATCTAGTATTTACTGCGAAAAAGTTGAATGGTTCTTGATTCATACCCGGCCCTCCCTCCACCCACCTACCATAATTTTCTGGATGCTCCTCTGCCATTCACATACATAACTCAGCGGTATAGCACTTTGTATATAACATAGTAACGCAAGAGTTACCGCACTTTACTAAAGCCATAATAACCGAACATAGCAAGCACTTAATGTTATTTATGATAATGCAGAGATATTCACTTCGTTAAGACACGATTGTGTAAGGGTTATAATATTTTATTTAATGCATAATAACACACGAGGCATATAACTTCCAGTAGCGGATCCAGAAAGGTGGGGGAGGGGGTGGAATGAATGAAGATCCATTCAACTTTATCGCATTAAAAGCTTAGTATTTATATAGTTATAATAACTCAAAGATTACATCTCTTTTATAATTATGCAATAACGTTGCATACCTTCTGCGTTATTATGTAATAAAATGCCACTCATCTAGCGCAATCGGACCGCCTCGGATAATTCACCAATCATCTCTCGGATGTATGACAGGAAAACTCCGCGAAAATAAACATGTCGGGAGCATATGACGTCATCAAAACAGCAACAATATATGTTCTGATATCTCTAGTAAAAATGCAATAACAGCTGTATATCTAACGAGATGTGAACAGTTAAATTGATAAATGAAAGTTTGTATGGTGATATTATTTATACACTACACATATCGCTTGTTTCAAGATCTGTTTTTATGACGTTTTCTTCTTCCGTCGAACAAAACGATAGCGATTCTGAAAGCATCATTACACCAGATTTATCCTGGGGATGATTGTCCCGAGGACGGAATTACCCGAGGAGTTCCGATTGCCACCTAGCGAAGTTATTTGATTTAGCAATACGTCCATTGCGTCACGTAATCAAAAGTACTACCTCTGGCTTCAGTTTTGAGATATTCGTTCTCGTCCGAATCCTCAATCTTTGCGAGATCTTCGCCTTGATTCTGACAATTGGTCTGAAAAATTATAGTAAAAATGTTCTATGAGAATTGCATCAATTAATATTAAATATTAAAGTTCAGAACTATCACTGTACAAACGCATAGAGCGTAAGTGTAAATGTGACAAAAACAAAGACACGAGATATTACACACAAAAAGCTCCAAACAGAAACATGATCATAAAAATGATTCAAAAACTGGGGGGTCGAGGGTTCGAATCCCAGTATGGGCACGCATGGTCAACTTTTTATCTTCCTTCATTTTCACTTTTACCCTTTTTTTTGCATTACTCTACCAGATAATGAATACATCTTGTTTAAAACGTTTTTAACTACCAATTTTAGAAAAGTATCAATAAATACAAACTGGATCGAGAATTTGGCATAAACGTCAACTTTAAAGTATACATCTGTCAGATTGTGTTCGGGCAGATTGCTCTTGAACTATTTAAATACCGGTCCTGGCACTAAGGCGTCAGTGACTTTACTTCATTTGATAACGGTTACAATGAAAATAAATAGATACCCGGCATTGGGTTCTAGGGGTTTAGATGAGCGTAATATTTACAAACATATGCTCGACATTAGGTGCTCTACAATATGTCAAAACTACTACAAAACCAACTACAACTAATATAAACATGAGAAAAACGATGAATGATTAAACATGAAACCAAACAACATCAATTCTATTGAACATGATGAAAAATGGCGATTATTGTGAAGTCAATGTCAACTTAAGAATTTTGTACACACTATATAGACGACTATAAAAATCAATATTTAACTTTATATACTATAATGACTAGCGCACAATGTACATGGCTCGCTAAGCCCTGCTAACAAATTTGACCAAAACCACTCTAATCTACATTCTGAGGCGATGCAGCTGAAACGCGATACTCTGGTATCAACAGACCACAGCCGAGGAGTTGAACATGTCGTCTGCTGCGTCTACCTGCGAAAGCGCTCTCATTGCTATTTGAAAAAGATGCGCTTATCTTTAATAATTTGTACGTTTTCATGTGCTGATATTAAATATTGATATAGTCTTTAGCAACTACAATTCGTGATTTGTGTGAAACTAAGATTTTCTGACAACATCACATCAGTTGTGTTAATTGTCAAATTCTTTAGATTGTCTGTTACACTAGCTTTATCTTGAACGAGATTAAGGAAACGATACGAAACGAGACTCTGTCAATGTTAAATACAATGTAAAGCATAAAACTGAAATTTAAAGTAAGCGAATTTAGTTGAGAAATCGATGTCATAGCGGGAATGGTCGCCAGGTCAACAATCTTAAGCAACTAGTGGGTTAATTGTTTGAGCTCACGATAAAAGATATGTCATCTAAAAATACATATGCGCGGTTGTACTTTCATTAATCTTAAGCAATCGCTTTAAATCCTAGAAAAAAACGCTCAAATATAAGTAATACAAACAAAATATTATTTGAATAAAGAGAAAAAGGCGATACAAGACAGCAATATAAGAAACATAAAAATTGCTATTGAGACAGTTCAATTTGTAAAAGAAATCAAACGAAAAACGTTCGACATTCGAACTCGCACTGGCATTGTCATAGCTAAAACGAACAAGCTTTTTACTATCATCGACACATCGATATAAACCATATTTTGTGTGTGTGAATCCTGTATATCCGACCTGCGCAATCGGAACTCCTCGGGTAATTCCGTCCACGGGACAATCGTCCCTCGGATGTATCTGGTGCAATAATACTTAATGAAATCACGATCGTTTTGTTCGCCGGAAGTCGGAAGATGAATATGCCTAAGTAGTTCGCACAAAACATAAACACTGCTATCGTTTGACAGCTGCGTGTCTGCTGCGATGGGTAAATTAAAATAGGACAATTTAAATTTGAAGCCGCCACAAATTGAAGTTTTACTGGCATCGTACTGTTGTGAGCTGTCACCTGAGCTTCCATCTTTGTTTTGACGTCTGTCACAAAAGAAGTCCTATTCAAATAAATGGTCGAGGTGAACTGTCAACCTACATACATCCGAGAGATGATTCGTGAATTCACCTTTCCGCGAGTCTAAAAATAGAGTTTAAGCTCCGCCCCCTTGCCCACAAACAACCTGGTTTAAATTGACAGATCTTACAGATCCGCGAAAATATTTTAATTTGATATCTCCCAAATGCAGAGGGTTTCTGATGGAGATGTTTAGATGACGATTAAGACAGTTTCACCCAATGATGCATTCATGACACAAAATTATGAAAGAAAGTTGTTGCTGGCTACAGCGGAAATTTCCCTTTCGATGCAGAAATTGACAAGCCTCATCCAATCAACTAAATTAAGATGCAAACAGAGAAGCGATTAAAGCAACGTACGATTCCTTGCAAACCACAAACAACAAACAACCTTGTTGCTATTAAATTGAACCAAAGGCTCAAACAGATTTAAACTGATCGCTTGTCAAAATCATTATTTGTGGGACAATATGTAAGTGAGAATCAGCATAATGCAGGTAAAGTG
This sequence comes from Sinonovacula constricta, assembly GCA_007844125.1. Classification (NCBI taxonomy): domain Eukaryota; kingdom Metazoa; phylum Mollusca; class Bivalvia; order Cardiida; family Solecurtidae; genus Sinonovacula; species Sinonovacula constricta. The sequence continues at coordinate 2,354,968 of CM017564.1, forward strand.
TCAATCAACGCGCTGTGATTGGCTAATTCCATGCTAATACACACTGTGTAATATCTATTTATAGATCTCGCGGAAAGGTGAATTATCCGAGGTGTTCCGATTGCGACCTTTGGTGCGCTAGTTATTTTGTTCAGAAGTACAGATCAGGTCGAGCAACTTTAACCTTTTCCGCTTGTCTACCGCGGACGGATTTAAAAGTTAAAACGCGATAGTGATTCTACCCAGAAGTAGCTGGACGTGGTCAATATGACCATAACTGTGTCGATGAGTTGCAACCAACCAGCCAAACAATCAGCCAACCAACCAACCAACCAACCAGCCAACCAACCAACAACCCACCAACCAACCAAACATTTGTTGATTTGTTAAAAGTTAAAAAAAGCACATCTTAGTAAATTGCCAACTACTGCATGCTTATGAAACTAGACATATTATACGAGGTCTGGCATCAAAAAGATCCTGATACCCCTTTTTACAATATCAACGTTTACTGAATTATTTGTTGATCGCTGCAGTTATGTTCTACTCATTAAAGGCATTGTTAATGACATCAAGATTCCCACCCACGATAACATGCTGTGAGATCACAGCTTGAGGACTTAATTTGCTTATTTAACACAGAGATATCACAAGGGAGAAGGCCGTTAAACAACTAGTCACACTTGATGCACATGGATCTACTGTAATGCTATTGGTGAGCGAAGTACTCAAATTTCCACTCCCTGACTCTGCCTGAAGCTGTGTTCATCCGGGTGGACCCATCCCACCATGTTAACCTTCCACTGTGAAGCCAGATAAGGTCGCATTCCAATAAGAATATATGACAAAGTCCTATGAGCATTGCAACATATATCAAACTCTGAAAAGGCACAGGACGAAGGTATTTCACGTGCAAGCCAAGTGAAAAAAGAACAATTTGTTATGATTCTAAAAGAGCAAACCCGATAGTTAACGCCTTGGAACGGTCAGTCGGAGTGTTTTTTTATTTGCGATCCTTTAAGCTCGTTACCTTACAATGCATCTGAAGAAGTTTTTGGCAATTACGGAACCAAGTAAAAAGTCTAATTGCCTATCAGATTCACAATAACATCTGCCAACATAAAGAAAACAAGTATATATCGGGTTTGAAAGACGGGATTTTAACATAATCCTAATATATTTATATACTTTTAAAAAAAAATACATTTTCATATACGTATACATGTATTATAATTAGGCATGCACGAAATGTCAACGGTTCAAGTCTAATCAAATATTAATTCAGCATATTCCAAATAGTAATAACAAAAAGCACTAAAAAGAAGGAAAAAGAAGGTTAATAAATTGTTGGTTCAGTCTT